>OX155893.1:67416282-67810315 GCA_944588485.1 Phosphuga atrata | reverse complement strand
TCTGTCTAGTCTTGTCTGTCTAGTCTTGTCTGTCTAGTCTTGTCTGTCTAGTCTTGTCTGTCTAGTCTTGTCTGTCTAGTCTTGTCTGTCTAGTCTTGTCTGTCTAGTATTGTCTGTCTAGTCTTGTCTGTCTAGTCTTGTCTAGTCTTGTCTGCCTAGTCTTGTCTGTCTAGTCTTGTCTAGTCTCGTCTAGTCCTGTCTAGTCTTGTCTAGTCTTGTCTAGTCTTGTCTAGTCTTGTCTAGTCTTGTCTAGTTTTGTCTAGTCTTGTCTAGTCTTGTCTAGTCTTGTCTAGTCTTGTCTAGTCTTGTCTAGTCTTGTCTAGTCTTGTCTAGTCTTGTCTAGTCTTGTCTAGTCTTGTCTAGTCTTGTCTAGTCTTGTCTAGTCTTGTCTAGTCTTGTCTAGTCTTGTCTAGTCTTGTCTAGTCTTGTCTAGTCTTGTCAGTCTTGTCTAGTCTTGTCTAGTCTTGTCTAGTCTTGTCTAGTCTTGTCTAGTCTTGTCTAGTCTTGTCTAGTCTTGTCTAGTCTTGTCTGTCTAGTCTTGTCTGTCTAGTCTTGTCTGTCTAGTCTTGTCTGTCTAGTCTTGTCTGTCTAGTCTTGTCTGTCTAGTCTTGTCTGTCTAGTCTTGTCTGTCTAGTCTTGTCTGTCTAGTCTTGTCTGTCTAGTCTTGTCTGTCTAGTCTTGTCTGTCTAGTCTTGTCTGTCTAGTCTTGTCTGTCTAGTCTTGTCTAGTCTTGCCTAGTCTTGTCTGTCTAGTCTTGTCTGTCTAGTCTTGTCTGTCTAGTCTTGTTTGTCTAGTCTTGTCTGTCTAGTCTTGTCTGTCTAGTCTTGTCTGTCTAGTCTTGTCTGTCTAGTCTCGTCTGTCTAGTCTTGTCTGTCTAGTCTTGTCTGTCTAGTCTTGTCTGTCTAGTCTTGTCTGTCTAGTCTTGTCTGCCTAGTCTTGTCTGTCTAGTCTTGTCTGTCTAGTCTTGTCTGTCTAGTCTTGTCTGTCTAGTCTTGTCTGTCTAGTCTGTCTAGTCTTGTCTGTCTAGTCTTGTCTGTCTAGTCTTGTCTGTCTAGTCTTGTCTGTCTAGTCTTGTCTGTCTAGTCTTGTCTGTCTAGTCTTGTCTGTCTAGTCTTGTCTGTCTAGTCTTGTCTGTCTAGTCTTGTCTGTCTAGTCTTGTCTGTCTAGTCTTGTCTGTCTAGTCTTGTCTGTCTAGTCTTGTCTGTCTAGTCTTGTCTGTCTAGTCTTGTCTGTCTAGTCTTGTCTGTCTAGTCTTGTCTGTCTAGTCTTGTCTGTCTAGTCTTGTCTGTCTAGTCTTGTCTGTCTAGTCTTGTCTGTCTAGTCTTGTCTGTCTAGTCTTGTCTGTCTAGTCTTGTCTGTCTAGTCTTGTCTGTCTAGTCTTGTCTGTCTAGTCTTGTCTGTCTAGTCTTGTCTGTCTAGTCTTGTCTGTCTAGTCTTGTCTGTCTAGTCTTGTCTGTCTAGTCTTGTCTGTCTAGTCTTGTCTGTCTAGTCTTGTCTGTCTAGTCTTGTCTGTCTAGTCTTGTCTGTCTAGTCTTGTCTGTCTAGTCTTGTCTGTCTAGTCTTGTCTGTCTAGTCTTGTCTGTCTAGTCTTGTCTGTCTAGTCTTGTCTGTCTAGTCTTGTCTGTCTAGTCTTGTCTGTCTAGTCTTGTCTGTCTAGTCTTGTCTGTCTAGTCTTGTCTAGTCTTGCCTAGTCTTGTCTGTCTAGTCTTGTCTGTCTAGTCTTGTCTGTCTAGTCTTGTCTGTCTAGTCTTGTCTGTCTAGTCTTGTCTGTCTAGTCTTGTCTGTCTAGTCTTGTCTGTCTAGTCTTGTCTGTCTAGTCTTGTCTGTCTAGTCTTGTCTGTCTAGTCTTGTCTGTCTAGTCTTGTCTGTCTAGTCTTGTCTGTCTAGTCTTGTCTGTCTAGTCTTGTCTGTCTAGTCTTGTCTGTCTAGTCTTGTCTGTCTAGTCTTATCTGTCTAGTCTTATCTGTCTAGTCTTGTCTGTCTAGTCTTGTCTGTCTAGTCTTGTCTGTCTAGTTTTGTCTGTCTAGTCTTGTCTGTCTAGTCTTGTCTGTCTAGTCTTCTCTGTCTAGTCTTGTCTGTCTAGTCTTGTCTGTCTAGTCTTGTCTGTCTAGTCTTGTCTGTCTAGTCTTGTCTGTCTAGTCTTGTCTGTCTAGTCTTGTCTGTCTAGTCTTGTCTGTCTAGTCTTGTCTGTCTAGTCTTGTCTGTCTAGTCTTGTCTGTCTAGTCTTGTCTGTCTAGGCTTGTCTGTCTAGTCTTGTCTGTCTAGTCTTGTCTGTCTAGTCTTGTCTGTCTAGTCTTGTCTGTCTAGTCTTGTCTGTCTAGTCTTGTCTAGTCTTGTCTGTCTAGTCTTGTCTGTCTAGTCTTGTCTGTCTAGTCTTGTCTGTCTAGTCTTGTCTGTCTAGTCTTGTCTGTCTAGTCTTGTCTGTCTAGTCTTGTCTGTCTAGTCTTGTCTGTCTAGTCTTGTCTGTCTAGTCTTGTCTGTCTAGTCTTGTCTGTCTAGTCTTGTCTGTCTAGTCTTGTCTGTCTAGTCTTGTCTGTCTAGTCTTGTCTGTCTAGTCTTGTCTGTCTAGTCTTGTCTGTCTAGTCTTGTCTGTCTAGTCTTGTCTGTCTAGTCTTGTCTGTCTAGTCTTGTCTGTCTAGTCTTGTCTGTCTAGTCTTGTCTGTCTAGTCTTGTCTGTCTAGTCTTGTCTGTCTAGTCTTGTCTGTCTAGTCTTGTCTGTCTAGTCTTGTCTGTCTAGTCTTGTCTGTCTAGTCTTGTCTGTCTAGTCTTGTCTGTCTAGTATTGTCTGTCTAGTCTTGTCTGTCTAGTCTTGTCTATCTTGTCTAGTCTTGTCTAGTCTTGTCTAGTCTTGTCTAGTCTTGTCTAGTCTTGTCTAGTCTTGTCTAGTCTTGTCTAGACTTGTCTAGTCTTGTCTGTCTAGTCTTGTCTGTCTAGGCTTGTCTGTCTAGTCTTGTCTGTCTAGTCTTGTCTGTCTAGTCTTGCCTGTCTAGTCTTGTCTGTCTAGTCTTGTCTGTCTAGTCTTGTCTAGTCTTGCCTGCCTAGTCTTGTCTGTCTAGTCTTGTCTAGTCTTGTCTAGTCTTGTCTAGTCTTGTCTAGTCTTGTCTAGTCTTGTCTAGTCTTGTCTAGTCTTGTCTAGTCTTCTCTAGTCTTGTCTAGTCTTGTCTAGTCTTGTCTGTCTAGTCTTGTCTGTCTAGTCTTATCTGTCTAGTCTTGTCTGTCTAGTCTTGTCTGTCTAGTCTTGTCTGTCTAGTCTTGTCTGTCTAGTCTTGTCTGTCTAGTCTTGTCTGTCTAGTCTTGTCTGTCTAGTCTTGTCTGTCTAGTCTTGTCTGTCTAGTCTTGTCTGTCTAGTCTTGTCTGTCTAGTCTTGTCTGTCTAGTCTTGTCTGTCTAGTCTTGTCTGTCTAGTCTTGTCTGTCTAGTCTTGTCTGTCTAGTCTTGTCTGTCTAGTCTTGTCTGTCTAGTCTTGTCTGTCTAGTCTTGTCTGTCTAGTCTTGTCTGTCTAGTCTTGTCTGTCTAGTCTTGTCTGTCTAGTCTTGTCTGTCTAGTCTTGTCTGTCTAGTCTTGTCTGTCTAGTCTTGTCTGTCTAGTCTTGTCTGTCTAGTCTTGTCTGTCTAGTCTTGTCTGTCTAGTCTTGTCTGTCTAGTCTTGTCTGTCTAGTCTTGTCTGTCTAGTCTTGTCTGTCTAGTCTTGTCTGTCTAGTCTTGTCTGTCTAGTCTTGTCTGTCTAGTCTTGTCTGCTAGTCTTGTCTGTCTAGTCTTGTCTGTCTAGTCTTGTCTGTCTAGTCTTGTCTGTCTAGTCTTGTCTGTCTAGTCTTGTCTGTCTAGTCTTGTCTGTCTAGTCTTGTCTGTCTAGTCTTGTCTGTCTAGTCTTGTCTGTCTAGTCTTGTCTGTCTAGTCTTGTCTGTCTAGTCTTGTCTGTCTAGTCTTGTCTGTCTAGTCTTGTCTGTCTAGTCTTGTCTGTCTAGTCTTGTCTGTCTAGTCTTGTCTGTCTAGTCTTGTCTGTCTAGTCTTGTCTGTCTAGTCTTGTCTGTCTAGTCTTGTCTGTCTAGTCTTGTCTGTCTAGTCTTGTCTGTCTAGTCTTGTCTGTCTAGTCTTGTCTGTCTAGTCTTGTCTGTCTAGTCTTGTCTGTCTAGTCTTGTCTGTCTAGTCTTGTCTGTCTAGTCTTGTCTGTCTAGTCTTGTCTGTCTAGTCTTGTCTGTCTAGTCTTGTCTGTCTAGTCTTGTCTGTCTAGTCTTGTCTGTCTAGTCTTGTCTGTCTAGTCTTGTCTGTCTAGTCTTGTCTGTCTAGTCTTGTCTGTCTAGTCTTGTCTGTCTAGTCTTGTCTGTCTAGTCTTGTCTGTCTAGTCTTGTCTGTCTAGTCTTGTCTGTCTAGTCTTGTCTGTCTAGTCTTGTCTGTCTAGTCTTGTCTGTCTAGTCTTGTCTGTCTAGTCTTGTCTGTCTAGTCTTGTCTGTCTAGTCTTGTCTGTCTAGTCTTGTCTGTCTAGTCTTGTCTGTCTAGTCTTGTCTGTCTAGTCTTGTCTGTCTAGTCTTGTCTAGTCTTGTCTGTCTAGTCTTGTCTGTCTAGTCTTGTCTGTCTAGTCTTGTCTGTCTAGTCTTGTCTGTCTAGTCTTGTCTGTCTAGTCTTGTCTGTCTAGTCTTGTCTGTCTAGTCTTGTCTGTCTAGTCTTGTCTGTCTAGTCTTGTCTGTCTAGTCTTGTCTGTCTAGTCTTGTCTGTCTAGTCTTGTCTGTCTAGTCTTGTCTGTCTAGTCTTGTCTGTCTAGTCTTGTCTGTCTAGTCTTGTCTGTCTAGTCTTGTCTGTCTAGTCTTGTCTGTCTAGTCTTGTCTGTCTAGTCTTGTCTGTCTAGTCTTGTCTGTCTAGTCTTGTCTGTCTAGTCTTGTCTGTCTAGTCTTGTCTGTCTAGTCTTGTCTGTCTAGTCTTGTCTGTCTAGTCTTGTCTGTCTAGTCTTGTCTGTCTAGTCTTGTCTGTCTAGTCTTGTCTGTCTAGTCTTGTCTGTCTAGTCTTGTCTGTCTAGTCTTGTCTGTCTAGTCTTGTCTGTCTAGTCTTGTCTGTCTAGTCTTGTCTGTCTAGTCTTGTCTGTCTAGTCTTGTCTGTCTAGTCTTGTCTGTCTAGTCTTGTCTGTCTAGTCTTGTCTGTCTAGTCTTGTCTGTCTAGTCTTGTCTGTCTAGTCTTGTCTGTCTAGTCTTGTCTGTCTAGTCTTGTCTGTCTAGTCTTGTCTGTCTAGTCTTGTCTGTCTAGTCTTGTCTGTCTAGTCTTGTCTGTCTAGTCTTGTCTGTCTAGTCTTGTCTGTCTAGTCTTGTCTGTCTAGTCTTGTCTGTCTAGTCTTGTCTGTCTAGTCTTGTCTGTCTAGTCTTGTCTGTCTAGTCTTGTCTGTCTAGTCTTGTCTGTCTAGTCTTGTCTGTCTAGTCTTGTCTGTCTAGTCTTGTCTGTCTAGTCTTGTCTGTCTAGTCTTGTCTGTCTAGTCTTGTCTGTCTAGTCTTGTCTGTCTAGTCTTGTCTGTCTAGTCTTGTCTGTCTAGTCTTGTCTGTCTAGTCTTGTCTGTCTAGTCTTGTCTGTCTAGTCTTGTCTGTCTAGTCTTGTCTGTCTAGTCTTGTCTGTCTAGTCTTGTCTGTCTAGTCTTGTCTGTCTAGTCTGGTCTGTCTAGTCTTGTCTGTCTAGTCTTGTCTGTCTAGTCTTGTCTGTCTAGTCTTGTCTGTCTAGTCTTGTCTGTCTAGTCTTGTCTGTCTAGTCTTGTCTGTCTAGTCTTGTCTGTCTAGTCTTGTCTGTCTAGTCCTTGTCTGTCTAGTCTTGTCTGTCTAGTCTTGTCTGTCTAGTCTTGTCTGTCTAGTCTTGTCTGTCTAGTCTTGTCTGTCTAGTCTTGTCTGTCTAGTCTTGTCTGTCTAGTCTTGTCTGTCTAGTCTTGTCTGTCTAGTCTTGTCTGTCTAGTCTTGTCTGTCTAGTCTTGTCTGTCTAGTCTTGTCTGTCTAGTCTTGTCTGTCTAGTCTTGTCTGTCTAGTCTTGTCTGTCTAGTCTTGTCTGTCTAGTCTTGTCTGTCTAGTCTTGTCTGTCTAGTCTTGTCTGTCTAGTCTTGTCTGTCTAGTCTTGTCTGTCTAGTCTTGTCTGTCTAGTCTTGTCTGTCTAGTCTTGTCTGTCTAGTCTTGTCTGTCTAGTCTTGTCTGTCTAGTCTTGTCTGTCTAGTCTTCTCTGTCTAGTCTTGTCTGTCTAGTCTTGTCTGTCTAGTCTTGTCTGTCTAGTCTTGTCTGTCTAGTCTTGTCTGTCTAGTCTTGTCTGTCTAGTCTTGTCTGTCTAGTCTTGTCTGTCTAGTCTTGTCTGTCTAGTCTTGTCTGTCTAGTCTTGTCTGTCTAGTCTTGTCTGTCTAGTCTTGTCTGTTTAGTCTTGTCTGTCTAGTCTTGTCTGTCTAGTCTTGCCTGTCTAGTCTTGTCTGTCTAGTCTTGTCTGTCTAGTCTTGTCTGTCTAGTCTTGTCTGTCTAGTCTTGTCTGTCTAGTCTTGTCTGTCTAGTCTTGTCTGTCTAGTCTTGTCTGTCTAGTCAAATCAAATAAGTTTATTTCATTATTTAAGGATATAAAATATTCTAAATGAAATGTGTCAAAGGAAAGAACAAAAAAAAAAAAAAAGTGATGCTGTGATGTCTAATTAACATCTGCATGGTAATTAACTTTGTTGGCCTCTAAGAAGAATTCCTCCAAATTATATGGTTCTATATCCGCTAGGAGTTTATAGAGTTCCTTTTTGAACAGGTTTAAATTCACTAATTGTTTTATTTTTCTTGGTAGCATGTTGTACATTTTCATGTTGCTGTAAGGTGGATTTTTTTCTGTAAGCGTCAGTCTATGGTGAGGGAGCTGAAAGTCTTCCTTACTGAATCTTGTTATTCTTTCGTTGGGCTTGTTGAAACGAATAAGTGCCTATGTTTTGCAATGAAAAGTATGGATTCATATATATATGTTGCAGTGGTAGTTAAAATGTTGGCTGTTTTGAACTGACCTCTGCAAGATTCTCTATAGTGTAAATGATTCAGAATACGAATAGCTTGTTTCTGAATTCTAAAACATTTTTTATGTGGATGCTATTTCCCCAGAACATTATACCAAATCTTAAATGGGAGTGGAATGTGGCGAAATACACCATTCTAAGAGCTCCTGTGTCTATATAGCTCTGGAGTGATCTCATCGCAAAAACTGCCTTGTTCAGACTCGTTGTGACACGATGAATATGTGTAGTCCAATCGAGCGATTGGTCTATATAAAGTCCAAGTAGCCGAACTGAATGTTGCACATCGAGGTTTTCTTCATCAATTCGTATTGTCGGAAGGTATTGGTTTTTGTCTCTTTTAGTTTGAAAGATTATAACTTGAGTTTTATCCTTATTTATTATTAATTTATTGATATGAAACCATGAAATCATTGCCGACATCATATTATTCGCATTTGGAATAATATCATCTACGGTCTTGTTGATAATGAGTAAGGATGTGTCGTCTGCATAATTAACCATCAAATGCTCTTGAGCAATCGGTATTTGGTGTAGATCATTAATGAATATTGTGAATAACAGAGGCCCAATCGTACTTCCTTGAGGGATGCCCATGTTGACAATTCTTGAAGAAGAATAAACAAATCCGTGCGGAGTATGAAGCTTGGTTATCTGTTCTCTATCATGTAGAAATGATTTTACCCAATCAAGAGCAACGCCCCTTATTCCATATTTATACAGTTTCCCTGACAGCAGGTTATGGTCCACTAAGTCATATGCCTTTGACAGGTCCATCAACATACCGGATGGAATATTACACTCTTCTAGATTTATTGATATTGCATTTATGAATTGGTAGCAGGCAGTTTCTATGCTCCGACCTTTAATAAAGCCATGTTGCTGGAAATTTATTATATTATGTTTATCTAAAAACGATATTATTCTCGAGCAAACAATTTTTTCAAAAATTTTAGAGAAGATAGATAAAATACTTATAGGTCTATAGTTTTCTATATCACTTTTGTCTCCGGCCTTAAATATTGGGGTGATGAGTGCAAGTTTAAGTTTTTCAGGAAATATACCAGCCATTAAAGAGTTATTTATTATAAACTGCAAGGGGCTTAATATAGAAGCTAACACATTTTTTACAACAATAGGGGGGATATCGTCAATGCCCGCACTTTTTTTATTTTTAAGATTAACAATTATATTAAACAGTTCAGCTTCACTAATGGGCATTAAAAATATGGAATTTTGATTTATCTGGATATTGTCATAATAGTGAGTAGTTGGTTGAGATTCAGATAGTATTCTCGCTCTGTTCACAAAGAAATTATTAATGTTTATGGCACTACTGCGTGGTTCTTCATTAGCGTTAAAATACGAACTATTTTTCTTTTTAAGCTCTGTTACTTCTCTTATAATTTTCCAAGTTGTTTTTTGTAGGTTAGTTGATGTTTCAATTTGTCGTTTGAATACCTCTTTCTTGCAATTTTTTAATAACTTGATGAATTTCCTACGTTGATTATTGTAAAAATTTTTAAACAATCGACTAGAGTAAGATAATGTTTGGTAGAGTTTCAAGTTCTTTTCAAACAATATAAGTTGAGGGTTGTTAAAGACCCTTACACTTGTACATTTATTTCGCCTAGGGACTTTGGGAAAGGCTTCATTAAAATTCCTCATGAAAATGTCCTCGAACAGGTTCCATTGCTTATTAATGTTATTACAGTCAACATCAAATAATTCATTCCATTCTACGATTTCCATAAGTTGGGTATGGTGTTTCAAATTCACTTCATTATATAATCTTGTAGCTTGTTTTATATTGGTACAAGCATCCTCCTTTTCGAACTCCAGAGTTAGCAGTTGAGTATAATGATCTGAGATATAATGGTCTCTAGTTCTAATGCTGAATGGTACATTAATTTTAGCAATGAAATTGTCAATACATGTTCCATATTCAGGGTGACTTACTTCTTTTGAAAGGAGTCTCGCGTTAAACGACTCTAGCAATGATAAAAATTGCTGGCTAGTATTCGTGTTTTTTAACACATTTATATTAAAGTCTCCAGCTATTACAAAGTGACTATTTTTCTTATGAAGCAATATTAGCAGTTGTTGTAATTTGAGGAAAAAACCTTTTACGTTCGTTAATGGGGCTCTATAGATGCTTATTATTATTAGTAACTTCTCGTTAATTTTTGTTTCAATTCCTGAACATTCAAAAACTCGAACTTCTGAAATCCTATTAATATCATATCTTGTTTTAAATATTAATTTACTTCTGCAATAGATAGCCGAACCCCCATGCTGCCCTTCTTCTCGACAAAAGTAAGAGGCCAGTTCAAATTTGCTAATTTTTAGTAGTTCTAGTTGCTGGGAGTTTTTCCAATGTTCGGTAAGTATCAAGAATCTGCAGTGGTAATATTTTTCCAGCATGTATTCAATCCTGTCAATCGAGTTCCCAATTGACTGGACGTTTTGATTAATGAACATCACATAGGGGCTGCTGTTCGAATTTATTTCCATTTTTTTGCATTTTACGCTTTTGCTTTCGTTTTTTCTATAAACTGGAAAAAACGATTTATGCAGACGTTCCGAGGCCAAGTATCGGGATTCATTAAATCGTTGTATTTCTCAGCTGGAACCGAGATTTTGAATGAGGAGTATTCCTCCGGGTGTTTGGATAACAATTTTTTACAGCGTATAGATTCAAAATTTTTTGCATGTAAATATTGGAGTACGTCATTTTCCGTTAATGTAGGCTCTAGCCTATAGACATGCAGGTGTTGATATCTAATAGCCGCCTTGATTAGGATACAATCGTCGTTAGTCCCGTGGATTGTGTTAATTTTACGGGAACGTCTCTGTTTATATTTGGGTGTCTCCCAGACATCTTTTTTATCCAGTTTATTTGGTTCCTTATCTTCAATTGATATTAAATTCGAATCATTTTTTGCGGTGGAACATTCTCCTCCGAATATATTTTTTCCCAGGTTTTTATCGGGTTTTGGGTCCGCCTCAGGTATATGGATTTCTACTTCTTTGCGTTCATTTGATGGCCTTGATTCATCCTTGTCGGCAGCGTGGATTTTTAATAATTCCTCGTTCTTACATGTTAGAATTTTCAGTTGTTCCGTAAGTTGAGTTATGACAACAGTTAGAGGTTCTACTTCTTTTCTAATCATACCCGAAATCAATTCCAGAAATTCAGGATCATCAAGGAAATTCCTTTTTTCCGAAGTGGAGTTTGATCTAAGCTCTCGGTTTCGAGTAAGCATTGTTCAGATTATTATTTTTGTTATTGTTCTGAATATAACTATTTTTTATATCAACCAAAACTTGTATTAATATAACTAAACACTAAACTAACTCACAGAAATTAGAAATTATTTTTGCTGATAGAATAACTGTGTTCGCTCGCACAGCCGTTCACGCTCGCAGTAAAACGCAGACTGAGTCGCGCTAGTCTTGTCTGTCTAGTCTTGTCTGTCTAGTCTTGTCTGTCTAGTCTTGTCTGTCTAGTCTTGTCTGTCTAGTCTTGTCTGTCTAGTCTTGTCTGTCTAGTCTTGTCTGTCTAGTCTTGTCTGTCTAGTCTTGTCTGTCTAGTCTTGTCTGTCTAGTCTTGTCTGTCTAGTCTTGTCTGTCTAGTCTTGTCTGTCTAGTCTTGTCTGTCTAGTCTTGTCTGTCTAGTCTTGTCTGTCTAGTCTTGTCTGTCTAGTCTTGTCTGTCTAGTCTTGTCTGTCTAGTCTTGTCTGTCTAGTCTTGTCTGTCTAGTCTTGTCTGTCTAGTCTTGTCTGTCTAGTCTTGTCTGTCTAGTCTTGTCTGTCTAGTCTTCTCTGTCTAGTCTTCTCTGTCTAGTCTTGTCTGTCTAGTCTTGTCTGTCTAGTCTTGTCTGTCTAGTCTTGTCTGTCTAGTCTTGTCTGTCTAGTCTTGTCTGTCTAGTCTTGTCTGTCTAGTCTTGTCTGTCTAGTCTTGTCTGTCTAGTCTTGTCTGTCTAGTCTTGTCTGTCTAGTCTTGTATGTCTAGTCTTGTCTGTCTAGTCTTGCCTGTCTAGTCTTGTCTGTCTAGTCTTGTCTGTCTAGTCTTGTCTGTCTAGTCTTGTCTGTCTAGTCTTGTCTGTCTAGTTTTGTCTGTCTAGTCTTGTCTGTCTAGTCTTGTCTGTCTAGTCTTGTCTGTCTAGTCTTGTCTGTCTAGTCTTGTCTGTCTAGTCTTGTCTGTCTAGTCTTGTCTGTCTAGTCTTGTCTGTCTAGTCTTGTCTGTCTAGTCTTGTCTGTCTAGTCTTGTCTGTCCAGTCTTGTCTGTCTAGTCTTGTCTGTCTAGTCTTGTCTGTCTAGTCTTGTCTGTCTAGTCTTGTCTGTCTAGTCTTGTCTGTCTAGTCTTGTCTGTCTAGTCTTGTCTGTCTAGTCTTGTCTGTCTAGTCTTGTCTGTCTAGTCTTGTCTGTCTAGTCTTGTCTGTCTATTGTTGTCTGTCTAGTCTTGTCTGTCTAGTATTGTCTGTCTAGTCTTGTCTGTCTAGTCTTGTCTGTCTAGTCTTGTCTGTCTAGTCTTATCTGTCTAGTCTTGTCTGTCTAGTCTTGTCTGTCTAGTCTTGTCTGTCTAGTCTTGTCTGTCTAGTCTTGTCTGTCTAGTCTTGTCTGTCTAGTCTTGTCTGTCTAGTCTTGTCTGTCTAGTCTTGTCTGTCTAGTCTTGTCTGTCTAGTCTTGTCTGTCTAGTCTTGTCTGTCTAGTCTTGTCTGTCTAGTCTTGTCTGTCTAGTCTTGTCTGTCTAGTCTTGTCTGTCTAGTCTTGTCTGTCTAGTCTTGTCTGTCTAGTCTTGTCTGTCTAGTCTTGTCTGTCTAGTCTTGTCTGTCTAGTCTTGTCTGTCTAGTCTTGTCTGTCTAGTCTTGTCTGTCTAGTCTTGTCTGTGTAGTCTAGTCTGTCTAGTCTTGTCTGTCTAGTCTTGTCTGTCTAGTCTTGTCTGTCTAGTCTTGTCTGTCTAGTCTTGTCTGTCTAGTCTTGTTTGTCTAGTCTTGTCTGTCTAGTCTTGTCTGTCTAGTCTTGTCTGTCTAGTCTTGTCTGTCTGGCGGACGGAGAAGGTTGCACCGTGAGCCGTGCAGTTTCATAGTGGCATACTCGTTGTGAACTAATCAAAATAAATAATAGAAATAGTGTTATTAATCTGTGTTACCTTGTGTGTAAGGATTAATAAATTAGTGTTGTGAGATAGGTCTCAGTTTTAGTGTAATAAATAATAGAGACAGACTCGTTATCGTGAACTTTTTTTTTTCCACCTCGTGGATACAAAGTTTGTGGTTAAGAGATAGGACTCGTACTGTATCAGTATAGTTTTTTTTACTGGTTCAGAAATTGTGTACATAATTTAAGTGTACATAGCAAAGACAGGACTCTTATATTGTACTTATAGTCTCACATAAGTGTTAGGTTAATTAAGGAAAAAAAACTAAAAACAAAAAAAAGTGTTATTTGTTTATCGACTTTCTATATCTTATTTATAGATCTAACAATAATTGAATTTATTGATTACTATATATATGTTAGTGGCTCTTTATGCTAGGAGCGCGCTTCGTACGCCGAGAGCGCCGGTTCAACTCCTGGCAAAAAAAAACCTTTTTCTTAAGATTATACTCTGGAAATCAATAAACACTAATACATACGTATAACTAAAATTTTTGTCTTTTAGTATACAACATAAAGCGTTCAAATTAGATTCTAATCCATGGAAAGTATAGGCTGTTTTGGTTTTTAAAAATGGAAACTCCAAAAGATTCCCTTCCTCCCTTCCTCAAAAGAAGGAAATGCCTTCCTCAAGAAAGAGATACTGAAAAGAACGCCCCCGTCAAAAAATTGAAGCGTCGCACCAAGCGACGAGCGAGCATCACCTATCCGCCGGTCAGCATCTTTTACAGGTGATATCGACAGCAGCAAACAACCGCAGGGCAACGTTTCTCCAAGTGAACATGCAGCCAAAAGAAAAAGAACATACCAAAGCGAGCAGCAACAATATGTATACAACGACACGGCGCTGAAAAATACAATAAAAAAGGTAGCTGCGAAAGGACCTCCGATGGCTGGCGAAAGTAAATAACAATGCAGACGTAAGAAGAACCACTGAAGAACTGTGGGTTTTAACAGACCAATTGAATAAAATATTCGAAAAACTACAAGAAGCTTCAGATATTAAAGAGGCGCCCATTGGGAAGCAGAAAGTTAGAAAAACTTGTGAAACTAGTACACAAACTGAAATAACTAGCCAAAATCCGTCAGAAGCAATTGAATTTTAAAAGAGGAGTCTGGTAGAAATATGCAACGAAATAAAAAGAGGGAACTCGTACCCAGAATTTCAAGAAGTTGCGGAAAAGAACTGGCCCCCGGCAGCTTTTGAAAGGGTTAAAGTAGGAAAAGGAGACATGCTTTTAGCTCTACTCGATTGGGACCTGGCCTGGTGTGTGTCAGACAACATGAATCCCGTGCAAGGAGTACTCCAAATGCTATGTAACATATACACGAGACCGACTGAGTTAGAATCATAGATCAAGACTCCTGCCAACGTGGTATACGTAAGACATTCCAAAGGATCTCCAACCGAAAATAGAGATATTAGCTCGACAGATCGCTACTTATATCAACTGGTAGTTAAAAAAGCGGGCGAAGAAACAGTAGACAAAACCACCAGCTTCCAACAGATGTTTGATAGCTTGCAAAAGCTGAAAGATCTATCAGTAACTCACCGCACGAATAAATTGGCTTTCGCCAAACCTAAGGTGGCAGAATGGCCTATTATTCTAAAAATGATAGAATATACCTTTGCAAACACAGATACTGATATTAGAGTATACTCTCACCAAGAACCAGCAATATCAGATGGTAAAATAATACCCGGGGCGCAAAAATGGACAGAAGTAATAAATCAAAAACAAAACAAGAAAGATTATCGAGATAAAAAGTCGACAGAGGTTGTCTTTATAAAATAAAAAGGGAAATCATATGCTGAACTACTTAGGACAGTCAAAAAAGAGGACAACCCAGAAGCATCAGGAACACGGGTCACGGGAATAAAAGAAACGAAAAATGGTGAGCTTCTTCTCGAAGTGGATGACGGGAATGCTGAAAAATTGATACAATTGATCTCAGAAAAACTTCCAGATATAGATATCCGATCAATTAATACAAGATACCTTACTGAATATTAAGGACATAGATAGCGTTACAACAATGGAAGAAATGAAAGACGCGGTAAAATCTGCACTTGGTATTAAAGAAGGAGACATTAAAATAAAAAACATTAGACCTGGGTATGGTAACAGTCAAGTAAGCAAAACACAGGCAAATAAGTTCCTAGAGAAAGAAAAGCTTAAGATTGGTGGTTATACTGCAGAGTTAGGGAGAGGATAGACATAATGAGATGCTATACATGCTGGGAGACGGGCCACTTTGCAAACTCATGTACCGGACCAGATAGGCAGAAGATGTGCCTCAGATATGGTCAAGAGGGACATCAGGCAAAAGATTTCCAAGAAGAATTGTACTGCCCAATCTGTAAGCTGGAAGGACATCAGGCATATTCCGGAACTTGTCCTGCATACAAGAAAGCGCTGTCGGAGGCACTGAGATTGAGACGGCAAAAAGTAACCAGAAATTACTAAAATCATCCAAATCAACCTCATGAGATGTCGTGCCGCGCAGGATCTCCTGACTGTCACGGCAATCGAAACCAAGGCAGATATTCTGATAGTTAGCGAACCTAATAAAAAAATAATGAGCGCGGGTGGCTGGTTTACTGATCAGAGAAAAGATGCAGCAATACTAGTCACAAATCGGAACCTACCGATAATAAAATCTGGAAGTGGACCAAGCTACGTATGGGTAGAGACCCAGGACTATGTCATATATAGCTGCTATCTCTCACCTAATGCCCAAATAGACCAGATGGATGAGTGCCTTGGGGCGCTCAGCCAAAGCGTAAGAGAACAAGACCAAAATTCAAAAATAATATCTGGTGACTTTAATGCAAATCCCCTTACTGGGGATGCCCACATATCGATAAGAGAGGAGACATACTAATGAACTGGGTAGCAGAAATGGATGTCGTCCTAATAAACCAAGGAGTGCAACCTACATTCATAAGGTGGAACTCAAGTTCCATAATAGACCTCACCTTCTCTACTAGTGGTATTTCTAGCAAGATACTAGACTGGCGAGTATTGGATACGGAAACAATGAGCGATCGCCGATACATATCGTACAAAATAGGAAAAATGGGGGAGTACAAACAAATAACCCCGTACAAGAACACAGGTAGGAATATTAAACACATAGAGGAACTAAAAATTAAACGCGTACTGTCAGAGGAAATAGCACGTTCAAATACCAAAAGCGCAGACGAACTTGTAAATGTTCTGATTAAAGTATGTGACGCAACGCTCAAGAAAAGAAGGAAACCCACAAGGAAAAAAATGGTATACTGGTGGAGCGAAGAAATTGCAAGCTTAAGAACTTCATGTATCGCAGCGAGAAGAAAGTGCCAGCGACAAAAAACAAGAAAGGGAGAAGAAGAAAAGACCAATACACTGTTAGGCAAATACCTATATCTCAAAAAACAACTGAGGTATGAAATAAATACGGCCAAGCAAAAACATTGGAAGAAACTGTGCGAAGAACTGGACTACGACACATGGCGAGATGACTTCCAAATCTGCAGGAAAAGGCTGAAGGTCCAACAACCAAATGTCAACATGCCCATGAAGGAAATCAAACGCATAGTCGAAGTACTCTTTCCACGTCAGGAGCCAGTAAGATGGCAGAAAACAAGAGTAGAAGAGGTACCGAGGTACTGTTCACGGAAGAAGAACTAATAAACGCAATAAAGCGCATGCGTAAAGGAAAAGCCGAAGGTCCGGACGGAATACCTACAGAAATAATAAAACTTTCCGCTGAGCAAGAACCGCAGTTCTTGCTAATCGTAATGAACGAGCATCTAGTTGCCGGAAACTTCCCGAATAGATGGAAACGGGCGAAACTGGTGCTACTTCGAAAAAACGATAAACCATTTGGGGAGCCTACATCATACAGGCCATTATGCCTGTTAGATACTTTGGGGAACCTCTTAGAACATCTAATATTGTATAGGCTGAAAACAGATATTGAATCGGGAGCTGGATTGTCGAGTAACCAATACGGCTTCAGAGAAGGCAGATCGAGCAACCATGCTATAGAAGCCGTCATGAAGATCGCAAAAAAGCTAAATCAGGCACCCAAAGATCCCGAAGAATATGTGCATTAATAACACTGGACGTACAAAACGCTTTTAACACAGCCGATTGGAAACTCATTATCGATAATCTAATAGCAAGAAATATAGCTCCCTATCTGCTAAGATTTATTCAAAGCTATTTCACCAGCAGAACGATCATTTTGCAAACAAATGACGAAACCGAGGAAATAATAGTTAGTAAATGTGTACCACAGGGATCGGTTATGGGACCCACTCTGTGGAACATACTTTATGATGGAGTCCTCAGGTTAAAACTTCCGGAGGGAGCTAGGCTAATAGGTTTTGCGGACGATTTAGCTCTTGTAATAACAGCAAAGTCGGAACAGACGGTGATGCTAACTGCAAAACAAACAATAACCCAGAAATTAACTGTTAACTGTTGGATGCAATCAAGAAAATTAAATCTGGCACCACAGAAAACAGAAGCGGTCCTACTAACGGGACTGAGGAAGCTTACGCCCATAACGTTCCAAATAAACAACGTTAGCATCGCCCCCAAAAGAGTCGTTAAAATTCCTAGGTGTTACCATAGACAAGACGGTCTCCTTCATTCCCCATCTTAACGAGGCCGCAGCAAAAGGTATGAGAGCAATGGCAGCAATGGAAAAAAATATTTCTATCGTACAGGTATTTTTGGAAGCAGCCATGTCCTGACAGTGCTTGGGTTAAGAACTAATCAATCTCTCCGTGACTTCTGTTAATCCACTTGTAGATATCCGGGATTAATTTGTAGGTCCAGCGTCCATATGTCCCGTTTTCCCATTTTTCTTGCCACTTTTCTAGTAACTGTTCTCTGACTGTTGTTTTCTCGATTCCTCTGTATCTGTCACAAATCTCTTTAATTTGTAATTCTATAGGAGGAATTCCTGCAATGACTCCTACCCCTTCGGCTGATATAGTTTGATATGCAGAGTAAACTCTAATGCCTATTATCCGTGTAATTCTTCCGAGTCTTTGTAGCCGTGTTCGGTTGTTTGATATCGAATGCCAAACTGGTGCAGCATATAATAGTTGAGAGTGTATCACACTCGATAATAGTCTCCTCTTGGATGCCTTGGGTCCTCCGATGTTCGGCATAAGGCTGGCGAAGGCAGTCATCGTCTTTTCTGCCTTTTGAACGGTTCTGCTAATGTGCTCGGTGAATGTTAGTTTTGGACCCAACCACACCCCTAGGTACTTTACAGCTCTGCAGGGTGTAACTGTAAAACCCTGTATGTGAAAGGTAATAGGAGATATCTTCCTTTTAGTTGTAAGAAGCACTGCCTCAGTTTTCTCTAGTGCCAGTTCCAGTTTTTCTTCCTCCAAGCAGTTTAAAACTCGTTGTAGTCCAGTGTTTGTCCTATTCATTAGAATTTCTTCCTCTTTTGCGGTTACCACCATAGCTGTCATCTGCAAATCCTATTAACGTGCTTCCTTGTGGCATTTCAGTTTTCAGAAGACCGATCATACAGAATATTCCATAGGGTTGGAGCCAATACTGACCCATGTGGTACAGTGTTACACTGGTACACTGTTTATTCTCAATGTTTTAGTAGTTCCTTCTGCTTCTAGAACAATCTCCCTTTCTGATAAATATGACGCTATAATATTAATTAGACTTTTGTCGATGTTCCTCTTACTTAGTTCTTCTAGAATTTGCTGCCATGATGCGCTATTAAAGAGGTTTTTCACGTCTAGCGTTATTACTGCGCACAGTCTTCGGTGACGACCAGAATAGGCTGCTGCTTCCTTGGCAACTTTTATTACTTCATTGAGGGCATGTGTCGTTTTTTCGACCTTCCGTAAAACCATATTGCTTATCCGACAAGTCCCCTGTACGTAGTATTTCTTTTTGTAGTCTAATAAAATTAATTTTTCAAATAGCTAGCCCTCTACATCTAAAAGGCAGATTGGTCTATAAGACGCCGGATTATCAATTGGTTTCTTTCCCTTTCTTAACAAGACTAGTCTTGCCTCCTTCCACTCTATTGGAAACTGTGCTTGCGCTGCCAGTTTATTGTATACTCTTAGTATATAATCTGGGTTTTCCATTGCCACTCGTTTTATTATTTCTGGGGGAATGTTTCCTGGGCTTTTTGTAGTTCATCTAGCGAGAAGTCAGTAAAGCTAGTATCGGTGTCTATGTCGAAGTTTACATTTGGATGAACAGGGAATAAGTGGTTAACCACTTTCTCCATTGTTTCCATAGGCAGTTTTATTTTCGGAGGATAACCAATGATCTGTTTCTTGACTATCTTATAGCCGTCTCCCCAAATATCGCTGTCTATGTTGTTAAAAATAATTTTCCAGCTGTTTTTTTTTTATACTTTTATGCCGTCTCTCAAGGCTTTCTTACTCTCTTTGGATTTTTGCCATTGGTGCTGGGTTGCTTGCGGTGAGTTTCTTTTAACAGTTCTGGTATAAATTCTTCTTTCTCTTAGGCATTCCTTGCGAAGCTTCGATATTTGCTCCGACCACCAGTACACTGGCTGACCACTAGTAGGTGCTCATCTCTTTGGCATTGTTTTATCGCAGAGTTTGGTGACAGTATTTGAGAAGCCTCTTGCTGATGTTGTGTTCTCGTCATTAACGATCTCGTCCAGTGCTCGTCGCAGTTTTTTCTGCCTTCTTCCGCCTTACTGTCTGTTTCTTGTCTGTGATATCGAAATAGTTATTTACATTAGAGTGCGGAAACCTTGATTTTACAATGCAACAGCTCGTTACATTTGCTGGAGCATTGTAAAATCATTTCCGCACGAAATTTGTATAAGATTTTTTGGCCGACAATTATTATTTAAGAAACAAATAGATTTAGATTAATTACAATATTGGAAATTATTTAATTTTTTAATGTTGGTACTCACAAACTTTGACTTTTTTACTAATTCTAATTTTTTAGGTACATAATATGTCATTTTTCCAAATGTCAGACGCTCAGTAAAATTTAAAAAATTACTCTTATTTTCTACAATATCGTGACAAATATAGTGTAAAGTAGCGTTTTTTAAATTAGATTTTATTGTCTTATACTTAATTTATTTTGTAAGTGTCCCTGAAAGGTTGAAATTTACTGGTCACTTTACCGCATCGTAGCCGTACTTTGCAACATTGTATGTAAAAATCTAGTTTCGCTGGACGTATACACGATGTCAAAGCTAGCTTTACAATTCCGGAGGCCAAAAATTATATAATTGTGATCGCTTAAAGATTCCTTATCACTCACTTCTCTGTTGCTATCGTTAAGTCGGGTATTGATGAGTAATCCTTTCTTTGAAAAGTTGGCTTTTCCCCTTCGTTTACAATTACCAAGTCATTTGATGCGGTCCACTCTGTTAACATTTTGCCCCTTATGTCTGAAAATTTCATACCCCACTGAGGGGATTTCGCATTAAAGTCACCAGTCACAACAGTTTTCTCTTTGTTATTCCTAATTTGAGATCCAATGTTATACAGAGTTTCTTCAAAGTGTTGTATATCGTCATTTCCCGAACAATAGCAGCTATAGAGTGTAAAGTAGGATGTTTGGACATATGTAAAACCGGGGCCATATCCATGTTTTTTAATAGTTAAATCGTGATCCATTATTTTAATTGCCGTGTCCATATGTTCCTCGTAAATCCAGTCCATCCTTTTTCAGATAGCATTTCGGTTTGGTTTGTTGATGATTAAAATTCCCGCCCCTACATTTTTGGCGGTGGCAAGCGCCATGTTATTGGCGGGACAAATCCTATTGGTGTTGATTTGTAGCAGTATTATCTTACTTACTGTTTTGGTCCACTACCTCCATTTTATTCTTATTGATTGGACATTTCGGATTTCCTGTTTGGTGTCCTTCTTCTGTGTGTCTCTGTGTCCTTCACAGTGTACACAGAAAGCTTTATTTTTACATTCAATTGCCTTAAGTCCTTCTTTCGCACATTTTACACACAAATGTTCCCTATCTGGGCCATTACATTGTGACTTAACATGTCCGTATTCCCAGCACCTGAAGCACTTAAACTCCTTTTCTCTCTCAACAATTCTACAGTTGGACCAGCCGATTTTAATTTTTTCCTGCTGAATGAATTTCTTGGCGTCAACCTCGGACATTATTACCGTTACATTTTGTTTGTTACCGTAGGCTGGATGCAGAGTTCTTACTTCGAAGGTCCCCGGTTTAATAGGGATCGATCTGATTATAGCCTCTATTATTTCTTCCTCCGTGACAACTTTATCCAAACCCTTTACATGGATTACTTTCTTGTTGATCAGGAGAGATGTCGTCGCTTCTGGAATTTTTTCATCAATTGTCTTCTTCAAAATTTCCGCCTTGTCAGTACCATTATTTACTATCAGTAGTAGATCCCCGTTTCTTGCCTAAATTATGTCTTTTACTTCGACTCCGATTTCATTTAGATCTACTCTTTGTTTGAGCGCCTTTAAAAGATCTGCGTAGGACTTGCCATTCATCTTAATGAGATGTGCCCCCTCCTCTTTTCTAGTTTTTTTTGTAGATATTGTAGAGATATGTGTATTTCGGTTTGTTGTCGCTTTCTCTACTTTGCCATGATAGATAGGGTAATCCATTGCTTTAATCATTTTTATTTCTATGTTGGTGTCTGCGAATAGGTATTCTATTTTCCTT
The DNA here is from genome assembly GCA_944588485.1 of Phosphuga atrata. Classification (NCBI taxonomy): domain Eukaryota; kingdom Metazoa; phylum Arthropoda; class Insecta; order Coleoptera; family Silphidae; genus Phosphuga; species Phosphuga atrata. The sequence continues at coordinate 67,789,468 of OX155893.1, read as the reverse complement.
ACCAGCATATGTCCGCTTATTCCATCTATTTCCGGTATGGCCATTTTCGTCTTTTTCTGTTTTAGCATAGTAGTATAATTTTAGTAGTATATTTTCTTTATCGATTTAAAGACATATTCATCTTCTATTTCCTCTGTTGAATTATCGGCGATTATTGGTTAGTATATGTCTCTAGATGTATAAGATATGTTTCCATCTTTATTTGGGAAACCTAAAGAATGAGACATCATAGCCACACCTTCTTTCTCTTCATGTTGACGTCTAAGCCCGTCTTTTCCTCCAAGCTTGTTCATAGCTATCTCAACTACCTTGTTTTTCGTGTCTAAAGTTTTGCTACACGGAAGTATAATTTCGTAGTCTGTTGTGACCTCCCATATGTTACCGCGTTCTATTTCTATCCTAGGCAATACCTCGTTTTTCCAGTCTTCTTCTGTAATTTTCTGGAAATTTGTGTATGTCTCTGTTTTTGTTAACGTTCGTCTTCTAGTTGTTTTCTTTTCTGCCTTTAGGCATTCTTCGCACTGTATGATCTTGGAATACTCCTTGAGCTGCTCCTCAATTTGTAGTTCCATTTCTTTCACTTTTGTGCCATTGGCTTCCTCTTCTAGCCAATCTTTTAGTCTCTTACTCTGCAGTTGTTCGGCTTATAAGCATATTCTTCCGGATATTTCCTTAAGTCCATTTTTAGGATTGTAGTAGGGATGTATAAAATATATCGATATATCAAAATATCGATATTTTTTTAAATATATATCGATATTTTCGCATGATATTTTTAATAGCGATATATCGATACTAATTATGTTATTTTGTAAACGATATTTTTCTATAAATTTAGCGCTTAAAAATTATTTTGTTCTGATTGGTGATCGTATCTCCCTTACAATATTGTGAAGGTCCGTTCAAAACGCATCGGCAGCGGCATGCTAAGGCCTTTCAAAGACGCATCGGCGGCGGCATGTTTTTCAAAGCTTTGAAAGATGCCGGGCGGCCTGTTATAGCGCTTTGAACCACGCAACGTTCTCATTGGTCGCCTTCCTTCCACCCTGGTGGGGTGACAAACTATGAAAAGAGAACGGAAAAGACAGAAGGCGAACAGAATAGTTTCCGTGACTCCGTAGTATTGTATAAATTGAACCCGTTTAGTTGTGAGCAAGTCATTTAGTCTTTAGATATTTGTCTCTGGTTGTGAGGATTGTGAGTTGAAATGTCTTCTAAGAATAAAGAAATGTGGAGTTTTTTAACCGCATAGACAAATTGCATGTCACATGCAATTTATGTGTGAAAAATGGCTTCAACAATAAACATTGTAGTACCAAATAATAGAAGTAGATTGTCAGCAGAACACATTAAATACCGTATAATACTAAGATCATTGTCTGAAAAATATTGGTTTGAATAAATATATAAGATTTTGTAATCGTAATTTTTTAATCCTTTTTTTGACGATAAACCTCAAACATATTTTCCAGTTAAAATTGTTCAACAATCTGATAATAGTGTTTCTAATTTAATTTTTTATTCCATAATATTGAATTAACAATCAAAAGATTTTTTAATCTTTTATTCGGGATTAAAAACTTAAAAAATATATTTTAGCAAAAACTCGACAAGTAATCAAAAAAACAAACGATATTTCGATAGTTTCTAAAAGTAGCGATATTAAAAATATCGATCTATTTAAAAATATCAACATCCCTAGATTGTGTCCTCAAAGTCGAAGTTTTGACGATTCTACGTTGTCAGCTACACGCGTTTTGTTGTAAATGTCGCGAAAGGGTAAAATATTTTATTCATGGAGAGATTAAATAAAAGCAAAAAAAATATCTCTTGAGAAAAAAGAGGTGTTTATCGCCACATGGCGTGGATGCACTAATTTACACTGGGTTTTGAGTCTTTTATCTCGTGTAGGGGGAATAAAAAGTATATAATAATGTTCACTGCACAAAGGTGTAGTATATGTATTCACTTTTGAAATGTGTCAATAACACACGTATTTACGAGCGCACGTATACACGTCTGTCCGTCACGACAGTCGCGACTCTTCTCCTGTCTTGTCTGTCTAGTCTTGTCTGTCTAGTCCTGTCTGTCTAGTCTTGTCTGTCTAGTCTTGTCTGCCTAGTCTTGTCTGTCTAGTCATGTGTGCCTAATCTTGTCTGGCTAGTCTTTTCTGTCTGGATACGATAGAGCGTTTTAAAATGTCTAATCTGTAATAATCTCTCCTGTAAATATATGTCAACTGAAGTCTACTAAATTACCAGTTTGCTTTCTAGCTGACGTAATTGAGCGTATGGCGATCTTAACCAATTTCTGCTTCTAATTTTTATATTTGTCTACAATATTGTATATGTTATTGTTATTTTTGTGTTTATACTCTTTTATTTTGTAAATATGCAAATAAGCCGCTTTAAGTTAGAAAAAAAAAAGTTTCGTAAACACTTAATTATAAAAAATTCACTACTAAATAACAACATTTTATTTTAAAATGAATTATATATAGACCCCTAATTTTGTTCAGTTTTTGTGTAGTAATTTTTAATCAATAATCATACATCGTTTTGAATACATTATTACCTTATAAGTTTTATTTATCAACCCAACCATTTTCATTCAAAATCTATTTTAACATTTAAAAAGATTTTTTTCACGGTTTCGTATAATTCTTCATTTTCTACAATTGTTTTGTGGTTTCCTGTAAAATATTTAATTTCGACCAAATTTTCACAATATTTCGAAAGGTTCAAATCTTCTTCTATGTCTTTAACAATTGCTTCTTTTGCCTTAAGTAAAGTTACTTTTGATTGAATCTTCCTTGTGTAACATGAAGTATAATTTATTATAGCTTTAATAATTTTTTTCATGTAATCAAAAATTGAAGATAGCATCATTTTGTCGTAGGTAATATTTTCTGGGATGTGATCTAATACAATGTTTATTCTTTCTTGATAATTAGTAGCTGAGAATAGTTTTTTCTGAAAAAGAAATGTTTAGTGAATTGAAGTAGAAACAGTTACTGCAGTTATATTTTACTTTGAGAGTGCTTAAGAATTGTTTCTCCACGAAATTAGACATAATCATACTAAGAACTGATATTTCAAATTCATTGTCTATTGATGTTGGGAATAATTTGGCCAACATTATCGATAAATCTGGAGATCCATCAAGCAGAATAATTTCGCCATATTTCCCTTCATTTTCTAGTTTTGCTGCCATTTCTAAGGCGAATACTGATCCCATTGAATAAGCAATAAATTTGAAACCATTCTTACAGTATTTTAAATCCTAACAGAAATGTAATATCAAATATTATAATAAATAATTGGCAATTAAATATTTACCTCCCACATGTCGCCATGAAAGTGGCTAAGTTCTTTGAATGATTTATTACCAGTATATTGGAAACAAGTCGCATTCTTGCAGGTAGATTGAATTAATGTCTCCATACTTGTTGCAACTCCTTCAATTCCAGGGAAGAAAAATATTTGTTGTTCATTTTTATTTTTAACGAAATCCACTCTAGTTAAGTTATAAGTGCTTTCGTGATAAAGGCTGGTATAGAACGTTACGAAAGAACCTATTCGGCTTAACTCGCTTAGTGGTTTCGAACTAATTGCATTTCTCGCCTTGTTCATGTCGACTAATCTAAATTTTAGTGCGAAGGTATTATTTAAATTGAAAACATAATATGTATTTCATACTTATCCACTGTTAGGCATTTGATATCTTGTGGTGCAAGGAATACATCGAAATCTCTTTCTAAGGTTTGTTTGATGTCCACTGCCATCATTGAGTCCATTCCAAGTTCTGGTAGAGTTGTGTGAGGACTAATTGTCTTAATATCTCTAACACCTACTATATTCATGATAGCGTCTACTACATTGTCTGTTTTATTCTTCGCGCTCTTTTCAGCAATGACCATACTAGCAACCACCGCCGACTCACACTGAAGGAACATGTCCATTACATCCAAACAGCTGGAAATTCTTTGTTGCAAAGTTCCACCGATAATGATTTCAGTTTGTTCTTTCTGCATTTCGGCGACTAAACCTACATCTCCAATAGCTCCCCATTGAATTGCCAGTGCTGGTAATCCTTCTTCTCGCCTCTTTTCACAAAGTCTTTCCATTATAGCATTCGACATACCATAGTTTGTTTGACCAGCATTACCTCTTCCACAAGAAACTGAGGAGAATAAAACGAAGTGTTTTAGTTGGGGGCAATGACTTTTAGTGATCGTATCTAGGTAACCGCTTGCTATAGCTTTTGGACCGAAGGAGGTTTCAAAATCATTTTCTGAAAGGTTATGAAATGCTCCATCTTTTAATTCAACAGCGAGGTTGAAAACTCCTTGAACTGGACCCATAGAATATGCCGTATTCATTATATTTAAACAACCAGTGTGTGTTTTAATATCTTCTTGTGTAATTATTATTTTTGCACCTATCGAATTTAATTTACTGCAAAATTAATAACAAGTTATGGAAAATTTAATAAACTCAATGGCAAGTATAAGCCATTTTACGTACTTTATTACACATTTTTGATAACCAGTTTTTATTCCGTTCCTGGAAGCGAGAACTAAATTTCTTGCTCCTCTAACTACCATCCAATCTGTTAGTTCCAACCCAAATCCTCCTAAACCACCCAGAATTACATAAGAGGCCTCGGGATCAAAATATGTTCTAAGAATGTTGTGATAATTATTTTAATAGCAATGTCTTTTAAATGTCAATTAAATAAGTATAATTACTTTGGGACAGCGGAAAATTGCATCGCAATAGGTTTAACTGTTTTCATATTTTCTTCTTCCCTAAGTTTAATAATGATTTTTCCAATATGTTTTCCTGTACCCATATATCTGAATGCTTCTTGTAGTTTTTCCATTTTGAAGACGGTTGTTGGAAGTGGTTTTACGTAACCTTTCGATATTCCATTTTGAAGCAGTATACCTAATTGCTTTCTAATTTTTTTGTGTTTTTCTTTTCCAAAAAGTTTGTCGAACATGACTCCATGGAAGATTGCTCCTTTATTTTGGAATTCTAGTCCAATTTCTGCATCTTTAGAAATATCAAATTTACCAATTTCTAGAAAAGTTCCGTTCTGAGCCAAGCAACGTACTGAAGCCAACAGTTTTTCTTCTGCTAAGGAATTTAACACGTAGTCAACTCCACGACCATTAGTTTCCTTAAAAATCATTTGTTCGAAATTCATGCTTCTCGAATTCCCGATATGCGAAGGATTTATTTGAGGGTACGTTTTTCTTAAGTATTCACGTTTTTCTTCTGTCCCCACAGTCGTAAAGACCGTCATTCCAAAATGAAGAGCTACGTTAATAGCAGAAAGACCAATACCACTAGTTCCCGAATGAATCAAAATACTCTGACCTTTCTTAATATTTGATCTCTACGAGAACATTAAATTAATTTTAAATTAACTTTGCTAATAAGAAAAATTACTATCTTTAATGCCAATAACACAGTAGAATAAACTACTGGAACTGTGGCAGCTTGATCTAATGTCCATTCATCAGGTACATTCCACATCAATGAAACGTCTGGATTTACTAAAGTAGCAATTGCACCACTTTGTACAATACCCATGATTCTTTCTCCACTGAAATAAAAAGTTTCTTTATTTGAGACCGTAAATTTGTTATGTATACATTACCTTAAATTTCGACCAGAATATTCAAATCCCAGGATACATTCTTGTTCCATTCGATCTTTGGTTATTGCATGAATGCCCAATTTTCCTGAGGCAACCATTAAATCTTTAAAATTGATTGCAGAATCGTAAACCTGAAAGTAGGTCATTAATGTTAATAGGAAATATATATAAGTGATTTCAATTTACTTCATTTTTTTACCCCGATACTTTATGGTCTTAACATTACATCTAAATCATTATTTTCTCATTTAGTTTGTATTTAATTCCATAAAACTTTAATCAAAATGTTCAAAATAAGAGAGCGAAAATTTCCAAAATGCATCACCATTGGTCAAATCGAAGCATGACGTCACGTGGGATGTTATGAGATTTTTCGGCGTCGATATTCATATTGTGCTAATCGCGTTTGAAAGAAAATTTGTTTTTATTTATATTTCTGAAGTGTTTTTCATTACCTACTGCGATTTTGGAATATAGTGACATTAGATATTATCAAAAACAATGACTGTAAGTGGTTTTATCAAAGCATTGTCTCGCCCGATTTCGTTCCTTCGTTCCGCCTGGTCGAAACGTATCCGATATTATATTATTAAATTTTCTTTAATATTGTCTCGCCGTGATTAATCCGGCATTTATATTTGGATAAACAAAACCAAGTCTTTATCTTCTTTAGCCTTCTATTTATTATTTATTTACCTACTTTACTTTTTATTTATTTACCCATAAACTAAATACAATAAAACAAACTATACATTTTACATTCTACCAATCTCCATTACCTGTGCTCTTTCCATTATTTCACCCGTCTCGGCAATTCCAAACCCTTTCTCCTTTCATTGAAATTATATCATATTATAGTATAAATAAATTCCAGTAAATGTCCATTCTTATTCAATAACAGTAAAACAGCAATGTGATTTTCATTTTCAAATGCATCAGAAAAATCTCTAGATCAATACACATCAGTCAAGTCCGTCGATGAATAGACATTAGTAATGTTGGTTAATATGGCTAAATTCAGCTTCAATCATCTACAAAATAAATGTTTTTTTTGTGCTTATTTAACCTTATCTTGTTTATCCGTATCTAATATTGGGTAGTTTTGCGTAATACTGTCTACTCTTCTATGAACAAGTCTAAATGTAACCATTTTTAACCTTGTACAGATTTATCAAATTATGACCAGTCTTGTCTAATATTAGTAAAACAACTAATTATAATTGATTGACAAAAGCATCATTAGAGTCTATCGATTAATAGACATCAATAAATTTGTTTAATTTGGCTAAATTTAGCTTTAACCATATATGAAATTGCAAAACCATCTCTGTGATTCTTGATTTTGGCATTCTGGTACTAGACGTTATCAATAAAATGGTTTTTATGGGGGCACGGCGGTGCCCTCGCCAAGCCGAGCACAACCGTACTACCTTTTCTCGAAGCGAAAAACGGCAATTTTGACCTTCTGTAACTTCGTTGTCTATAAAGCAAGAAGTTTGAATTTTTAGATATCAAGAGACATACTATAACTGGCTATATTAGCGAAATACCTAATAATTACACCTTATAGTGTACGAATTATCGCCAGTCAAATTTTCTTAATTTTGTAAGTGATACACTCACCGTAAGTGATACACACACAATTCTAAGGTACTTTTCTAGCAATCTTACAAACTCCAAATTTTGAATTTTAGTTAGCCTTTAGCCTATAAGGGAAGGAAAAAATCAAAAATAACGAAATTTCGTTATACATTAAATGAAAAATAATGATTATTTAAAAATTTCCTAATTTTGTCACTGATCATCAAAATTCTAAGGTACTTCTAGTAATCTTATAAACACCGAATTGTTAATTTTAGTTAGCCTTTAGCCTATAAAGGATGGACAAAATGAAAAATCCCGAAATTTCAATATCCATTAATTGAAAAATAATAATTATTAAAAATTTCTTAATTTTGTCACTGATCATCAAAATTCTAAGGTACTTCTAGCAATCGTACAAACCCCAAATTTTGAATTTTATATAGCCTTTAGCCTATAACGGAAGAAAAAAATCAAAAATTCCGAAATATCATTATCCATTAAATGACAAATAATGTTTATTAAAAATTTCTAAATTTTGTCACCGATCATCAAAATTCGAAGGTATTTCTAGCAATCTTACAAACCACATATTTTGAATTTTAGTTAGCCTTTAGCCTATATAGGAAGGAAAAAATAAAAAATCCAAAAATTTCATTATTCATTATTCATGAAAAATAATGAATATTTAAAAATTTCGTTATTTTGTCACCGATCATCAAAATTTTAAGGTACTTCTAGCAATCTTACAAACTCCAAATTTTGAATTTTAGTTTATAAAGAAAGAAAAAAAAATCCTAAATTTCATTTTCCATTAAATGAAAAATAAGGATTATTAAAAATAATATTTAACGAACGAAATACAGACATGAAATGGGCTTTAAGAAAATCAGTAGCTGACGGACACGGTATATTACCCGAGAAAAAAAAGGAACATGACCTACAAAAAGAAATGAGATCCGATCAAAAACATAAAATGTAAAAAATGCCAAGTCTAGTAACGCAGTTCTTTCGCTACAAAAAGTTGTGGGATCTCTTGTGAACCAAGTAAGTTATTTTAGTTAGTGTGTATGTAGAAGCACCTATTCAACTACTTTGTTATAAATTGTAATCTAATCAATTACCTATCAACATTTAGAGTAACCATATCAATATTAGACACCCTTATTTCTATTATAACTATAATGACTTGGCAATTGCACGGCAACGTAAAGTAAGTCTAAACAGTAGTAGTAATAATAATAAGTTTATTTGAGTAAATACCCATTTCGAAGGATCGCATACAAAATTGTTTTGCTTAGGTAACTGGTGATAATAAAAAAGAGAGTATCTTTGGTACCTGTACCAATGAAAAACATTATATCACAGGCACCAGTAAACCTATGAACAAATTATTTTAATTATTAGAATATGTTGCCGTGCAATTGCCAAGTCATTATAATTATAATAGAATTAAAGGTGTCTTATATTGATTGATACGGTTACTATAAATGTTGATAGGTAATTGATTAAATTACAATTTATAACAAAGTAGTTGAATAGGTGCTTCTACATACACACTAACTAAAATAACTGACTTGGTTCACATGAGATCCCACAACTTTTTGTAGCGAAAGAACTGCGTTACTAGACTTGGCATTTTTTAAATTTTAAGTTTTTGATCGGATCTCATTTCTTTTTGTATGTCATGTTCCTTTTTTTTTCTCGGGTGCTTCTACATACACACTAACTAAAATAACTGACTTGGTCTTACATGAGATCCCTCAAATTTTTGTAGCGAAAGAACTGCGTTTCGAGACATGGCATTTTTTACATTTTATGTTTTTGATGGGATTAGTTTTTTCCATTATCGAAATAGCGATTTCAACTGAAAATCGTTATGTAATAACTGACTATGCATATAGTAAACAATACTGAACGTCCCGTGTGATGTCATCCAAAGCGAACGAAAAATTAATTTCACTAGTAATTATATTAACACTTTCAATAGTATTTATATTTTTTACTATGTTACAACGAAGTAAAAAGTGAATTACACAAATAAAAAAACGACGCTTATTCTCTATTCTTCAATATTTGTATATATAATTATACTTACAACAATGGTATTTTCATTATTATACTTCAATGGTCCTGAAAACCATTTTAAACTATTAAGATCTCCAGTTTGCGTGGTATTACCAAAACAATGTTCGCTTTCAACTGTTGACGCTTTATTAAATTGAAGATGTCTGTAAGTTCCCCACTGACCGTTCTTATATACGTTAACTAATAGACATTTCTTTAGTTGGCTCTGATAAAAATCATGTTTAATATCGAATTTCGGAGCTCCATGGACAAAGAACGCGGAGATGTTTCCATCTTTAATTTCACGTTTTAGGCAATTTGTAAGGCCGAGTATACCGTTACATGGTTCATCTTCGGCATAAAGAATTGCCTGAGACTTTATTCTCAAATGCTTTTGAAGAGGTTTTATCCAATTTAAGCCGGATGTTACATTAAACGTTTTAGCGGAAATATTAGAATTGGTTTTTGTTGACAAAAGGTGGATGATGTAGTCAGGAATCTGGTATCTTGTAATAGATATTAAATTTTCGGGAAGTGCACAGTTTTTAGATTCCAAACTAATTATATAACCTTCAGTATTTAATGTTTTAAGTGCGGATTGTAATACCTAAAGAAGCAGAATTTCTTAATAAAAAATTAATATGTAATTTTAAAATATTACTTACAGAATAATTTGATAATAAATTGCTACCAATAAAGATTGTATAATTATTTTGCGTTTCAATAGTTTCTTTGACGACTTCAACTTCTCCAAAATCAAGATCCAAATTGCTTATAATTTTTGTAATTGGTGTAACAACTGGGTGCTCCTCCATAGCTTTCTGGAAAATTGGACTTACTGGTTGTCGTGCTTCGTTAATATGTTCCAAAACTTTGAAAGAAGTTTCGCTAGAATTCTCTAATATAATTTGAGCGTTTACTCTCAGAGCTTCTTCCAAAGTAAGAAATCCTTTATTAGGTATAAATTTATAGACCTCCAAGATTGGATCTAAGAGTTGTTTTCTTCTAGCTATGGAACTAGCCTGTATACCAATAATAGAAATATTTTCAGTCCTGCAAAAAATGTAATTAAAATTTGTAATTTGAATTTAGATTAATTTGTATTACATTAATGTTTGTGTCTTGTTATCGATATAAACTGGAATATTATTCTTATCCTTGTGGTGACTGACAAATTCCAAGTGGCCATTAATATCTAGGATCAGTTTGGAGATCCCTGTAGGAATATATAAGCCACGACTGTCTTCTTGCAAAATATACAATTGCAGTATATTGTCCAAGAAAGCTACAAAATTGTTTGACCACTCTATCATGCCTCTATTTCCACTTAACTCTTTTATAGCACAAAATAGACCACTGAAAAATCATACCTATATTGTTCCAAAACACATTACTAAATAATAGTTTTGACACAAATAATAGCTTCATTACTAAATCAATTAATGGCCTTATTAACATTTTACCTGTAATTGTAACCTCGTAGTCTCAATTCTTTGTAAATATCTTTTTGTAATAATTTCGTTTTAGATTTTTGGAATTTGGGTAGGTTATTTTTTACAACAACTTTTAAGTATGATATACGTCCTGTGACTACAGAAGCATCATTTTCAGAAATCTGTGTTATAGAAAAAATAAATTAATTTTTGTAATAATAGTTAAATTAAATACAAATACCTCAAAAAAACCAGTTTTAGTTAACATAAGATTTAAAGAAACAACATCGTTCTTTCCAAAGGTCGTGGCTTTATGGAACGTGACATTTTCAAACTGTAATTTTAGTTGATCAAAGGACGAGTGCTTACATATATGGGCATAAAATTCAGCAAGGTAAATCAAATAACCGGTGGCCGGGAAAACATTCCTTCCATCAATTACGTGCCCCTTGAGGTAAGTAAAACTGTGTTCCTTCAGGTTGAAATCTATTGTTTTGTAACCAAAGATTTCCTTATGTCTAATTTTGTCAAAGCGCACAACGAAACATTTCTTCGAATGATCCCACTTTACTAAAGGAGAATACGAGGGAGTATCAACACTAACAGGCCATTTAACTTTTGGATACAAAGAACTTATTTCTAATTCATATCCACGCTCATATAAACTAAAAGAAATAATACAATTTATTTACAAAATTATTAATATTAATTTTGAGCTTTTTTAAATTCAACTTGACTTTACCTTCCTGTGGTTTCTAAGAAATCTTCCAATTTCATATTGTCCTTGACCAATTCAACGGCATCCACATTATGTTCACTTTCTAAATAATCGATGCTTAAGATGAAACCTTTCTCAATTACCGGTAAAGAATTTGGATTCATAATGTTGTGAACGAAATATTCAGGTGAAGCGTAATTGTAAGGATTATGTTCTGATATTATACTTTTATTAACATTTCCACAGATTTGCGGAAGAATTGATTTTAGTACGCTTAGTAATTCCATGTAAGGATTATTCTTGGTTTTGGTGGTTTGCAAGAATAATTTGGTGACTTCCTGCGTGGCCAACATAGCTTCAGTGCTCGTCAATGCATTGTTTGCATAAGCTGCAGCGAAATCGCCGAAAAATGTTCCGAAGATAAAATCAGGTTTTACTTTTAATAATTTTAGAATATCTACAATTCCCAGATGGATTAACATTGTGAACATAACTTGACCAACAATATCTGTTTCTTTTGGACATAAATCTATTTCTACATTATTATTTTTAAGTACTTTCACAAAACTAGAACGAAAATTGTTAGTAGGTATGTAATGAAAATATATATGTTAACTTTGTTATTACTGTTCTATTTTTTCTTTGAAAATCGGTAACTTCTGTAGTTCGTTTAAGGTTGATCCGTTTAATTTATTACTGCTGCCTATACATAGATATAATGGCTTTGCCTCCAATTCCGAATATTTTAGAGACTTTTTTAAAATTCCTTTCTCTGAAACAATCGCATACCCTCGATAATGATTGTTTGGAATGCTCTTTCTATTATAGGAAAATTAGAATTAAAAATTAGTTTCAATTTGCTTGTAAGTTTATATTTACTTGAATGCCTCTCGAAGTATTCTAATGAAATCGTTATTGATTTTGTTTTGTTGAAGAAAATCGTAAATATGTGTAATGGATTCTTCAGTTCTTCCACTTATACAAATTAATTGGGGTGTATTTTCTGGTTTGTTGAATGTTGTATTTTCGAATTTCTTCAAAACCACGTGACAATTTGCACCACCGAAACCAAAGGAATTTACACCTGCAAAATATTTATCGATTCATAAAATTCTTAAAGTAAACGTCGAGGATCCGGTTCTTTTCAGAACGAACCCTCAACATCAATATAACGTATTAAAAAAAATATCTGAGATATTGCTCTGCTACGCATCATCAAAAAAATAAAATATATAGGTCATTCCATGTTAAATCGATCAATAGTTGGAATCGACCCCTTTAAATTTGGATAAATTTTGGTGGAAAGTTTTCAAAATTGAATAAATCAAAAATTGTTTTGCACGTTTTTTTCATATAACACCGATATATCTTTACTTGTTAAAAGATTTTTAAAGAGGTGTTTTTTTTTAAGATATGAATTTTAAATTTTTTCAAACAAATATTTTTCAGTTGCCTCAAGATTCCTCTTTAAAGCAAACCCAAGGTATTTTTTTGTAACTATCAGGGTTTTATAGACAATATATTATATATAATATCTGCTGTTACTCTTTGGCACACTTTGGTGAGGATACGCTGTGTGAGCCGCTCGCTACGTCAAAGCAAGTAACGGGAATGGTCAAGACCAACTTTTGTCAGGGGCTGATGGCCAACAGATGTCATAAAAGAGTAAAGAATATAAAGTTAAAAGTTGTGTAATTACTACCTTAAAGTCTAAGATAAGGAAATCTCGTCGGCTCCTAATCCAACGGGAATTCTTATCTGAGAGGAAACTGTCATATTTACATTCTTTAGCGGTCATAAATGGCCTACAAAGCGTATTTATTTACAAACCATTAGTGATTACAAATTGTTTTCAAATTGCCGAAGCGGCCATAAACAGCTTTAAACGCATTCAAGAAATATCCACTATCCTAATGGCCAGATGTTGGGACCTACTGGTCGGATTAGCATAATCTTAATGTTATTTAATATTATCTACTTTTAGAAACAAATTTAACAAAGAAAATGGTTTTAAGACCAAATAAAATAAAATTGCTGGGTCGTAACATACTCCCCGCCTAGAAAGTCTCGACTTTCAATTGTAGCTATAACATAGCTTACAGAATGAGTTTTAACCATTCCTGAACTATGCCATTGAAAGGAGACATATCTTTGGTGCAGTTCTTTTTATCGTGACATGTTGCTTTCCAGTTGTGGCCACCTTAATGGTGACAGAGCGAATGATGCCATCATCACCTAAATGCACATCAACGATGCGCCCCACCTTCCAGTTTTGTGGAGGTAGATTGTCCTCTCGTATGATGACTAGTTGGTTCACCTCCAATGGTTTTCCCGAATATTGCCACTTTGTTCGTTCTTAAGTTCTGATATATATTCACTGCACCACCTTTTACAGAAGTGTTGTTTTATCTGTTGGGGTCTTTGCCATCGTGATAATCAATTTTCTGGTATGTCTTCGAGCGAAGGCTCTTTTCAGGATTGAAATGTCAGGGACAAAATGTCCCGGTGTTAGGGCTTCCAAATCATTTGGGTCGCTGGAAAGTGGACATAAGGGTCGAGAGTTCAGCACAGCCTCTATTTGGTAGGCAAGTGTTTGGTAGGCAAGCTCTTCGTGAGTCAAACTAGCATTTCCAACCACTCTTTTAGAACAGTATTTAAATGATTTGACAGCGGCTTACCATAAGCCCTCAAAATGCGGTGATCTTGGAGGAATGAACTTCCATTTAATTCCGTCTTCTATGATGAATCGCTCTAATGTTCCTTCGTTCTCCTCCTTGAGTAATCTTGCAAGCCTCTGTAATTCGCGATTGGCACCCACAAAGTTTGTACCATTATTGGAATGTAGTTCTATTGCCATTCTTCTGCGTACTGTAAAACGTTTAAGTGTGGCAACGAATGCTTCTGCTGTTAGGTCGGACACGGTTTCGATGTGTACAGCCTTGGTACTTAAACAGACAAAGACAGCAACATATATTTTTCTAGTTTTTCTGCTTCTTCTGGAACCTTGATTACAAATGGTCCACAATAATCGATCCCAGATTTAACAAAGAGCCTGCTCCTTGGGCACACTCTGTTGGAAGGAAAATCACCCATAATAGTTTGTGTAGGTCGAGGATTAGCCTTGGAACTCTTAATATATTCATGAATTCCAAATTTTTCAACATTTTTTGCATTTGATATCCAATATAACCGCCTAATTGCAGCAGCATTAGATGTTACTCCAGAGTGTAATATTCGAAGGTGCTCGTTATTAATTATTTATTTTGGTAATTGACGCTGGGGAGGTATGATGACTGGAAATTTTCCATTGTAAGGAAGCATGGAATGTCTAAGTCGTCCTCCCACCTTGAGGAGCCCATCTTGCTCGTCAATAAATGGTGCGAGATTCCTTAATCGATTTTTCTTGTCGAGTTCACCATTTTTCAGAATTTGAGCGAGTTCCGAAGCGAAACATTCTCTTTGAACCTATATAAGAAGTGAAATCTTAGCTCGGTTGCTTGAATCCATGCCAAAGTTATAGTTGAGTCAGTATAGTATTTTGTACTCGATACATTGGATTTTACTAAATTCTTTATTTTGTTCATCAGTTGAACTAACAATAATGTAGGTGAGAGCTCCAGTCTAGGAACACTAATGATTTTTAATGGTGCAACTCTAGATTTCGCGCAAAGTAAGGAGACATAAACTCCAGTTAGTGAGATGTATTTGATATAAATAGAAGATTCACTAGCGTCACTGGAGCCATAAAGTTCGATAGTTTTACTGCTTTCGATATGTACGTAACGTGGGATTTTACATTGGAAGTCTGACAGTTCTCGTGCAAAATTTTGATGATCTGCTATGGATGTCTGGCGGGAGGGACTCGTCCCATTCAAATTTTAAGTTTCCAAATATCTTGCATAATTATTTTTACTCTTACAATTATAGGTTCGATTAAACCTAGAGGATCAAATATCGGAGCAATAGTTGACAGGATAATGAGTTTAGAAATTTGCCTTTTAGCATGAGAAAGGCCTTGGTACTCAATTTGATCAGCCTTTTTGATAATTTCGTCTAGAGTTCTCTCCTTTGACCTCCGTGTGACTCCCAGGATTTTTTTCTAGAATGTTTCATTGTTTAGACAGAAACACTCTAAAATTGTCCCAAGTTGGAGCTCGTGTCTCCTCGCTAAATTCTCTCCACTTACATCTTGTTTGTGAATCAAGTTTTGAAGATATTTGATAAGTCAACATGTCTTCGAATAACTCGACATCCGTTCGTCTAGTGGTTCTGATGGATCTTACTAATTTAGAGGCATTATCGTAAATATTTCTTAAAGATAAAAATGCTGCCCACCTAGCAGTTGCTATTTCAGTAAATTGCGTGAAATATTCACGAATAGTTAATTATATAAGGCCATATCGTGCCTTTAGCGTTTCCCATGCTATTTCATAATCTTCCGGTGACATTTTTAAAGTATCAATTAAATTGATTGCGCTGCCTGGTCTTAGCGATGCCTTCATGTAATGAAACTTTTGGATGGAATTCAGATTGTTTGCCTCATGTATTAGTATCTTGAATGTATTCTAGAATGAATGCCAATGTTTTCTATTTCCAGAGAACCTTGGAAGGTCAATTGGAGGCAGACTTACTTGAATATTAGACTGTGGTTGAACAAATGAACATGATGGCGCCGTATTGTGTTGTGTTGAATTCCTTTCAATAATTCTGCGTGTCCTTTCAATCGTTGTATTGGTCTAAATCTTCTAATTTCTCCAGCGTCTGTTTATACTCATCAAAATTCTTATTGGTTCTCTTCATTCCATTTTCTATAGAATCAAGGCTATTTGTTTCAACATATTTGGACAGATTTGTCATTGACGTGTCATTGACGACATTGTGCTAATTCACTATTTTCGGACTCCATTCTTGAAGTTAATTTTACTCACACGATCAAAGGACCAATATGTTTTCTTTGTTTGCTGTTTCTTGTTGTCCGTTTGATTATATCCGGTGTTATAGCATTCACAATATACACTCTGGTTTTATATCCGGTTCGAAGGACCAAATGTTGAATCGCGGTGGCTGTTTATCTTTGGACAAACGTTCGCGTGATCAAATCTAAGGCGGTTAATTCAGGGTTGCCAATAGATTCGATCGGCACTCTAATTTAGATGTTTGGGCGAAATAAAACTTGTACGCCTCGATAAACATGTATTTTTTATTTAATTTTACTTAAAAACACTTGTGATGACGTGCACTGTCGGAGTTTGGAATCTTCTTGGTATATTTGTGGCAAGAGGGTTACTATTGAACTGAATATGATTTTTCAACGATGAGCTCTAAGTTTTGACTGGTTTTATTCTTACGTATATATATATATATATATATATATATATATATATATATATATATATATATATATATATATATATGTATATGAGGTTTGGGAATGCAACACATTTTACACATGTTATCACCCTTCTTAATATAAATTATAATTTGTTAATTTAAACTTAATTCTTATTTATATAATACATAATCCTTAAGTTTAACCGGAGTTTTTCCAACACGTTTTGTTAAATTATTAGATATGTCAGTGGAAGTACTAGGTACGTTGAACTGCACTAATTGGTCCTGTGTTTCACTTGAATCACTATTGTTTCTTTCACCTATATTTATGTCACTTTCATTATTTACATTAGTCTCTAAAATATTTGTATTTACATGATTTAAATAAGAAGTTATGCTACAGGATCTTTTCTATGTTTTAAATACTGTGTAATTATGCGTCCTCCATCTTCTTTTACAATTTCATGGGTTCTAGATCTAATTTTTTTAATGATTCCACCTTTTCTCCAAATACTTTTAGGAATTGAATGATACCAAATAAAATCACGATTTTTAAATGTTTCACTGAATCTTACAGATTTCTTGTTATAGTAGGACATACTTTTTTCTTGATTGTTTTTTAAAATGCTAAGAAATTTTGGTTTGTTTATTAATTTAGGAACTAATTTTTTGTCTTCAAATAATAATTTATCTCTTAAATATCTGGACATGAGAATTTGCGAAGGAGAATATGTGCTATTTAATACAGGTGTATTTCTAAAAGCTAAAAGAGCTAAATATATATCACTTTTATCATCTATACACTTTTGAATTAGTTTCTTTATAGTCTGAATGGTCATTTCTGCAAGACAAAATGATTGCTGATGATGTGGTGATGCATTAATTGTTTTAAAATTCCATTCGCTTGCAAACTTGTGAATCTTTTCACTAACGAATTGTCTTTCACCGTCTGTTGTTACAATTTTTGGTATTCCATGTCTGGAGAATATTGATTTCAATTTGTATATGATATATTCAGCAGTTAAGTTGTTATTGGGAGTAATTATTTTGGGAACTTTTGAATAATAGTCGACAACTATTAAATAATTTTGACCATTAAGTTCATATATGTCCATACTTAATTTTACCCATGGTTTTCCAATTATACAGTGTGGAATCATAGTTTCTTTAGATTTTGAATTTGAAAATTTATTACAAATTTCACATCTGCTAACCATCTCTTCAATATCTGAATTAACATTAGACCAATAAACGGCACATTTTGATCTGGCTATACATTTGTTTATACATAAGTGACCTGTATAAATATCATTTAGAATTTTATTACGAAAAGAAAAAGGAATTATGATTTTTTGCCCTAGAAAAATTAAACCTTTATATTCTGTAATTGCTGATTTTAGTTTATAATAATGTTTTAAAGTTATTGGGCTTTTATTGAGATTTTGAGGCCAGCCATTTTTTAGGTAATGTTTAATTATTTTTAAATTTTCATCGTTCTCTGTTGCCAAAACAAGTTGTTTAGTTCTTGAGTCTGAAATGTCAATATTACTATTACACAGACTTGATCATCGAAATTTAAATTATCTATTTGTTTGCTTAAATTAATTTTTGATGAAGCATCTGCAATTTTTAAATTTTTACCGGGCTTATAAATTAATTTGATCTCAAATTTTTGTAGCGATAAAAGCATTCGTTGCAATCTAGCTGGAGTTGAATTTAGAGGTTTTTAGAAAATTGAAATTAGAGGTTTATCAGTTTCTACAATAGTTTGTCTTCCATATGCATATTTAAATTTATTTAGACCAAAACAGATAGCAAGTAATTCTTTTTCTATTTGAGCATATCTTTGTTGGCATTCTGTCATAGCTCTGGAAGCATATGCACAAGGTTGATTGTTTTGTAGTAAAACTGCACCTATACCATGTTTTGATGCATCATCTGATATTGTGATTGGTATATTGGGAACATGTTTTAAAATTGGCTCAGTTGTAATAAGAAATTTTTATTTTTTAAAAGCGTCTTCTTGTTGTTTACCCCATTCAAAATGAATTTTTCTACTGATATATGTGAAAATGGCATTTTTTCCACGGCTTACCCTACATGAATGTGACATTTTTTCATTCTAGGGATGAAAATATTTTCACGTCTAGAGACGAAAATGAGCATTTTAAATTTAGGATTTTCTCGATTAAAACACTAAACTAACCAAATTTGCATTGACTTTCTTATTAATTACATCAATTGCAATGAAATATTTTATGTACAAACGTAAAACGAGCCTAAAACTATTTAAAAAACCGAAATAAAATTAGAACATTTGACTTGAAAAGTATCACCTTCTATGAGAATGCAATATGTTACCGTGGAAACGGCCAAACTAACAATTAAATTTGTTTTGACAGTTCTGACAGTTCGCTTCGAATTGGATTTATTAAAGTCGAATTATGGATTCTACAACCGAAATCAGTAGAAAAAATTGCATTTACTACTCGAGATGAAAGTGTTTTTTTCTGGTTCTGTGTGATTGCTAACTCGCTGGCGCTCGTGAGCAAACTCCCACCTCACCAAAAAAACGCCACTTTCATCTCTTTCTGTAAAATATACTATTCTTTTCTAAGTAAATCACGTAAAGGTTTTGTTAATTTTGAAACATTGTGTAAAAAACGACTAATATATGTGACCCTACCTAGGAATATTTGGACTTCTTTTCTGTTTTCTGGTGTGGGCATTTGTAGAATTGACTTTACTTTTTCATCATCAACTGCAATTCTATCTTTGGAGAATTTAAAACCTACGTATTTAATTTCATCTAAACCAAATTTACATTTCTTCATATTGAATTTAATATTATTTTCTAATGCTAGTTCAAATACATTTTTCAATCTACTTTTATGTTCTGCAATAGTTTTGCCATGCACTAATATGTCATCTATGTAAATTTCAACACCACTAACTGCTGAGAATATATTTGAAAAGTATTCTTGAAATACTTCACTAGCTATTTTAATTTCAAATGGCATTCTTAAGAATTTATATAGACCAAATGGTGTTCCAAAAGTGCATAACTTGCTAGACTCTTCATCTAACGGAATGGTCCAAAACCCAATTTTTGCATCAAGTTTAGTGAAAATTGTAGATCCATTTAATTTTGATGAAATATCATCTATATTGGTAAACTGCTATTTTGAATCTTTAATTGCTTCATTAAGATGTTTTGGATCTAAACAAATTCGTAGGGAATTATCAGGCTTTTTAACTAAAACATGGGAGTTAACCCAATCAGAACTCTTTACTTTACTCTTTCTACTATGTTTGACTCGACTAACTTATCAAGACATACTTTAAATTGATTTTGTATTGCAAATGGTACATTTCTCACGGGATTTACTACAGTTGTACTATACTATACTTTCAGTGACTATCATTTTTTCGATTTTTGGCCAACTTTTTTCAGATTCAGACCACTGTGCGGCCCCCAGAAACTCTAGTGAGCTCCGCGACATACTGGTGCAAGAATGGGACAATATTCCGCAGAATGTGATCCAAAATCTGATCCAGAGCATGCCTCGTCGTTTGCAAGCTGTTGCCAATGCCACAGGAGGGAATACTCGCTACTCAAGTCCTTTAACTGTATTTTGTTTCAACAAAAGCATATCAAATTAAAATTGTTCATTTTCATTACTTTCAATAAACTTTCAACAACAAAAACCTTTTGTTTTATTCAAGAAATCAGTTAGTAAATTGTTACAATCGAAAAAACACGTAAAAAACTAACGTAAATTGTTCGTATGTCGTTCCATGTACTTCTTCTCATAAGATACCTGTAAACATGTTTTAGCGACTATTTCATGTAATCGCTCCTATGCTTCCTTTGCCTCCTATGTGTTATTGCTGGGTATGGCAACGTCATCTGCAAATGCCAGACATTTTATGATTGTTTTAGTTGCGCGTGTTCTTCCTAGCTGTATGCCTTTCACTTGTTCCTCCCACTGCTTAACAATCTTGTCTAAGACCATGTTAAACAAAATTGGAGAGGCCGTCTCCTTGTCTGCCACCTGTGCGTATCTGAAAGGGTTCTGTAATTTCATCCATAAACTTGATCTTACAATTAGATGTGGTGTCGGTGAGCGTTAGTTGTATAAGTGTTCTGGTTTTTTTGTCAATGCCATATTCTTCTAGCACTGCAAGGAGCGTTTGTCTCAATGCTTTGTATCAATGATACAAAGATACCCGCACGGACGCATATATCTCTTGAAAATGGCGAATGTTAGTTCGCTGAAACGTCGAGAATCCGGTTCTTTTCAGAACCAACCCTCAACATCAACGCGGAATCCCCGAGAAAACAAACCAACATATATATATATATATATATATATATATATATATATATGTATGTAGGTTTGTAAAATAGCAAATATATAATTATTATTTAATTTAACAAAAATATTCTCCAACTAACAGATAATACGTCTATATAATCTATTGAAAGAACTTTTTGACATGCCAACTCCTACGAATCTTCTTCCATTTCTATATGCTTGTCTTCAAACTTCAAAAGAAGAGCATCTCGTATTTTAAACGTAATGGCAACATAATTTGACAGTTAATTTTCAATTATTAAATCGTGAGCAATATAATCGTCAAGAATAACATCATAACTTAATCGAAATGGCAAATCATCAATTTTTAGCGATGTAGTGTAAACCAACTCCCATAAAAGGAATCCTCGTTTCGTCTAATCGTTATGCGCCCAGCCGAACATAAAGTGTCGACCATATCTAAGTACTCCCAGAATCTAAAACGCTTTTAACATTTTGTCCCAAAATATGAATTATTTTATAGTCTTTTTGTAGCCACTTATGATGTAGTCAACGCGTGTTTTGTTATTGATCGTTAATTTTTCGGGACATTTCGAAGCTATGTGACCATATTTGTTGCGCCTAAAACACTGTGATTTTTGTCACCACAATTGAAACATCTCTTCACGACAAAATATTGAGATTTCTTTATTGGTCTCACTTTCGTTTTATTTAATTTTTGCTGTTCATATGATACGAATCGTTCCTTTAATTCTTTAATTGTCTTGGCACCGCATAAAACAGTTTTATTTGTCTCGTCGTCTTGCACACCGTCTATAATACACTGAATTTTCGCCTCTAATTTGATCGGAACTTGACTCCCGACTTCCAACACCCGATAAATATAGCACTGAAAAGTTTATTCATTTTTCTTCTTTATCAAAGTCAACTGACGATGAATTTCTTTACGGTTGTCACCTTTGACAATTCTCTTTTTGGCCTCCTGAATTGTAAAGCTAGCTTTGACATCGTGTATACATCAAGCGAAACTGGCACTTTACCCACTATCTTGCAAAGTCCGGCTACAATGCGGTAAAGTCACTTTACAATGCGGTTATCAGTGTAGAAGTGTAGTGTAGAAGCAAAGTCAGTGTAGCCGTACTTTCCCGCATTGTGCCAAATAAAATAATTTCCAATATTGTAAATACTCTAAATAGTTGGGAAAGATGGTTCGTTCTGAATCCTCCACTTCCACTTCCGGCCCCCCATCACGCTCCCACTTCCCCACGTTGTAAAATGAAACTTTCCACACTCTAATGTAATTTCCCTTTTTCATCTTCGCCAACGAATTTACTTGGCGCTCAAAATTGTATCAACAAAATGAACCTCGAGCACATTTCCGCGAATACATTTCCGCGACTTCTTCGAAAGTCGAGATCCAACGTACTACGTTTTCATTTTCGTACAAGCTAAACAACTCATGTGAATGTTCAACATTTTAAAAGAATAATACGCATTGCTCTATTCGTCTTCTTTGCAAATTTACATCGACATCGTCGGTAGATTTTGCTTTTAGGTCACACTCGGGTGTTAGTTTTGAAACTGAAATTACGCATGCGCAATAAATTGGTGAGCAGTAGTAGTAAACCAGTATTTAAAAGATGCATTTTTTGTGCTTTCACAATATATATAAACTTTATACAAAAAAAATATGTATATATATATATATATATATATACATATATATATATATATATATATATATATATATATATATATATATATATATATATATATATATATGCGTTTAAAATTTGTAACTTTTTCTTAAACAACTGTTCCTTTTGCGCGCCGAAATGGAAAATTGTTATTTACTGTTGTAAAACTGAACGAGACTTCGATCCGTGTTGGTCTGCCGCTCGCAAGTCCTACACAACGTGCTCCAGTTGCCAAAAACAGGAAATCGTTTCTAGCACCTTTGAGGAGCAATTTTGGGCCGCGGCTCGATTTTTTTACTGCGTCCTCTTGCCGCGTCAATTTCACGTTTTCTGACATTATGCGGAAATGTATGCGACCGTCGGTTCACACGGCGCGGCTTAAAAAAAAAAACGTTTTTTCGATCACATCTGTGGGCGCTGTTCACTTGATTGAAGAGGTTCGCAAACCGGTTCGTTCGATTCGATCAATGCGTTTACCCGCAACGGGCGGTGGAAGAATCTAAATAACTAACCAAACCTATTTGAACCTAACTCCTCTGTACCTAACCTAACCTGCTTCGTATTTCTGGTCTGGGTCAATTTTAACAAAAAAATCGGTAAAACGGGGATCCCTTTCCTGGGATAACCAACAGTCGGAGCCTCAGAGAAACCTCCGGGATTCGCTAAATTAAGGAGCAAGACGTCGCGGTGGCAGTTTGTAAATAGAGAACAAAGGGTCTATACGGCGATGGGTACGACGCACTGGTCCATCGCATCTGGGGGTCGCGGGGGTCGCGTTTCGTCGCTCCGCTGTAAATTGGTTGGTCATGGGTCAATCATGGTAATTTTTTTTCGATCACCTACGAATTCACTCTCCATTTAAAGCCATGTAAATTGTAAAACCAAATTGAGAGAAGGGGTACCCATTATAAAAATATCACTTTTCACATTTGTGACAAAACTGAAAGAGTTTATAAAATTTTCAAAGAATACTTATTTGTAGGTACCAGAATTCCACATACGGTGCACCAAGTCCCTATTTTCTGTTTCGATACTCTGCAGAGATATTTGCCAAAAACATCGTAAACTAAATAATTTCCCGCGCCGGGGGACCGGGGAGGTGGCGACGGAACCTTTTTTTATGGGTAGTGTACTTTTTATGGGTATCCATATACAGTAAAATTTTACTTTTATTTTATTAGAATCTCTCTCGAGGGTTACAAAATTCTTTCAGTTCTATATCCATACATTTTTCTATAGCAATTGATATTTTGACATCTTCAATATATGATTAAATTCTTTTTATGTTTTTTTTTTCAACTTTACGTATTATACCGAGCAGATTTTTTTCTAGAAGGTTTCTCATTTTCATTTTTCCAAAGCGAACCGTTTTTGCGGAGGAATTTTTTTCCCAAACCTCCGGCTGCGTTTTCCATTTAAACCCATGTATATTGAAAATTCAGATTCAGACCCATTGAAAAAAATAAACTTTTCACATTTTTAACTTTTGTGACAAAACCGAACGATTATACAAAATTTGCAAAGAATACTTCCTTGTAGGTATCAGCTTTTAAATTTGGAAGTTCCGTGTTCGGTTTTGGCTAGAATACATGATTAATATCTGGATTCAATAAAAAAATTATGTTAATAACTTACACATCAGCTGGACTGATGAAATTGAATATATTTGTAGACAAAAGATCAGTCTATCAAGTACTTCTGTCAGTTTTAATTTAATTCAGCGTCATTTAAATCAGCGTTAACTTATATGGCGGTGATCACCGGCCCATGGAATTTTCATACCGTTATAGAGAGAAATAAACTCAAATAACGATAGGAAAATGTTTTTATGCTTACCACTAATTACACACAATTAGTGGTAAAAACGTAGTTAATTTTTCAATTCGAGTAAGTAAGGATACCATGTACGTAGTAACAGTCGCAACTACTTTTTCTGCCGCTTCTTCAACTAATTTTCATCAAATAACTAAAGCTTGAAAACTTTAAGTGGTATATTACAAATCTTTCACTTCTACATAGATTACACATTTTCTATTGAAATTGTCATTTTGGTATATTCGAGGCCGATAGTCTTGGCGCAGGATTTAATTAAGAAACTATAAGTTGAAATTCTTCAAATCATTTTCTGATTCCTACGAAACTTGCGTGTAACACTGCTCGATAAAGCAGATTTTCTTCTAAAAAGTGTGCAATTTTTATCCTGGCAGATCAAACCCTTTCGGTCACACGACCTCTCGATCCATAATAAAATAAAGTAGAATGAGGTGTTGTTTAACCTATGTTAGGTTATAACACCTCGATCTAAAATAATAAAAATTGTCTAAGTCTGTTAGTCTGACTTAATCTGGGTTGCATACCGCGGCAAAAAACTAAAGACAAACTACACGCGGCAGCGCGACCCCTAGATCCAAAATAAGATAAAGCTGTAAAGCTTAATGATGGTTTAACCTAGGTTGGGCTATTAGGTTGCATGCTGCAAAGCGCCAGAAAAATCCAGACCACATACGCCTCCCTCCAAATCAAACCGGAACTGATAGTAATACATACAAATAAAATCTATTAAGACCATAGATATTTCTATTGAAACAAGTTGGCCGTGTTGGAATCTTCATGGTTGATAACCTTGACACTGGATTTTTGCAAATAAAGAAAGTTAACACCAACGTCAATTGAGAAATTTATTGGTTATGATTTTTTTTGGTGAGACTGATGTAATCTTGAAAAGTGTTGCTAATTGTCTTAAAGCAAACTTACTCTAATTGGAGAAGTGATATTAGAAATCAAGAATTGCCAACCTTCATAAAAGGAGGTAACTATGTGCGTTCTACATGCCGCCCACAACGCTTACGCTCACGACCGCGGTTTATTCCGTTCCGCTTGCTTGCGAGCGTTACAATCGAAAACCCAAGTGGAATGGATTTCGGAGCATTTTTAGCGTCGATGTCAACATTATATGAAGAGTTAACAAAATGGCGAGTTTGAAAATAAATCAGAAACCTAAAGCGGTTACGTTATAAGTTGTAAGCCTTAATAATAAACTTCAAAAACTATTCGTTATCTTAATTTATGTTTAAAAAAATATACAATTTATTTTTTTTAATTTCATTATAGTGAAATATTTAAATAATTTACATTCGAATAAAATAAAAATGTCCTTTTCTTGTCCTGGGACAGTTGGATATTCAGGTGAAGAGTCTCATCTCAAAAATTCATAACCAATAAATTACTCAACTGATGTTGATATCAACTTCGACAAAACGACCACTTTGACCCAGCTTTTCAGGTGGGTCGTTGTGAGCGAAAACAATGACGTCATTAGTGACGTTTTCGCCGCGACCACAACGACCGGGGTCGTCAAGTGGGGCGGCTAAATGAATATTTTGAGCGCTGTGGGCGCCAAGTGGAACGCACCCTATATGTGATGAAGTAACGTTAGTAACTAAGGCTTACAACTTTGACGAAAAAAGTCAGACTTTTTTTAATGTTATGTTATATGCCAAACAGCAGACTTTTTTTAATGTTATGTTATATGTCAAACTTGAAAACAACGTCAATTCGACAAATAGTTGGTGAGGTAATGTTGGTAACTCAACAACACAAGTTACCAACTTGATTAAAATAATATTTCATGGTTATGTTGAACGTCAAAGTTGACAACATCAATGTCATTTAAGTAATTTAAAGGTTATGAAATTTAGATGTTTATTTAGAATATAAATAATAGATTAGATTAGTTAATAACTAATATTATTAACCGTATTATTAACATATTAACCGGTAAGATTTTTACTAAGTTTAACGCCATAGCTGATTTTTTGAAGTGAGAACTTCTTTAGCCGCGCTGAACGAGTTTTTGGTAGAGGGTAAACTCATAGCTTTCCATCATCGTCAGCATTAGCTGCGTTCTATAGAAAATTTCTATTACTCTTCTATTATACGCTATTTATACGAATATGCGCAAAAGAACATCTATACGCATAAATTGAAAGTTGGCTCTGAACGTCAAACTTAATAGTCAAATTTTTGGCAGTGTTGGCAGAACGCAGCACTTCTAACGACTTTCTACGACTTCATTGTTCCTTTTTTAGAACATAATCAAATTAGGCAATCAAATTAAGTACAAATAAGGCATTGAGCGCAAGAGGGGACTGAGCGGAACACAATTTTCCCGAATTTGCGTTTACGGCATTAACGTACTTTATTTTACCGCATGAATCGACCAAAATTGGATAAACTCGCGCGTTTTGAACCAAAGTTATTACAAGGCATAAATAATATAATTGTATATTAATTATCATTTCAATAAAGTTGTATTTATATTCTGTACTAGGCTTGCGCAGGCCTTCATATGTTATTATTATTAAATGAACTATGTGAAAATGTAAATATTGCTCGGAGTACCAATAGATGTGAAAACCAGAGCAATGTTAATAATTTCACACTATAATTTATAAATTCTAAGAAAAACACCATTCCAAAGTTTTCACTTCATTCGGCAGTGCTTGACTGTCTATTTTAATTTTGTTCGTTCATGTTGTAAGCCTTACTAACTAATATCACATCGTTAGATATAGTAACTTTTTTATCAACGTTGGGAGCTTTTCATTTCTAATATCACTCCTTCAATAAAAGTAAATTTGATTTCAGACAATCGGCAAAACTATATGTTTAAGTTCATACCAACTGTGTTATATTACATACAAACTTGATAGCTGATAGCAAACCTGTTATATAATATATTATATTACAAACCAGACAGCATTAAAATTATTTGAGACGAATGAATTATTAGCAAATATTTTGTGCAGCAGGAACAGTTCATATACGGCGCTTTCAGCTCCACATGTGTCGCGCACCTGAAAATTCATTATACAATTTCACCCTCATCAATTATTCCACCTTTAAGAACTATTCCATTCTTTTCAACTCTTCCATCCATAATAACACATGTACTAGTTTGTAACTATAATAGTTTTCTAGGTATTTAAAAAATAAACTTGAAAAACCGGAAAAAATTTAATTTTGGAACTTTTGACCAAAAACAAAATTCCTTTGGTAGAACTCCGTTATATGTTATATGTTGAAAGAAAACTTTCCTCAAAAATTCATCCAAATCAAGAGTCGATTCCAACGATTGATCGATTTCTCATGGAATGAATGCCACATGGTTTAGCCATTTCAAAATTCAAAAAATTGAAGTTATAGCAATTAGAAGGCAGAGAGTCAGCTCGAAATTCAAGTATCGATAGGACCGACACGACCAGTCAAAACCTTGCCAAAAGGTATTTTGGTTGTTTTAGTCAGTCATATATCATTTTTTAAGTTTTTTCCTCAAAAAAAAATATTACAAAAAAAAATCCTATGCATTATCTTAAAAAATATATATGTGTCATATTGTTTTCTGATTCAGAAAGGTAATAGTTAAGATGTAGCATAGAATTTTTTTTAGAATATTTTTTTTTGTGGAGGAAAAAACTTAAAAAATGGTGCTGTCTTAAAGGACTGTCTTAAACAAACACAATACCTTTTGTCTAGCTTTTGACTGGTCATGTCGGTCCTATCGCTACTTGAAATTCGGGCTGACCCTCTGCCGTGCTTACTTCTAATTGCTATTACTTCGAATTTTTGAATTTTGAAATGGTGAAACGTTTAAAATATTCAAGTATAAAAGTTTATCTATCAAGAAAAATAATTCAATTTTTTTTTAATCTCAAGGTAGTGTAATCCCGTATGTTAATATAGATTATATTTTTTATAAAAAAATATTTCAGAAATAAAACAAATAATTTGACAGAATATGAATATGAATATTGAAAGTGCATGTTAAAAAACTATTTTACTATCGAATTTTATGCGGTAATGTGTAATTAAGGTGTATCGCCTGGGCTGGAAACAGACAGATTAGGCGGTTACGTGAATAAAAATACACGTAATCTCTAGCACACAATGCATTCGTTGATAATATGGCCCAACAATATGTAATTTTTGCCTTGGTGTCGGAAAAGTAAAATCTGATTTTAAATATTTTTTATGTGTTAATTTAAAAAATATCTGGATTTTTTCCATGGCGGGATTTTTAGTACCAAATAAATGGCTAGAGGTATAATATTAAAACTTTCATACCAGCATAAGGAGCATTTTCTGGCCATGGAAGCACCTCAGTTGCAACTTTAAGTCTTCCATTTAATAATCCCTCAACTCCAGACCTCGGATTCTCGTAATGGATGTTGGGGTAAATACAATTATTCGCCATCCCATAAACGACCTGAAATACATTCATGGTTTAAGATATTTAAAATACGGAAACATTATACTTTATTATAACATTATTTAACATTAAACATTATTACTTTATATTAAACTGTTTTGGTCGTACCTTAACAATTGAATTCAGACCTGAAGCAGCTTCTGCATGTCCAATATTCCCTTTAACGGAGCCGATAATTAGTGGTTTTCCTCCACGTTCTTCAACACAGAAGAAATTGTCGATGGCGTTTAGTTCCACAACGTCACCAACTTTTGTTCCTGAATGCAACAGGTTCTATTAGCTGTTATTATTAAAATACGACAGAAGATGTTGTTGGTGTGTTGTCTGTCGCAACACTTTGCATGACATTTATTTCACATATAGTGATAAAATAGATTGATATCGTGATTAATGTAATTAAAGACAATAATTCTTATAATAACCTGTCCCATGAGCTTCTATAAAGCCAATATCTGCAACTGACACACCACATTCTTCATAAACTTCATGCAAAAGAGATTTCTGAACATCCATGGAAGGAAATGTAATTCCCTCTTCTTTGAATCCATCAGCGTTGCACTTAGCATGAACAATCTAAGCAATACCATAAAAAAACCCAATTGATTATTTCCTACATTATTAAATAAACTCCTTACTTCTGCGTAAATCCTTTTAGCATCCTTCGCTTTCTGAAGAATAATCGTAACTATCCCCTCAGATCTTGTATATCCAATTGCTCCATCGTCAAACGGACGGCACTCTTGATTAATATTAAGGACTCCCAAACTGTAAATTATTTTCGAAAGTGATGAGTTTAGTGTTATAAGTTACATTTTGCTACAATTGTTTTATATTTACCGTGCGAATTGTAGAGTTGTACCTGGATTAAGAACGAGGTTAACACCACCGACGATGGCTCTTGCGCATCTACCTTCCTTTATTGACCTGTAAGCTTCTTCCAATGCGTACATGCTGCTACTACATGCAGTATCGCAAGTTATAGATGGTCCATTTAATTTTAACCAATAGCTGATTGAATCAGCTACGATACTTTTCTGGCACCTATTTAAGATTTTGTTTATATAATTTTTAATTGCAGAACAGAATGACAAACATACTTAATTTTGATAAAGGTAATTTTATACACTCTTTAGTTAATATGGTTGTGTTGACTTCATTATGATTCACATTGAATTGAAAAATTCACTTTGTTTTTTACCACACTTATATTATGTAAAAATATTATATAACTTATTATTCACAGTTATATAAATTTCTACACATATCACTATGATCACATATCACTATGATCACGGTGATATGTGTAGAAATTTATATAACTGTGAATAATAAGTTATATAATATTTTTACATAATATAAGTGTGGTAAAAAACAAAGTGAATTTTTCAATTCAATGTAAGTATGGATTACCACGTAGTAACTGTCGCAACCATCCTATTCATATCATTATGATTCAGTTATTTAATTATTAATCTTATCTTATGTTCCAAGTTTTACTGTGTAGATTTTTTTTATTTTTATTCTATTTTATTTTATTGTTGGTATTGTTTACTTTGGGTAAAGAATACGGGTTTGTTTTGAAACTTATTGTTGCGGACTTTTTACCTGGTGTAACTGTAGTTAATCGTCTTTGGCACTCTTTAACTAAGGTCCTAAAGTAAAAATTAAGCTTCTAACTTGTCTACGTTGGTTCAAAAGATATTCGTGTTTATGTTGACAATAATTGTTGACATTTTCAAGCAGACAGATAATAGATGCAAAGGCAACTAACTTGATATATTTTTGTTTATATTCCCGCTAATATGAAAAACTATAATTTTAGCAACATATATACAAACTTAAGCGCCGTATTGAAGTTGCATTCATATTGCAACGAACAGCCACGACACAGACAGCTACAATGTCTCAAATTAATTATTTAAGTGTCCTGGATATCCACCAGATTCTTTTTTTACTTTTTACTTTTTGTAATAAAAAAAATTGTATCTTCAACCAAATAACTGACGTGTTTGACTGAGAATGTAGATACAATACACCTTTTCATAGTTAGAAATTTTTTTGTGCACATGTGTCACAATTTCCACCATGTTTTGCCCAAACTTTTTGACGTATAACCTTATTATTTGCCCGAAACTTTCATATTCCCGCCTATCCAATTTGGCGGATGCGCATGCGCTTAACTAACTGTAGAAGGTCTATTGGGTCAGCGTTGCCAAAATTAATTTTGAGAACATATAAATTATTTAAATTTTTCTGCGTAACATGTTTGTGTAAATTATATACAAAATTGACTTCCAGAAATTATTTGTCTATTATGAATATTCAGAATATTACATTGCTACATTGTCCTGCATAAGATCGATAGTTCGCGCGGCAGGGCGAACTCTCGATCCAATATAGGACAATGTGGCGAGAATCATTGGTTTAACTCCGGTTTGATTAGGTTGCCCACTGCGAAGCCGATTGATAAATCAAGACAACAGCAGCGCGTCATCTGAAAATGACAACAATTATTGTCAACAAAAACACGAATATTTATTGAACCAACGTAGACAACGTAGAAGCTTAATTTTTGCTTTCGGGTCTTAGTTAAAGAGTGGCAAAGACGATTAACAACAGTTACACCAGGTAAAAAGTTCGCAACACTAAGTTTCAAAACAATCGCGTATTCTTTACCAAGTCCCTTTACTTTACGTATTTAATTTCCCTACTTTTGACACCTTTAATTTACTTTCTTGTATTCTTTAGACCAGTGTTTCTCAAACTTATTTGTCATATCGCCCACCTTGGATATGCTAAAGTTAGTAACACCTAATTTATGAATTCTAAGAGATACAGACTCGTTCCAAAGGTTTAAATTCAGTCGGCAGTGTTTAACTGCCTATTTAATTTTTTTAATTTAGTGCTACGGTTGTAGTGAACTTGATCTCTTCCCCTGCCTACACTAATGCTTGGTATCTAATTCTTAGACACAAGTGGAGGGAGCCCTTACGGTTTTTAACATGGGTGGCCAGCCACTATTTTAGGGGAGGTTTTTGGCAGGTTACTGTAGTGGCAGGCTACAGAGCCATGCGCAGGAAGACATTCGTGCCCCCAGGATGAGGGGGTCTTTCAGATAAGGAGGTCTTTCAGATGTTTTTAATTTTATTTGCATGTAATTTCCCGTTTGAATTTTATGGAGGCACAAATTAGTTTGAGCAGTGTATGTTGCAGTCTAACTCGTAACCAGCCAAAGTACTTTTAACTAGCAAAATCAAAGGTCAACTAGCAAAACTAGGTTGGTAAAAGTAGTAATAAATAAATAATAGTAATAGTAAAATAGTGGAAATGGTTAAAAATAGTTTTTACTAACTGATATTCAATTGTTTCTAATGTAGAATTTTCCAACTTTAACAAATCTGAGAAATAAAATTTTCCTGGACACCATTCACCACGGAAAATGGAAATCGCGAATCCTGGCAAATGAATTGCAATAAAAAAATGTGGTAAAACGGTTTGCAAAGGAATGATAACATTTGCTCCGCTGGTAGAGGAAAGTATTACTCTATCGATTCATGCTAGAAGAATTTCTTAGAAATGCAGGGAAATGAAAAACTCAAATGTTTGAAAATCAAGTAAACAGTTGGAGGAAGATTTTCAACGTCGGCCACGTCTTTACCGTCAGCCGCAGAAAATGCATGCAACATATTTTAATAGAACTTGATGGGTTGTATTCGAATTTGAATCGAAAATGTCGAAAAATATTGAATTGCTATTCCTTCCTCATTGAAATGGTAAATTGACAGTTTTTCGCCAATAACTCTATTGCTATACATACGAGGAAGACGCGTGTGCCGTTTGAATCTAAATTCAATTTAAAAGCTCCAATTATTTTTAAAAGAAACTCGTAATTATTGCGGTTTATGAAATAAATTTTAGGATTCAAATGTGAACTGAAGCAACTCTTTCTGATGCAAAATAGTCTGAATTTTAAGAATCTGCTAAAAGAAAATTGTAAAATCTTCGTTTTCTTGTAGAAATTTGTGAAAACTTGCGAATTTTGACATTGCTATCTGTTGCTAATCAAGAGCCAGAGGTACCGAAATCTGCAATTTAGACATTTCAAGATATCTCTTTGAATTTGATTTAAATTTCAACCTAACAATGAGCGAAAAATCAGAATATTGATATAAATTTTTTAAATTTTAACTTTTTTATAAATCTTATCTTCTCATAAGCACACGAATAATCATAAACGGATAAACTTCAAAAATGACATTTGCACATAACCTGAGCGAAAATAGTATCAAAATGTTCAGCTGTAAGTGTAAATTGGCGATTCACAGGCAAGCAATGGTCGTAGTTTCTTTGACCTGGAGTGCGAATCCGTTGATGGATTTGAGAAATTCAAACGCCATACTGTTTGCCTTTTCGCCGGGCATGCGCTTGTCAGACTGGAAATTTAAATTTTCTTTTTCGCGTTTCCGTTTGAAGAGGTGAGAAAAAGTGACTTTGCGAATTTGGGCCTGCGGAACGTCTCCGGAGGTGTAATGCGCCGAGAGAGGTGTCGTTCGAAAGTAGACACGTGGGGCTATAATCCCTGAAAAGAACAATAGAATTCAAAACATTTCACCGAATATTGAAGGTTTCAATTTGCTCAATTTTTAAAAATTCTTCTCGAGTTTTCGAGAACCCCAAATGCGATCGAGCGGTGCGTCGTTCCTATCACTTTATAGACCCTTTCGTTCTCTATTTAGAAACCACCACCGCGACGCCCTGCTCTTTAATTTAGCGAATCCCGGAGGATTCTAGCCTACGTCTGTAAAACATGTTTTTTTGGGCGTCCCGGCGCCATCCGGGGCACAATGGTAGTTAAACTCAAAAACAAACTAAAAGGCACTATGCCGATCCGACTGTTGGGTATCCCAGGAGAGGGATCCTCGCAAATTAGGTGAAAAAAACAACGCGTTTTTTCCGATTTTTATGTTAAAATTGATCCAGAGTGTCCTGTTCCCGCTCTGGGTCAATTTTGACACAAAAAAAAACGCGGTGTTTTTTTTTGCAGGTCCCAGATTCTTCCACCGCCCGTTGCGGGTAAACATCTCGCATCGAACGAACCTGATTGGAGACGCAGCGCTTTTCAATCAAGAGAACGACGTCTAAAGATGTGATGGAAAAAACATTTTCCGCCGCACCTGGTGAACCGACGGTCGCGTACTTTTCCGCATGACGTCAAAAAACGTGAAATCGGCGCGGCAAAGCGCGGAAAGATGACGCAGAAAAAAATTGAGCCGCGGATCAAAATTGCTCCTCAAAGGTGCTAGAAACGATCTCCTGTTTTTGGCACCTGGAGGACGCCGTGTGGGTCAAAGGCCCGTTCAGCTTTACAATAGAAAATGTCAATTTCCCGTTTCGACGCGCAAGAGGAACGGAGTTTTTGAAGAAAAATCGAAAAATTTAAAACGCACCTACAGCCGCCCTCTGCGGGGGCGGACGTTTATAAATTTGTATTAAACTAAATTTGTATTAAACTATTTGTAATAAAAAACCTATTTTTTTGTTCAATTCACCGTAAAAAAATCGAATGAAAATGAGAAAATGATTTTACAAATATTTTTTTTAGCGATAGAAGATATGAAAAATGTCATTTCAATGTGATGAAAAAAGAACAATTTGAAAAGTCCGTAAAGGATGTGGAAGACGCGAAATTTGTAGAAAATAAAACGCCTTTATAGTACAGTAATAAGTTACAAACACGGTACCTACACAACCTAACCTATCAAATATTTTTTACCGGCTGAAGAGATCTACAAAATTATAGATGCTACTCATCTTTCTATTGGGCAAGGTGGTCACGATAGGCAAAAGAATGAAGCAAAAAAACTATGCTTATGTTCCAAAAGAAATGACTATCATCGTGCGAGGTGTGTCAAAACTGGTATCAGCATTGGAATGTGTGTGTCTG
Organism: Phosphuga atrata; assembly: GCA_944588485.1. Taxonomy (NCBI): domain Eukaryota; kingdom Metazoa; phylum Arthropoda; class Insecta; order Coleoptera; family Silphidae; genus Phosphuga; species Phosphuga atrata. The sequence continues at coordinate 67,754,443 of OX155893.1, read as the reverse complement.
TATGCGTAGGGGAGATCGCGTAAAAAAGTAAGGTTGCTTCCAGCACCTTTCAACAGTTCAGCAATGATAGAGTCCTCTCCAGCTGCCTTATTATTCTTAAGATGTTGAATGATCCGGCCAACCTCTTCCAATGAATGGGGCAGCGAGTCCAGGTTTGGTGTGGTTTGTTTATAGTCGAAGTCTTCGCTGGGTGGGTCACAGTTGAGTAGATTTTTAAAGTACTGAGCTAAAAGTTGGCAGTTGTTCTTGTCGTTAAAAGCCAGTTCGCCTTGTGAGTCACTGAAGTGGAGGCTTGGCGGAGAGTATTTTCTGCATTGAGTGTCTGCTTGAAGGTTCTAAAGAAATCTGTGGAGTTATTCCTAGCAAAGCTCTCTTCGATTTTGGTTAGTTGGTTTTGTGTGAAGGTCTGTTTGTTTCCTCGAATTATCTTAGCTGTAAGCTTTCTTTGTTCCAATTTTTTTGTTAATTCATTAATGCCTACCTAAAAATGGAACTTACTTTTGGTTCCTAAAATCAAGTAGCGTCCTTTACCACAACCTTAAGACACAGAGCATGCGCGGCGACTAAATGCAAGCGGATGGAACGTCGCCGGCTATCTGCTGACGGTGCTACTAAACTACTAATAATTCTTCTTCTGCTTTCGAATAGGCCTAGTTTGGATCACGCTTGATCAACTGTTGGGCTTTGATCTTTGCCCAGTATTCTCGCATCTTCCGCCGGTGTAACTCCTTTCTCTCTTCTGTCCAGGGGGGTGCCTTTCCTTCGGGGGTTTTCCTGAAATCCACGGACTTCTTTCAGGGTGCGTCTCACAGACTGCCTATTTTGGAGATCTATTATTGCTAGTTCTTTAATATCCTTCTCCGTTTCTGTCAACCAAGTGGTATTAACCTTCTTGTTTTGTCAGAAGGTGAACAGACGGTTGGTTAGTCAGTTTGGAGGCAGTCTGGCAACGTGGTCATAGAAAGCTACTCTTCTTTTCCTTGCACAGCCAGAAAGCATCTCAATATGTTCATAGAGCGCAGAGTTATGCCGCCTTCGGAATTCCCCATTCTTACTTTTGTAGGGACTGAGGAGGACTTGCCGCCTCCTGTCACAAAACAAGAATGACCAGCAGGCGCACCAAAATAGCCCAAGTGAATATCCATCATGCCAAAGCAGCTTCAGCTGTGATGGCTAGGATGTCCACCAAGCAGCACCTAGGGCTAGCGCTGCTTCAAGAACCCTGGACCTACGGAGGTAAGATCAGAGGCATTAGCAACAGAGAATGTAAGTTGGTATGGGACAGCCGTGAGGTCTCCCCTAGAACTTGCATTATGGTAAGAAATGGCATAAATTACTTATGTCTTTCAGAATTTTTAACGCGGGATTTAGTACCGATTCAGGCCCTCATCAAGATCGAGGGTCTCCACCGCGAAGTAGTGATCGCATCAGCATACTTCCCTGGCGATGGTAACAGCATACCACCCATTGAAGTACAAAAGCTGGTGGAACACTATATTAGGAGAAGGCTGCCACTCATCCTGAGATGTGACGCGAACGCACACAATGAGATGTGGGGCAGCACGGACATTAATAAGAGAGGTGAGTACCTTTTAGAATACCTCATTAAAAAGAACTTAATTGTGTACAACGTTGGGAACACACCAACATTTGTCACTAAAGTCAGAAATGAGGTACTGGATATTACGGTAGGTAGCGCTAACGTAAGTAAACTAATTAAAAAGTGGAGGGTTTCAAGTGAGGGTTCCCTCAATGTCAGATCATAGGATCACGGAGTTTAAGCTGGAAGGAGCGAGTGAGGAAAACACCCCCATTCGAAACCCCAGACAAACTGTGTGGCCTATGTTTAGTTTACCAATGGTTAGTAACCCAACTAAAAGAAAACCTAGAGCAGGTGACAGTGCGGGGTAGTATCAAACACTACACCGTGCTGGAGCAGGCTGTAGGAGAAATAAATGTAGCAATCACCACGGCATTTGAATCCAGCTGCCCGGTAAAAACCGTGAATGAGCATAGGGACGAAAAATGGTGGAACAAAAATTTGTCTACATTAAGAGCAAAAGTACGTAGGCTTTTCAACAAAGCCAAGCAATACGGATATTGGCTAGAATACACTGAGATGCTTACCACCTACAACAAAGAGATCAGAAGGGCAAAAAGGGAAAACTTTAGGACCTTCTGTGAATACATAGAATCCACGCCGGTGGCAGCTAGACTGCACAACGCACTAGCGAAGGATAGAGTGGAAATGACAACCACTCTCAAGAAACCGGATGGGACCTTCACGGACGACGAAGAGCAAAGAGCTCTCCTCCTACTAGAAACCCATTTTCCGGGATGTAGAGGATACAGGGAGACCGAGGGCTTGATGCAACCATGGAAACCAAGTCGGGCCGACTAGAAGAGGGCAGCGTCCATCTGTACGGAAAACCGAATCAGATGGGCTATCGGCACTTTCCAGCCCTTTAAGGCCCCAGGTGGGGACGGACTAGTTCCTGCCTTCCTTCAAAAGGGAGAGAGAGAACTAATGCCGTATCTTCTAAATATCTTTAGAAGTAGCTTAGCGCTCGGATATATACCGGAGCTATGGAGAAGGGCTAAGGTGGTATTTATACCGAAGGTGGGGAAGAAAGACACCACTCAACCGAAGTCATTTAGACCCATTAGTCTAACATCTTTTATGTTAAAGACAATGGAGAAGGTGATTGATAATTACCTTAGGAATATAGTGCTGGTAGGTACACCACTACACAGGAGTCAGCATGCTTACAGAGCAGGGAAATCCACAGAAACCGCCCTGTATCAGCTGACAAACGAAATAGAAGCAGCACTAGAGACAAAGGAAGTAGCGATATGTGCCTTCTTGGATATAGAGGGAGCTTTTGACAACACCTCACACGAGGCTGTCAGGGCGGCCCTCGAAAGAAGGAATATCGACAGCACTATCTCAAAGTGGATGGGAGAAATGCTGAGAACTAGAACGGCGGAGACACAAGTGGGAAAAGACACCATTAAGATCTCCACAACTCGAGGGTGCCCACAGGGAGGTGTACTATCACCGCTAATGTGGAGCCTGGTAGTTGATGAACTACTGGTTAGGCTAAACGACCTAGACATCAAATGTCAAGGTTACGCCGATGACATAGTCATAATGGCTAGAGGGAAATTTGAGGGAACGCTCTGTGAAATTGTTCAGAGAGGCCTCAACGCAACTAGTAGATGGTGTCAAACAGTGGGACTGAAACTCAACCCGAGCCAAACCACGGTGATACCATTTACTAGAAGGAGAAAACTAAACTGCCTACATCCCTTACTCATAGATGGGAAGGCAGTAGAATACCAACAGGAGATAAGGTATCTGGGTATCACACTAGATAGCAAACTCCTATGGAATAGACACGCTGAGGCAGTGGTAGGTACAGCCAAACGCGCCCTAATGGTGTGCAGAAATCTGGCAGGAAAAACGTGGGGTTGTAACCCCACTATCCTGCGATGGATGTACACCATGATAGTGAGACCTGCAATCACTTATGGGGCAGTTGCGTGGGGAAGTAGAATCAAGCTGGCCTCTATGAGGAAACAGCTTGAGAAGATTCAGAGACTGGCGTGTGTCTGCATCACGGGGGCGATGGGGTCGTGTCCGACAACAGCATTGGGGCTGCTGCTGGATCTGACTCCGCTGCACCTTGTGGTGGAGAGCGCCGCCAGATCGGCGATCGTAAGATTCAGCAAGGAAGGAATGGGCAGAGGTAAAATAATCGGGAGCAGAGACTGAAACAGCCTCGCTGCTAAGATCCCCTGGCTGGAAATACCAAAAGACGAAATGGTATGTAAATACCACTTCGAGAAAAACTACACAGCAATGTGTAGTAGTAAAACCGATTGGAGCGACGAATCCTCAACATACCACATAGAGCAAAATGCCATCAAGTGGTATACAGATGGTTCGAAGACAAAGGAAGGCACTGGTGCAGGAGTGTTTGGACCTCGTGCCAGATACTTCGAATCCATGGGAACATCCCCAAGTATCTTCCAAGCAGAGGTACACGCAATCGAAAGATGTGCACAGTTTAACCTCGACAGGAATTACCGCAAAAAACGAATTGCTATCCTGTCAGATAGCCAAGTAGCCATCAAGGCCATTAGCTCATACACCATCAGATCCAAACTGGTATGGGACTGTGTGGGGAAGCTGAATAAGCTTGGCAGGGATAGTAAAGTAACGCTATACTGGGTACCAGGACACACTGGTATAGACGGAAACGAAGAAGCCGATCACCTAGCAAACAAGGGATCCAGTAGCCCCTTTATAGGTCCGGAACCCTTTGGCGGTTCACCATCCGCAAAAGTTTAGATGAAGAAATAAGAGGAAAATGGATGAAAACCTGGAAAGAACTTCTAGGGCTAAGGCAATCCAAAGTGATGCTGGGATCTTTTAACCAGAAGAGAACAAAAGCTTGCCTAAAACTAAGCAGGAACAAGCTCAGAATTCTGACAGGAGCCCTGACGGGACACTGCAGACTTAGGAAACATCTCAAGGCTCTAGGCATAGAGGAGGATGATGGATGCAGATTCTGTGGCTCAGCAGAGGAAACCCCCATACATCTGTTCAAAGACTGCGGAGCATTACTCCGCAAGAGACAGATGTACCTTGGGGCTCACTGCTTGAACACAGAGGAGCTGCAGGTCTTGAATCCCACCCAGATCCTGAAATTCCTAAAGGAATCAGGATTAGAGGAGGCGCTCTAATTGAGTAAGTACACCAACACTTGGAGGAGGAGGGTGGAGTACAATAGATCTATAAAGGTCGCAGTACAAGTCGTCACCACCATATCTACAATCTACAATCTACAAGGCTAGGTTGGATAGTCTTTCTTTGTCATTGTGTATCTTAAATATTGAAAAACTACGTTCGGACTCAGCAGTGGTTATCGGAATTGTTAATAAAATTATTAAGATTATACTTAAATTGGGAAATTAATTTGCTGTTTTGAATTTTTTAAGTCATTCTAATGGTGACCAATCACATATGCCTTCACAGAAAATGTTACAGAACACCTTTAATTCTTCATAGAGATCACTTCCGTTAATGTCACCATTGTTGTCTTCATCATATTTCAATGCTGCATGCAAATCCAGACGAAACTTTTTTAATTTTGTCATTATCTTCATATTTTAAATTTGGTATATTATATATTACCAAATAAGTCATTATGTTTCTAAATATAACAGCCAATCTCTAGAAATATTTTCGCCGTTTGGAAGACGTTTTGTGTAAAACTGAACATTTTCGGTATTTTGAATCAATTGTAAATTCAAAATCCACAATTTGCTTGAGATTATTTATTAAAAAAGTCGGTCCTTATCTGAAAGATGTGTAGGCCACAAACCCGGATCATATAGTAAATTTATTTCTTCTTCGTCGCCTAATTCTATTACGCATTCCGATTCAGAATTTTCCTTTTGTTCTTCGCTCTCGAACACATAAATAATTTGTTCTGAATCAGAATCTGTATCCTCTGTACCTACGTTTTTACATGTAACATAAAACATCAGTTTCTTTTTCTCCTTTTCCGCTAATTTTGGTCTCCATAATTTCGTTTCATATTAATTTTCTTTGGTATTGAAATCTAATTCAGTTTGACTAATCAAAGTTGAAGCATTTGGAATAAACTTTAGTAAACTTCCTTTTTGTTGATTTGCAATTATTATTTTTTTTTGTTCGGCTTTTTTTCTTTTTTGGTAGCCAGATTCATATTTCTTTCCGGTAGGTTTCATTATTGCGGTTTCTGTAATATGATAAAATAATTTAAAATTGTTATAATCTATAGTAATCGCCAATCTTACCTATACTTAAGGTCCAGTTGCAGGGGCACTGTGCAGGGGGATAGCTAGAGACACATTGGTCCCACGTATGCAACGTATGCAACGCCTTACGATATCTGGACTCTTGATTTTAGATGGAAAAGTATGCCATAGAAACACACTAATCGTATGCAATGCAATCATACGCCTCACACGCAACGTCGATCAGCGATGTCCAGATCGGCGTGGGAAGGTGGAGGGGACGCTATCCACGCGTGTGATCAGTGTGTTTCTAGAACTTATGCGTAGCACGTCATAAACAAATAGACCTATGATGCAAGCGTTCTCCTCAAACTGTATTTTAGACATGCGAAAGTACATAAAGAATCGTTCTTCATCAGATTTCAGTTTCTGCATTAATGTAAGGTATTCTTTAACTTTTTCTCTTTATTTATTTATCTCATGAACCCAATATCTTCTCTTCTTAACATTAGTTTTTGTTGTGGCGCCGAAATATTCATTTAAAAATAATAAACTCAATAAATCATCCTCAAACTCGCTATCAAAATCAGAAAACGACTTATAAAAGCACTAGTGCACAAATTACAACAGCGTCTGATACAAAATTTACGTTGCATGCGCGGGACGAGTGTGAACACCAATTCTCCCACGTTGCATCGCATACGTTGCGTACGTGGGACCAGTGTGTCTCTTATTCATACAAAAACAAATTAAATTGCCCACCGAACAGCTTATAATAGACGCACAATACTTATTTGTCATTTACAGTTCAAAATCTGTGAAATATGGCACCGTCGATGCAAACAGCAGACTGGTGATCAGAGTTGCTAGACAGACTATAACTAGACAAGACGAGTCTGCTTTTTAAAAACTCTGTTCGCAGAGCTTTGCAAAGCGATTTCTGCGTATTCTGCATGCATATTGATATTAAATATATAATTATTGCATACCCGCTAGATTTAATACATTTGTGGAGGTAACTTTCAAAACGCAGTATTTAATAAAAACTTGTTTTTCTATAAATCCTCACCCTTACGTTATTAATTCCAATATTTAATTTTTTATATATCAACATGCAATTGTGGTAGAATAATTAACAATGACACAACATTAAGAAATCTATATTAGAAGTTAAAATAAGGCTATTAAAACAGAAAAATAAAATTAAAATAAGAGTTAAATAATGCGTTTTCAAAGTTACCTCCTCATTTATTATTGCGCACTTTGCGCTCTTCAAATCGTCTTTATTGTTGATTAAAATAAGGTTTCTCTGTAGCCCCCTAGCCCTTAGGCTCCGGGCATTCGCCCGATTGACCGACGCTAATGACGCTACTCAGGTTGCGTAACAGGCATTTCTTGTTGTAAGTGTTCTTATTCGATCGGTTAGTTCTAACTTGTTGACTCTCTTGGATAATGATGCTCTTTCTGATAAGTTGGGTTAACTTAAATTTCTCAGTCCTCTTTATACATCAAGGTGTTTCCCGGCTCTAGTTACATCACTCTGTTTGCTTGTGTGAAAGTTGAAAGTGATGAATTTATCATTTTGCTGCGGTAGAAGAAATTGCTCCAGTTAAACTATAATTGTGTAAATTTGCCGGTTTTAAATTGCCGGTTTCTGTATTCTCCGGTATTATTTTTTCACGCCCATGCACACTGTTCCGTCAATACACATATCCATGTCGTCCGTGACTGTTGTTGAGAATACCGTTATATTAGAAAATGAAGAAAGTATATGTTTTGGAAACGTCGCCCTGACTAACTCTACTTAAATTCGTCGTCAATTTTGAGTTTGAGTTGAAAAACGGAGATGTTCGGAAGAGACCGTTGTCGGAAGTGTGTTGCAACGTTTTTTCATATGTGTTCATTTCTTGAACACATTTGTCGTTCAATTTGCTGTTTTCTATAAGGGAAGTCGCAAACAAATTAATTTGACAGACAAATTTCTCGATCTTGAACTACAACGGAAATGATATTAAAGAAGCGGTCATAATTTGTGTAGAAGATTATCAACTTGATTTAAAAAATGTAAGTGATGAAGCGTTGACGATATGGGAGAAAGTTCAAATTTTGTTAATATTTTCACTTGTCATTGTTTTCATAGTTTCAAAATTTATGTGCACAGACATCGGATACATTCCACGTGCTGTCTACTGTTATTGAAACTATTAATACAATTAAACATATTTCTCTGAAACATCATCAAATTAAAGATATCTTGTCGAATTAAAATCTGAATACAAATATTTGATTTACTATACGGAATTTCCGATATTTCACGATGAACAATGGCTTCTAGATTTATATTCTCTCATGGATATTACAACGATATAAAATGAACTTAATAATATGCTTCAAAGTGAAAACAAATTAATTACATATTTCTATCAATATGTAGAAGTATTCATGACGAAATTAAAATTGTTCGAATTTCAAGCACTTTCCGCTTACAAGCAGGGTTGTCAACTGTCATTTCAGTAACAATGGAGCCCTTATTCTGTAGCACATCGTGTGTTTATTTCAATAACTTCATTGAAACAGGTCGTTCTGTGATGCTCACACAGCGATGAATTCGAAACCATTATAATGTTGGTCGTCATGGTCGTGTTCCAAAACGGATTACCATTATGAAGTGGATGAATATTTTTCAAAGAAGAGGATCTTTAGAGACCAGGGACTGCACGGCGACGTCATCGAACTGTACGGGCCCCGTAAAATAAAAAGGGTGCGACAGGTGGTGGAAAGCAGTCCTCGTCGTACGGCGGTACTTCAAGCACGCGCTGTTCATATGTCTGTTAACTTGCACCTTCATTTCCATCCGTATAAGATTACATTTGTGCAAAAACTGCTGGAAAACGACTCCTTGAGACAACCCAGGTTCCCAGATGCGATGTTGGAATTGCTGACGGACGATATCGTTTTGGTCACAAGTTACAAGGCCACTTTCATTTATCGGGGTTGGTAAAGAAACAAAACTTTCGGTACTGGGCAAGTGAAAACCGGCAACAACTGCATCAGAATCCTCTGCAAATCGAGAAAGTAACTGTTTGTTGTGGCATAAATCGAACTTACATTATAGGACCTTATTTTTTTCGTAAAAATGGACGAACAGTGACTGTTAAGACAGATCGCTACGTTACCATATTGCGTGATTATTTCCTGCCAGAAGAAAGAATAACAACCTCAAGACAGTTTAGTTTCAACAAGATGGGGTAACTTGCATAGGTAACATACATCAAGAGTAGCATTGCCTGTTTTAAGACAAAATTTTGCAGGACGCCTAATTTAATTACGTGGTGATATGGAGTAGCCACCTGTCACCTTTTTATTAATACTTCTTATGGGGCTACATAAAATCTCAAGTTTACATTAACAAACCACGTACTCTAAGAGCTTTCCGAAACATAACGTGAGAAATTCGAAGGATTCCACGTGCCATACTTGAAAGGAGTGCCATGATTAGACAGTTTCGTCTCCTGTTTACAAGAATGCCTTGACAATCATTTCAATAAATGTGTCAAACTAACTCGGCTAAGAAAGTTTTCTTTTCTCTATTTAATTAACATTTCAATATATTTTCGATTCAGTTAAATAATATGTTGGATAGCAGTATTGCTGTGTTAGCTAAATAATGGAACTGATGTTTGGACAGAATCCTTCAAATCAAATCAATATAGCTCAGTACCATTCCCATAAACATATGCAATACATGATTAACACATTACTGCCCGTTGACATATTAATACGTTTTCTCATTTAAAAGCTCGTAGCCGTTATCGTATTAGTACATTGTCGTCATTTTATATCCGAAATCTAAGCGTCGTGCCGTCTACGTAGTAGTACATTATATTTGTGCTGGAACTATTCGCCGTGGTAGTACGTTTTCAGGTTTGATTGTCTGTGTCATAGTAAATATCTAAAAAAACAATACAGTAGAGAGTTTACATATTATCCAGAATCATATATTATCTTCCTAAGTAGCAGAAAAGGAAAAGTTTTACCAATTATAGTCAAAACTGAAAGCGGCGATTACGAAGACGCCACGTTTGAAAACTTAAATTGGAAATTCTTATGGATATTCTTATGGAAAATATGATGTTAAAGTGTTCCCAAGAAATGCAGAAAATATTTCAGAAATGGTGGATTAGTTCATAGATGAAGATTTTTTCATTTATTAGTAACCAAGACAAATAGAGACTATATGCAAAGCATGCATAAATATAAATGTGTAAAAGACACGAAGCAATGGCAAGATATAACTATAACCAAAGTCAAGAAATGTTTATCTTTGAATATATTAATGGGATGTCAGGAAAAATATTGTGAACGATTACTGGACTACTGTTCCGTGCACGGAAACACCAATTTATGGTAAAATCATGAGCAGCAATATATTCAAGCAAATACTAGAATCAATAATAATTTCGAAGTAGAATCAATAATACAATATTTTGTAGAAAAATTTAATAAAATCTATAAACCAAAATAAAATCTTTCGTTGGATGAAGCCATAATGCCGTACAGAGGTCGACTAAGTTTCCGAGTGTGCAAACCAGGAATGATTACAAAATACGGCTTATAGTGAGAATGTTATCTGTCATTGGATGTAAGTCCAAATTTAACATATATAGCGGCAATGGAGAAAATTTGCAAAATTTATATTTACATAGACAATTATTACATTGTTGAATTAGCACAAAAAATACTCTCCAAAAAATCAGAATTTGTGGAAAAATAAGAGAAAACGGCGGGCTACAACATAATCTAAAAAAAACAAGTTGCGTGTTAAATGTTAAACACAACTTCCGTAGAAAAGAAGACGTTCTAATACATATATGGTAAGATACTTAAGGATGAATTCAACTATAGGTACACCACGCTCAAATGATAGAAATCCATAAAATAAATCGAAAAACTGGCCATCTGATACAAATATCGGGAAGTATTTTAGAATATGATATGTACACCTGGTTATAATGCAGTAACCTTGGTTATAATCCAATTATAAGAAAAACTTTCAAATGGACAAAGAACGTTTTTTTGTTTATGTTAAATTGTGCTCTGTTCAATTCATTTGTTGTATTCAAGGTCCTGATTCCAGGAAAGAAAAGAAAATTTTCGTCTTTCTTGAAACAAGTTGCGATAGACTGGATTGAAAATGAATTTGTTAATTTAGAAATCTCTGAAAATTCAATTAAGAGAGTGTCTCACGAAGATACATCAATGCTGCTTTCAGCAAATATGAGACAACATAGTGTTGTGAAAATTACTAGTTCAGACAAAAAAAAGTTTCCTCAAGGGCGTTGCAGACGCAGTTTAATACGTGCCTTCCAGCGCAGCTTTGCATCGAGAGTCATGCCAAGATACTTTGCAGAATTTGCGTAAGGTAATTGGTTGTTATTTATGGTAAGTGGATAGTATTTTGGTTATTTATTTGTGAAATTCACATGTACTGATTTTGATTAATTTAATTTAATTCGCCATTTTTTTGTCCACTCGCGGATATAATTCAAGGAAGTTTGTATTTTATCAGTTGCTGCTTGGTGAGTTTCTCCAATAGCTAGAATAGCGGTAGTCGGCGAAGGTCGCCATAGTATTGTGTTCTAGTTGTGGAATGTCCAAAGTGTACAGTAAATATAGCGTCGGACCCAAAACGCTTCCTTGTGGTAGCCCAGCTTTAATTTGTTTGATTTCTGAGTACGCGTCTTCCTGCCTTGTTCTAAAAGTTCGATTTGACAGGTATGAAATCAGAAGATCAGAGAACTGTTTTGGTAACATTTTTCTAAGTTTATATATAAGACTATCGTGCCATACCTTATCAAAGGATTGTGCTACGTCGAGAAATACAGCAGCAAAAACTTTTTTTTCTTCGAGAGTTTTCTCTATAACTGCAGTTCTCTGATGAACTTGATCAATGGTGGAATGTTTTTGTCGAAATCCAAACTCATGGTCTGGTATTATGTTATTGTTTTCTTTTATAGGAATAAGACGCTGTAAGAAAAGTTTTTCAAAAAGTTTAAACATGATAGGAAGTAGCGATATGGGTCTGTAAGAAGCAGCTTCGTGTGTAGGCTTTCCAGGTTTTACTATAATTATCACTTCTGCAGTTTTCCATAACTCTGGCACATGCTTTAATCTAAAAGCAGCATTTATGATTGTTGTAAGTTCAATAATAGCTTTTCGTGGGAGATTTTTTAATACTTCTCCATTTATTAGATCATAGCCAGGTGATTTTTTGCACTTATTTTAGTTTGGATTTCCTTCATAACTTCCTTTAGAATTACAAGCATAATTTCTTCTTCTTTTTGAACAGATTCAGTGTTTAAGGAGAAACCATTACCTGGTACATCTTATGGCTAGAAAGTGTTTGCTAGGTGTTCTGCAAATCGTGTAGCTTTTTGCTCATTATTAATTGCCCAATTTCCGTTTTCATCTTTAATTGGAGAACTTTGCATAATTGGTCTCTTAATTTTCTTAATGTTGCTTTCCACAAGGAATTGTGATTACTGCTATCAGCGGTTAGTGATTGCAATTTTTTCATTGTGGTGTCGTTATATCTTTGGATTTGTCGTCTTAACAGCATAGTTAAGTTGTTAAGTAAACTTTTGTCTTGTGGGGATCTTGAATGGTGCCATTTATTTCTTTGTTTTCCTTTTTCGCGGACAAGGTGAATGATGTCTATAGGATATGAAGTTCCCTTGAGTATTTTTATAGTTTCTGGTGTATTTGTCCAAGCAGCCTGCTGTATGCCAGTAATAAGCTTTGACACTTCGGAGTCTAGCTGTTTTCAGTGGTACTTTTAGATTAATCTTATTATCTAAGTCTATTTTGAAAGTCTTCCAGTTTGTATTTTTATTGGTGAGATGAGTTGGACTTTTCATTTTTAGAATTATATCACTTAATTTTAATAGTATAGGAGAATGGTCAGAGTTCATGTCATGGCATTCTTTCACTTCTAAGTAATTTTGAGATATATTCTTGTATATAAAAAAGTCAATTAAATCTGGAATTTTGCCGGTATCGGTAGGCCAATATGTAGGCTTACCTGTAGATATCACCTCACAATGCATCTCATTTATTGCATATAGCAGTTCACGTTCTTTTGTAGTACTGAGCCTGGATCCCCAATAAGTATTTTTAGCATTAAAGTCGCCTCCGAGTATAAACCTTGTTATAAAACTTAAAAAAAACGAAATATGAAGCATTGTAAACAATTCGTCCTAATTTTATATCCAAGTTTAATATAACATATGCCGGCTCTTAACAATAAAAACATCACTTTAGCATTGACGGTATTCAGTAATATCGCCATATAAATAAGGTTTCGCTAAACGCCGCATACTGGGCCGGATTTCAAATTTACCGCGATAAAAATAGAATTTTACATGACAATTAATCAAAACCACTTAAAATGTATTGTTTGATAACCCATTCACAATAATACAAACAAATTAATGCGCTAAACCAATGCCATTGGTTGTGGGAACGTGTCCTTGATACATCTCTCTTGTCCTTCGGCACCAAGAAGGAATTAATGCACTCGATATTTCACGAAGTAACTACGCCTGTTTTGTGTTTGCGCTGAGAAATTGTGAACTTTTAAATATGGAGAATATAGCGTCAAGTATGTATTTACATGTAATAATATCAAAATTGTAAAAAGTTTTAATCAAACGCGTTATAAAATAAGTTTTGTTAACGACTAATGTAAATATAAAATATCTTGTAATATACTGAATACATTGATTTTTAAAAAAAGTTCCACATAGTTTCGTTAAATTAGATAGTTTGTAAGACAAAAAAAAATATTTAAAAAAAAAACATTTAAAATTCTAGGAAAGCAATCATCCTTTCCACATTGTTCCAAAGGTTTAGAAGAATATATATATATATATATATATATATATATATATATATATATATATATATATATATATATATAAACGTTGTATATTTTCACAAGTAAAAATATGTATATAAGTTTGATGAGGTTGCAGTCAAAACTTTTGGTTGGGCAAAAGAAACTCTTTGTTATTTACTCGAGCTTTCGGGAACGTTTATTCCCTTTATCAAGACAACTACAAAAATTTATTTATTCGTTAACTCACATGGTCTTTAGACAGGTTTTTTTATAAATACTTACTAACGTGAGGTTAATACTAAAAAACTTTTACTGAACAACTTTTAAAAATAACAGTGTTAATCCTTCATATTGACATTTGAAATATTAACAAATTTAAAACAATATTCAAAAATTAGAAAACTAAAAATAAAATAAAAATAAAAACAACAAATTACATCTTTTTAGAAAGAGAAAGAAGATGATGTTCTAGTTTTAACAAGTAATCATAAATAATACTCAGATTATTAACATCTGTTTTCTTGTTCATACTATTTTCCTCGTTTTTTATGTAAAACATTTCTTTAAAAATTCTTTTATGGTAATTGTTTTCGGTGCATAACACTCTTACTTTGTCAAAATCCATGGAATGTTTGTTCATAATGACATGTTCAGAAAGGGCACATGATATTTTCTTTAATTTGCAGTCACTTCTATATTATTTATATTAAATAGCCAGTCATTAAAAACTTCAAGTATATATATATATATATATATATATATATATATATATATATACATATATATATATATACATATATATATATATATATATATATATATATATATATATATATATATATATATATCCTTTATATTACGTGGTGTAGGAAGCAAAAAAAAATATGCCACCAAAAACATAAAATGTAAAAAATGCCAAGTCTCGTAACGCAGTTCTTTGGCTACAAAATGTTGTGAGATCTCATGTAAGACCAAGTCAGTTATTTTAGTTAGTGGGTATGTAGAAGCAGCTATTCAACTACTTTGTTCTAAATTGTTATCTACTAAATTACCTATCAACATTTATAGTGACCGTGTCAATATTAGACACCTTTATTTCTATTATAATTATAATGACTTGGCAATTGCACGGCAACATATTCTACTAATTAAAATATTTTATCCTTAGGTTTACTGGTGCCTGCGATACAATGTTTTTTGTTGGTACAGGTACCAACGATACTCTATTTTTTATTACTACCTGTTAACTAAGTGAAACTATTTTGTATTTGATCCTTCGAAATGTGTATTTACTGACATAAAATTATTATTATTACAGTTTAGATTTACTTAGTAATCGAATTAGTAGATTATTCTTTTATAATTACGTTGCCGTGCAATTTCCAAGTAATTATGATTATAATAGAAATAAAGGTGTCTAATATTGATACGGTCACTATAAATGCTGATAGGTAATTGATTAGATAACAATTTATAACAAAGTAGTTGAATAGGTGCTTCTACATACACACTTACTAAAATAACTGATTTGGTCTTACATGAGATCCCACAACTTTTTGTAGCGAAAGATCTGCGTTACGAGACTTAGCACTTTTTACATTTTATGTTTTTGATGGGATCTCATTTCTTTTTGTAGGTCATGTTTTTTTTTTCACGGGTAATATACCGTGTCCGTCAGCTACTGATTTTCTTAAAGATCACTCCCTTTTCACTTGAAGGTGAAATATCACATATTATATTGTGTATTCTGCGAATGAGGTTGTCGTCAGCCAGTTTCCATAACTCGGCAATGATTCCATCTTCCCCAGGGGCTTTGTCGTTTTTCAATGAATGAATGATGTCAGTTATCTCCTGGAAGGAAGGCGGCACGGAATCTGGATAGGATTCAGATTGTTCAAAAATAAACTTGCTGGATGGGGGGTGACAGTTGAGAAGATTGTTGAAGTACTCAGCTAAAATTTGACAATTCGCATTGGTGTTTGTCTCCATTGAACCATCATATCGATGAAAGCATATGCTGGATGGTCGATATCCTGTCAGGTTCTCTTTAGAAATTCTGTAAAAACTCCTAGTATAATTCTTTGTAAATTCTTGTTCTATTTCCTCCAGTCTTGTTTTTTTCATAGCTACGTCTTTCTTTTCTAATTAGTTTTGATGATTGTTTCCGAATGTACAGGAACTCCTGCCATTTGTCTGGCGTTTTGTTGCTATGAAATTTTTTCCAAGCGTTAAGTCTGTCTTCTATTGCTTGGTCGCATACACTGTTCCACCATCCTCAGGTGGCTGGCCTATCAGTAGGGCTGGCCTATCCTCATAGCGTTCCTGAGAATATCCGTTAATTCTGTCCAGTTTAACGAGTTTGTTTCGTTGATTCCTTGCAAAATACTGTCCCTGTTTATTTTTAAATATTCAGGGTCAGGCTTAAAAATTCGTGGTTGTCGTGGTCTTCTCCTGTTGGGTTGGAGTTTAATTTTAATTTGTAACAAGTAGTGATTAGAATCGAAGAAACCTTTCCTTATTTTTACATTAAGGGCCTCCTTTTGGTTTGTATGAGAGATGGCAACGATTTGAAATTCACCCATATTGATGTTGGGTGCCCTCCAAGTGCAAAGCTTCTGTCTGGGCTTTCTAAATTGTGTTGACATGATTTTAAGTTGGAAATTTTCACAAAAAGTTATTAGTCTTTCTCCATTTTTATTTGTTCTTTTATGTGCTGTGTGAATACCTGTTGTTTTCCTAAAATGTTTCTCTATACCCAACTGGGCGTTAAAATCGCCTAACAGAATCTTGACGTGGTGCGCTGGAATTTGGTTAGTGAAATCTTCTAACAGTTCCCAGAAGGTATCCAATGTTTTAGGATATTTCTTATTATAGTCGTTTGTGGGAGCGTGTGCGTTGATGAGAGTATACGCTTTGTTCGCTGATTTCAGTGATAGAGTGGAGATGCGTTCCGATGTAGACGTAAAGTCAATGAGTGAGCCTACAATTGATTTGTGGATGGCAAACGCTGTACCAAATTGCCTGGGGCCCGTCCTAAAATTTTTATAGAGGGTTTCCCTTTGTATATTCGATAATCATCCGTGTCAAAGTGGTATTCATCAAGGAAACGACTTTCTTGAATTGCAAGGATTTTGATATTAAATTTGTCCATTGTGTTTACAAGCTGTTTAATTTTACCAACTTTTAGAAGAGTGTTCGAGTTGAGCGTGCCAATAAAGTACTTACGCTTCGCGCGTAGAGGATTCGAGAAGCTCCGATCCTTCTCAACATGACGCTCCTGGTCCCCCGGAATCCGTCGACCAGGAGTAATCAATCTATTGACTAATGCCCGGGGTAGTGGAATTGTACCTTCTGTTATCATCATGTTTGTTTCAAGTTGAAGTTAAAGATGAGTTGATCAACAAGAAGAAGATCACAAGGTTACGACTTGATTGTTGAGATCAAAAAGATGTTCTGACAGCCGCACCACTGGTGAACAGACGCTGACCACTTTGTCGCTTAATCTAAGACAGACACAAAGCGGATTTTTATTGGTATAACCACCCGGCTCTTCCGCTCCATCTAGCGTTGGGAATTTAAGAATCCTCTTCCGCTGGCAAGACCGTTGACCATTTTTCACCTAGTAACCCTAGGCAGGGGCCCTTACAGGGTGCTACCATCCGGAGCCAGATGGACCCAGGTTTTTTAACGAGGTTGTCACTCCTCTATATAGAACCCCACATATTATTATATTACTACATATATATATTTTTTAAATCCCACAAATAAAAAGAAAATTTGACAATAAATTAATTTGACATTTCGAAAGAAAAACCAATTCATTTTTTTCACATTGTTTTTGCACAATTTTTTCTTCTCACTAACAGCAATCCAATGTTAACCCTCTGTCCCTCGCCATAAACCTCTCTCCCTATAAACCCCACACCACTTAAAATACATAATTTTTACGAGCATTTTGTATGTCTAACTTGTTTGGCGGTTGCCTGGGATCTATATATATATATATATATATATATATATATATATATATATATATATATATATATATATATATATCGCACAGAATAGGACAAAAATCTATAAGACGGGATACGGAGACGGATTTGTATGGATTGAATGCCAGAACATTGTATTCTATGCATGTTACATTTCACCCGCGCTAAATCTAGAAAACTTCGAACGATACCTGACAGCCTTAGACAGAGACACTAGACAACGCCAAAAAGCCATCCTAATTGGTGGAGATTTTAAGGCGAAGGCGCACAGCTGGGGCTCCCCGGTAGAAGATAGAAGAGGAAATAATCCTAAACACCGGCGACACTCCGACATTCAACGGAAGCAGAGGAACCTTCTATATTGATGTAACAATATGCACGAATAACCTGAAAAAACACATCAAGAACTGGGCAGTGAGCGATGAAGGAAACCTTAGCGACCATCGAAATATGCATATAGTAATTGGAAAAAATAAAACAGACCAAAAGAAATGTATCACTAGGAAAGGCTGGATATTCAAAAGTGAAAAAGCAGATCAACTAGTCTTGAGGATAAAACTGCTGACACAGCAACCGAACTATAGGCACACGGTCAAAGATTTAACAAAGAGCATTGAGGAGGCATGCAATAAGATCCTAAAAAAGAAACAACAGAAACACACAAGGAAAGCGGCACACTGGTGGAATACAGAAATCGCCGACCAAAGAACCAAATACTGTAAGGCGAATAGAGCACCCACTAGGGAAAATAGAAAAGCAAACTCAACACACAACACAATAGAGTATTTGAAAGAGAATTACAGGGAAGAGCGAAGAACTCTTAAAAATCTGATAAAAGTAGCAAAAAAGAAAGCATTGATCGCATTATTTCAGGAAATAGACAATGACAAATGGTGAATGGGCTACAAAATTGTCACGGGGAAAATAGGAATCCGACGAACAATAACCCTAACAGATGACGAGCAGCTAGCAATAGCAAGAAGTCTCTTTCCAAACCACTCAAGAAGTATATGGCCTACACTTACAATTGCACCCGAAAAAATTCCGGATGTAACATTAGAGGAAACAAAAGAAGCTGGAAGGAGACTACGAGCTGGAAAAGCGGCGGGACCGGATGGAATACCACCAGAAGTAATTAAAAGCATCACCGAGATAAACCCAGAACTCTTCCAGACGACAATAGAAAAACTAATTAAAACAGGGATGTTCCCAGAAGAATGGAAAGAGATGAAGCTTACCTTAATCGAAAAATCTAACGCAGTAGGGGAAAATAAGAAATATAGACATATTTAAGAAATATATAAATATAAATATATGCTTACTAAATACGGCGGCATGAACAAATATTAAACAAGAGGCTAGTAGACGAGATCGAAGAAAACGGGGGCCTCGCACCGACCCAATTTGGTTTTCGGAGAGGGCGCTCCACCATTTACGCGGTGAAACTAATGCAGGCTCTGGTCGAGGAAAAGAGAAAAAAACCGAATAAAAAATACGTCACCCTGGTAACACTAGACGTACAAAATGCTTTTAACTCGGCCTCCGGGCCGGACATCATCAGAACGCTAGAAGAATGGCAGATATCACCCTACCTGGTGAAAGTGATATGTAGCTATTTCGGTAACCGGAGAATATTTGTAGGTGAACAGCATAGCCTGCAAATGACAAATTTGGTTCCACAGGGTTCAGTAATGGGCCCCACACTCTGGAACCTGTTCTACGATATACTTAGAGGACTAATGCCGTACGAAGCCACTTTTTTTTGTTTGGTTTCAAGTTTGGTTCGATGTGATTACCGGGTTTCCCGACCCTTCGAACACTGCGGCCAAAAGTAGGCGAGACAACGATAAGCAACAAACCCACGTTACTATAGCTAGGTATCACCTTTGGACATAACATGAATATGGGAGCCCACATCACAAGAGTAACGGAGAAGGCAAGTGGAACAATAACCGCACTGGCACGAATAATGCCAAACACAAGAGGTGCAAGACAGGGATCTAGGAAAGTGATATACAGCTTGGTAAACTCTATACTCCTCTAAGGAACACCGGCGTGGCATGAGTGGGCCACTAAAACGAAATATAGAAGAATCCTAGAAAAGACCCAACGAAAGGCAGCCCTTAAGATTGCGTGTGCCTATAGGACGGTATCCACAAAGGCCATACAGGTGATTGCAGGCACGACACCAATCCATCTGCTGGTACTAGAGCGTACCTACGATAAAACAGGAAACAAAAAAGAAGAAAAAATAAAGACTAAGGAGGCTACTCTAAATAAGTGGGAAGAAGAATGGTCGCAGGATAGTACTACCGCTAAGTGAACGAAGGAACTAATTCCTGAACTAAAGCCATGGATTCAAAGCGAACACGGAGAAGTGGGATACCACCTTACCCAGTTCCTTAGCGGACATGGCTGTTTTAATAGCTACCTATTCAGATACAAATTAGTCCCAAGCGAAGAGTGCAGATACTGCGGTCAACGAGATACCCCGGAGCACATGGTCCTGTGGTGTTTATATATATATATATATATATATAAATATATATATATTTATATATATATTTATATATATATATATATATATATATATATATATATATATATATATATATATATATATATATATATATATATATATATATATATATTTATATATATATTTATATATATAGAAGAAGCCGAAAGAAGACAAAATAGGAAAACAACTCACAAAGAACAACATAATAAAGATAATGTTCCCTCACACATGGAAAGTGGTAAAACTTATTCTAATTAAGAAACCACAAAAGAAAGAAGAGGAAGCTGTCAAATACACACCAATTTGCCCGTTCAACGTTTTCGGGAAACCGCACGAAAATCTCATTAACCAAAGAGTCCTGAGAGAAATGGAGGAGAAAGGCGGTTTCTCCGAAAGTCAATATGGATTCAGAAGGGGGAGATCCACCACGAAAGCCCTACACGAAGTAGTAAAAATAGCAAGGGGATCAAACGAAACTGGGGTACCAAGATGGTGTGCCCTGGTACTAGTAGATGTTAAGAACGCTTTTAATACAGCGTCATGGCGTCTAATAATAAATAAAATGGAAGAAAGAGGAATCTCCACGTGCCTTATAAACATTGTCAAAGACTATTTTGCAGATAGATGGATACCAATTGACAGAAATATCAGGAAAAAAATAGGTGGGGGTGTTACACAGGGTTCTGTTCTAGGACCAACTCTGTGGAATATCTTATACGACGATATAATGAGGTTGCAGGTACTTGAAGGCGTTAAACTGCTATGTTACGCTGATGACTTTGCGATCGTGGTCACTGGAAAGTCTTGAGCAGAGCCCAAACCTGGATGAACGACAACCATCTGACAATAGCTGCAGAGAAAACGGAGGCTGTGTTATTAGCCACACATAAACATGCTAAAAGTGTCTTCTTTCAACTAGGAGAATCGCGAATCTTCCCTAGTCTAGCCATCAACTATCCAGGGATTAAAATCGTGAAAAAACTATCCTTTAAAGCCCACATTGAGAAAATAGCACAGAAAGCTAACAAAGTTACAAGAGCTTTAAGTGTCCTAATGCTCAACGTTAAAGGTACAAGAGCAAACAAGAGGCGCACTCTGTACATGGCGGTGAAATCAATAATAACTTAAGGCGCACCAATTTGGTGTAATGCACAAAACGTAACTGGACAAAGAAAGAAACTCGCGTCTGTGCAAAGAAGCATGGCCCTTAGAATAGCTAGTGCCTACAGGATCGTATCGAATGAGGCCCTGATGGTTATGGCAAAGGTAATACCCATACATCTAGTAGTAGAGTAAAGAAAAAGCATTTTTACTACACGAAATGACACATCGGCAGAAAAAGAGAAGACCCTTGAAAAATGGCAGACTCAATGGAACTTAGCAACTAAAGGCGCATGGACTGGAAGACTTATAAGCAACATTGAATCGTGGTTAAAAAATAAGGGACCGACGGACTACTGTTTGACCCAATGCCTAACAGGGCACGGTTCTTTCAATACGTACCTGAACCGAATAGGCCGTCGTGACTCTGGAAGATGCATGTACTGCCCGAAAGATGACGATGCCGAGCACACAATGTTTAAGTACAATCGGTGGGAACATGAACGACTCCAGCTAGAACTTATCGTGGGTTACATAACGCCAGAAAATATTGTGAATATTATGCTCTCCAGTCAGAAGGAAGGGGATGCCTTACATGCATACATAAGTCGCATGATGTCAAAAAAAGCAGAAGACGAAATAAGGCTGTAGGAGGGGACCACTTGAAGAATGTGAAGAACGGTACCAAGTGGATCCAAAGAGGAGGGGTTTTGGTGGGTATGCTGGTCATTAACACCTCAACCAGAGAGCCACAAACTCCACGGAGCCAGGAGGCTCCGTGCGTGCATTAATGCATTTCCCCTCCACCCCCAAAAAAATGATCTGATCAGACTGGACTAGATTAGTTAATACCGGGCTCTCGGCCAGCGCCCCCGACTGGATTAGACCAGATCGGACTACATCGGATAAGGTCGGATTAGCTTAATTAATACCAGATAGATGAGACCAAAATTATATCAGCCTAGATCGGACTGGATTAGTTAATACCAGACTTGGGTCGCGTTTTGAATTTGCAATTACAATAAAAAAAAACAGACTAGACCAGACTAGATATCAGACCGGATCGGACCAGATCAGCTAAGACCAGATGACCTAGAGATCAGACCAGATCGGACTGGCTTAGTTAATACCAGACTAGGAATTTGTAACATTTTATCAATACACACTTTTTCTTAAGTTTAAAAAAAATCCTATTGCTTTAACTGCATATTTTTGGAATTTGCAAAGAATTCCAATTGAATGCAGGAAATTCTTTTTATCGTTTTTAAAAAATCACTTCCTATCGTTATAATTGTATAGTTTTGAATTTGCATAGAATCGCGAGTGAATGCAAAAAATTTCTATCATAGTATTCAAAAAAAAATCCTTTTAAAAACACTGCTTAGTTTTGAATTTACATAGAGTTGCAATTAAATGCAAAAAATTCTTATCGCCGTAAAAACATTAGTAGTATTTTATCATTGTTTTAAATCACATATTTGGATATATAAAGGAGAATCTATACACAGTAGCTTCAGTAAAACAAAAACAGCAATCAAAATAAGTCCATAACAAAAATGTCTACAATTAATGACTGACCTCGACCTGAAGGATCTCGAGATATCGAGTATCCTGACTCACTACATACAAAACTAATTTCTTTTAAAGCGACTATAATATATATATATATATTTATATATATATATATATATATATATATATATATATATATATATGTATATATATATATATATATATATATATATATATATATATATATATATAATATATATATATATATATATATATATATATATATATCTATATCCGCTCTGCAAAGTTAAAATTAGCGTTTTTGCTAAGTTTGGTATGTTATTATCGATGTCGATTGGTTAGTCCGTTGGATATAAATACGTAAACTATTATTATTCGAAATTAGCATTTGTGATAAATCATTCAAAGTGATAATGATGCATCCTTTTATAACATTTATAATAAAATTATGTGTTCCAATAATATCGAGTTTAAGTGAGTATGAATTTTGATGGTGAAATATCTCAAAAGATTTGGATATTTGAATTCAAATAATTCTTCGTTTTCCGTAATACGAAACGATACGATACTGGATGCCATAATACAATTACAAGAATTTTATAATTTACCGAATACATCGGGTAATATAGAGAATTATACTTTATCGTAAATAAAGAAGCCCCACTAAATCTCAATAATATTCTGAAGTGGAGAAAAAATCAATTAACATGGCATTTTGCTCAAGCTCAAGATGGATCTGAGTTAATTAGTACTACTTGGAAAGCGTTTGAGCTGTGGCAGAATCATTCACAATTATTGTTTCAACGAAGCCCGGTCAACTATGATGTAGTGATATCCTTGCGGAATGCATCTCATAATTATTTTAATTGCAGACCAAAAGGGCTTTGTTTCTGGTCACTAGTTGAAGGTGTACTTGCCCATGCATTTTTACCCGACACTGAAGAACCCATTTAAATTCATATAGATCAAGATTTGAGTTGGTATTTGGATTTGATAGAGAACCGGATTGACAAAATAGTTTATATAATGTCCTTGTCCATGAGATAGGCCACGCACTAGGATTACTACATTCACCGGATAAATCATCAGTGATAAAAGCATGGTATGATGATGATGATGATTTCAAAAATTTGAGTATGGACGATATTCGAGAAATTCAAGGAAGATGGAGTTGCATCGGAAAAAAGTATCTACTACTATCTACAAGTATCTACAACCACTGCTTCTAGCGTTAGAACAACAACAACAGCGACAACAGAGGTTAATAATATAATAATATACCTTCAACAACTAATAATGTATCAACAAAATAAAAAAAATGCCCCTCATTTGTGTGGAGTTAAAATATTCGATGCCCTACTTGTTATTGAGAATAGATTATACATGTTTTATAAAGACTGTTTGGACAAAAGATTTGCATAAAGATATCTATAGCCCACCACTAGTAATCAGCATTTGGATGTCTTTTTCAATTTCTAATTTCACTGGAATTAAAGCAGTTTATCAAAAACCTAATTAAGACATTGCTCTTTTCATAAATGATAAAATATATGTAATTGATAGTCTTTCACTTAAATTATTATATACTGGAGATGAAAATGATCGATTAGGATTAGAAAATAGAACAGAGATAGAGGGAGTTGCATATAGTTACACAGTCGTACATTTGTTTTTTTTTAAGATAATCTTTTTATGTATGCAAAAATAGATGAATATGGTTCATTTATACGTTCAGTAACGTATAAATCAATTCAAGCTAATTTTCCTGGAATAAATAGACGAATGGATTCAATATTACGATACACAAATGGTTTGCTGTATTTCTTTCTGGTAATATTTTTTTTGAATATATTGAATTCTCAAAATCAATGGAGCGTGCTGGTAAAATAGATTATGAAATGTTTGGTTTAAATTGCTCAAGAATTGGGGTTTTAAAAAAGTTACAAGTGCTATTAAAAAAACTATTTTCTTTTAAATCAATTCAATAACATGTTAATAACCGAGCAATTGAATTAAACTGCTAGAAATAATTTTCACGATTATCCTAATTTAATTCAAAACAAAACAGCTTACATCATATTAATGAATTTTTCATATGTAGTTAAAGAAATGTTTGTGTTAATTATTATTTTAATATAAGAAAATTCTGAAGCCCTGGATAGTTTTTTTTTAATTTTTTTTTATTGTAATAAATTTACGATAGTTATAATTTAATGAAAACGAAACTTGCAGTCTGGAATTATATTTCATATGTATGAAATGTTTATGTTTTATTAAAAAATATATATAAAACCTGATTTTTCATATTATTTCCTAAGACTAAAAATTTATAAAGTGGGCCGATCAACAGATAGTAAGCTGAGGTAATCAGCTAATATACAGGTTTAATCAGCTATTAAACATTATAATGCCAGACAATATAAAATAACATTAGAATAGGATGCTTGCTTCATTTATCTTGTGGAGTTGACCGTCTAAGATCAGACTAAAACTAGACTAAAATTGAAAATTATGAGAACTTTCTTTCAAATTTGTTTAATTGATGTTAAAAAAAATTCATGTTGTTAAACTTTTTTAAATGTTAAAAATTCTTGTAACCGTGAATGAATCATAGTACAAAATTCCTCCTGTTCCTGTTCGATTGTTCCTTTTTTATTATTATTTGAAAATTAAAAAAAAAATAATTCAATAATACGTCACTAATTGCGCAAGGAAATTATACCCCCCTTCACAGATTTAATAAAATTAGCGTTGTTACCAAGCTATAAATCAAGTTTTTTGATTGGGTATTGTTTGGGTATAAACACGTAAACTGTTATTGAATTAGTTAGTTAATGTGCAGCACTTTCTATAAAAAAACGGTCATACAAATGAGATGATATTAGTTCGGTTTAAACTTATCCTATTTGTGTAAGGATGTCGGGAATAGTTCTAATTATTGGATTAGTTAAATGTGAAGCATTTTTGAAAGAAACGGTCATACAAATGAGCTGATATTAGTTGGGGGATTATACTTATTATTCTATTTGTGTGATGAAGTCTGGAATGGTTCGAAGATAAGTTAAACTCATGAAGAAGAAGGACAACATTTTTAACAGACTGTAATGGGGTAGATATTGTTGAAATTTTGATCATTGAACCTCAATGTGAATCTAGAAATGGTATAGAATGGTTACGATGTGCTGCAGATCGCGCAAATTTTCGTTTGAGAATCAATCATTTGGAAGAGTTGCTGAGGCCGGTACTCATAAAGAAACGAAGCATCTGTATGGATAGGCGATTTATTATTGATGTGCAAGGAATTAATGTAAAATGGGGTGTTCATACCAAAGGAACTTTCAATCAAATCATTTAATGTGGGGGATGTAAACACCTACTTATTCAAACCACCAACACTTCCAATCTTTTAACGCTGCAGATTAGAAACAAGTTAGAATATGAATTTAAGCTTGAATATAATTCTGGAAATTTATCATTGAAACTGCTACAAATTATTTTAATGTTTCACATTTAACAATCAGATAGTTTTAATATAATTTTTGTAACAGGACATTTGAAGATGCTGTTATTAGATTCAATTTTCAATTCTTACTTACATTGCAATGAATATATTGTTTTTAATTTAGAAGATGATGAAGATGGATTTTACGATTGCCTCAATTTGATTAAAATGAAGCATACACGTTTAATCATATTAACGAATATGATATGTGTTGTGCGAGAAATGTTGAATGTTGTATAATTATTTCATAGAAAAAAAATCCCTGAATAGTTTTTAATTTCATTTTTATTGTAATAAATATAATGAAAAACTCAAACATGTAGTCTCAAATTATATAGTTCAAATGTATATTGTAAGAAATATTGAATCTAAAAAAAAAAAAGAGAAACAATCTTGAAACTGATTAAAAATTAATATATTTCTACGATACATCTTGTTAAATTAACATTAATTGGAATATAACAAAGATAATAGTATAAATAAAATACAAAACAATTAGTTGGTTCCGGTTGATCCGAAGCCGCCTTCGCCTCTTTCGGTATCGGTCAGTTCGTGAACCTCTTGGATGTCTGGATAATATATTCTTTCATAGATCAATTGGGCAATGCGATCACCTTTCTTCAAAACCTGATCGGAGAAATTGAATAGGATAACCTTCAAAAGGTCGCGGTAAACTTAATCGATAACGCCGGCTCCAACGAGAAAATTTGGAATTTTTAGCCGCTAAATCAGATCTTGGGACAATTCTCCCGTAACAACCTTGTGGTAGTTAGATTTTAATTCCAGTATCGACCATTTCCTTACGACGTGCAGGAATTTTATAGTTGTAGGCGCTACTTATCTTAAATATTCTTAAATCATAACCTGCTGCTTTTACTAAGCCATTGATTGGAGCAAAGGCTTCAGGAATAGCTTTGACAAATTTAAGAATAATTTTATCAGTCGATGACGACATTTTTTTAATTTTGCTGTAATGCGTGCTACACGAGAGTTTAGTACATGAATGAATTGGTCATTCGAACACACGAACACTTTAGGCAGGTGAACTGATGGCCGAATCTGATGTTGTTAATGGCATTAGCGTTGAAATAGATGAGTTTAACAGATATTAATTATTAACTGTTCAATTAATCCTATCTATTACTACTCATTACCGTCAATTACAATGCTTATATAAACATCATTGTTTTTTTCTGGTATTCTAAACGTACATCATTGATTACTTCCGATAATAAGAACGAGACTCCTCAGAAGAAGTCACAGGTAAATATTCAATCCAAGATTTACGTTTCTTTGATAGCCATAAACTGTCTATATTTTTTTTAATTCTGAATTCCTCAGCGATAATTAACATCATTTTTCAAAATTTCTTGTTTGTGCCGCGGTTAGAAAGCTCTTCCGAAGTGAAGTGTGTGGAGGGTGTGCCAATAGCCAGTACTAACTTGTTCGTCGTGGAGCGTGGTGCAAATTTTGAGGTTAGTAAAAAGCTTGTTCGAAGTAATTTTTTGGGGTCTGTAAGCAGAATTTAAAGCCTGGGATGATATTCAGTGTTATTAATTATGATTGCTATTGTACTCATCTGATATAACTCATGGGTTTTTTTGTAATTCATAACACACAAAGTGAATGAGAATTTTTTTTTGTATGTACCTAAGGGTCCCTAAGTTCCGACACTCTCAAAGTCCCCTAATACCGGACAGTTTTACAGCAAGTTTGTTTGTATTGTAGTCATCATTTTTGTGCATTTCTTTTTAGATTCAACATGCGTAAACCCAAACCGAGTTGTGAAAATATCCCCAAAGAAGAGATGTTAAAAAAAGCCATCGATAAGGTGATGTCAAACAAATTTTCTCTGAGAGAGTCATCGGAATTCTATAATATGCCAAAAAGTACATAGTTAAACTACATCAAAAAATTAAAACAAGGAAAAGAAATAAAACTACCACTCAGAAAAGGAAGATTTGACAAAACTTTTACCGAGGAGAACGAAGAAGCACTAATTGCGCACGTAGTAGATATGTCCAATAGATGCATGCCATTAACCAGAAAGGAATTTCTAAAATTGGCTTTTGATCTCGCGGAGCAATTAAAACTAACCCATCGATTCAACATGGCCAAGAAAAGTGCTGGTAAACATTTTTATTATGATTTTATGAAACGCCATCCAGATCTCAGCTTGAGAAGGTCTGAGTCAACTAGTCTGATGAGAGCGGTTGGTTTTAATAGGCCTCAAGTTGCCTATTTTTACAGTTTTTCAACAATTTAAAAGATATTACTGAAAAGTATAATTTTGGTCCATCGGACATCTATAACTACGACAAGACAGGGGTCAGCACTGTCCAAAAGCAGGCTAAAGTAATGACACTCAAAAGTAATCGTCAAGTTGGCAAGTTGACTTCCGCTGAGAGGGGTAAAAATGTCACAGTTATGTTCTGCATGAGTGCTGTTGGGTTTTTTATCCCACCACTATTTATTTTTCCCAGACAGAGAGTTAATGGAAGGTTGATGATTGGTGCTCCATCCGAAAGTGTAGCCTTGGCACAGCCAAACGGATGGATGAACGCTGAATTCTTTTTAAAGCGGCTTCAACACTTTGTGAAATTCTCAAAGCCATCTATAGAGAAGCCTGTGCTTTTGATCCTAGATGGTCATAGCAGTCATAAAGGTCTTGCTGTTATAAGTTACGCAAAAGAAAGCCACATGCTCATGTTAAGCACCCCACGACACACGACCCACAAACTGCAGCCATTAGACAGCGTTTTTATGAAGCCATTAAAAGATGTATATTTTGAGGCTTGTGGGTTGTGGATGAGGGCAAACTCCGGTGTAAGAATAACAGAATATGATATTGCTGCTATGGTGTATTCGCATGCGTGTAGTCGCAAGCTTTCACTCGCATTGCACGTTTGGATATAGCAAAATCTGGATTTCGATGCACTGGAATTCTGCCTTTGAATCTAAATGATTTCACAAATTTAGATTAGAATTTTAGATCCGCTGTAACAGACGTGCCTATGCAGTCTGATGCTGAACTTCAGCATTAAACTTCAGCAGCTGAAGTGAACATTTGCAATGATGCCAATACGGGTACACCCGAAGACCTGTCTCAGGAGCCTTTCGACGTCAATGAAAAGGAGAATGTTGATACTCAACCGTCAACAAGCAAAGCAATTGTCACTGTAATTCATCAGCTATCACCAGTTCCAAGCGCTGCAGTAAAGAGAGCCGTGATTCGACGAAGAAAAGCTGAGAAAAGTGAGATTTTAACATCCTCCCCCTACAAAAATGCGCTCATTGAAAATAAGGCAACAAAGACTAAAGCTCGAGTAGTTAAAATGCAACAACTGAAAGGCAAAAAAACTAACGACCTGACTGAAATAAAAAGGACCAAGAAATCGACTGCAACTCCAAAGACAACGATATCTCAAACATCAAAATCATCAACATCAGTGACAGAAAATACAACAACTTGTTTAATCTGCCACGAAGATAATGATGAAGATTGGATTTGCGGTCAGCCTTGCAATCAGTGGGCTCATGAAGCGTGTGCTGATGTTGGCTGATGTTGAAGAGGGCTCAGTTAGCTATATTTGTGATTTTTGCAGGCTGTACAATTGAAGTTTGGGATTGTATAAAAAACGTTCCTGATTATGACCAAAATTTATTAGAACTAAGATTAGTTTTCTTTATTAACAGTTGATTTGTTCTATTGTAATAGATATTGTTACGAATTGTTTTTTAAAATAATATTTAAGTTTAAAAATGAACGAAAAATTGGCTGTCCGTCATTAAGGGACTTTTTTGCTCCTGTTATTTGTTTAATGTTATTTGTTCCTTAGTATCTAATACATATAAAGTAACATTTGAGACTTCTGATATATTTGTGTTGCTTAGGTACATAGTTGAGAGTTTATTAAAGTGAAATAAACAAATTAGACTATTACACAATTTTTTTTATTTTTGTTATTCCTTAAGTGTCCGGTTCTAGGGGACCTCCCCCTATATATATATATATATATATATATATATATATATATATATATATATATATATATATATATATATATATATATATATACATATATATATATATATATATATATATATATATATATATATATATATATATATATATATATATATTTTAATATAATTAGTAAACATATTTCTATGTATACTGATCAAGTTCTATGGTAACTGATCAAGTAAATCCTCTCTCATCAATTACCATACTTTTATAAAAATCACGGTTTATTCTCTCTGGTATTCTATCCTCTGTTCGATAATAATTTTGAAGCATACTATGACTGCTTCTGAAAACAACTTCTAAGAACGATCTTCCTCAGAACAAGTCACACGTAAATATTCAATCCAAGATTTACGGTTCTTCGATAGCCATAAACCATCTGTGTATTCTATATTTCTTATGAATTCTCTAACGATAAGTAACAACATTTTTTAATTGTATAAACGCTTCTTCGGTTGCTCAGCGATAGTGTTTCGGAATAAAAACTCTTCCCAACATTTTCTTCTCTTCTCAAAATATCTTCATCCTTTGACTGTGCTCCTGTTTCCTTTGTTCTGTCAACAATGTTCTTATCTTTTTCCTTTCGCTTACTAAAAATCTTAATTTTCAATGCATTCTTAATTTTCCTTCTGATTTTGTTTCTGTCTCCTATCATTTGCTGATTGATCCCCAATTGCTTCAAGTAATCTTCTATTTCATAAAACCAATTTGTTTTCCTACTTGAACTGTCTACTACATCAAAGAATTTTTTTAAGACGTTTATTCTTTGTATGTGCCCATAGAAAGTTAGTCTGCGTTTTCTAATTATATCTGTCAGTCTGTCGGTGTGTTCATATAGCTCT
Organism: Phosphuga atrata; assembly: GCA_944588485.1. Classification (NCBI taxonomy): domain Eukaryota; kingdom Metazoa; phylum Arthropoda; class Insecta; order Coleoptera; family Silphidae; genus Phosphuga; species Phosphuga atrata. Next base: position 67,723,238 of record OX155893.1, on the reverse strand, counting down.
TTGGTAGATCTTTTCATTCATATCCCATCTCTATGTACAAATATATTCCTAAGAATTTTGCGTTCATTTTTTTCTGTTTCTATGATGCCAGATGCTCCAATTGTGGTCGTTTCTGACGCATACAATGCTTTAGGCAATACAACTGTTTTGTATTATCTGAGTTTGGTCTGCCTTGATATGCTTTTCTTATTATAATGTGACCATGTAAGTTTGTATGCTTTCTGGAGTTTTGTTGTTCGTTCTATGTTAGACATCTTGTTTGATCCTCCTATTTGTATATATTCCCCTAAGTATTTAAATTGTTGCACACTTTGTATAGATTCATAGGTTGTATGTATGGTATGTACATTGTCGGTATGTCGTTCCATGTATTGGGTCTTCTCATAAGATATCTGTTAAAGATAAACTAAAAAACCTGTTTTAGCGTCTATTTCATGTAATCGCTCCAGTGCTTCCTTTGCCTCCTGTGTGTTATTGCTTGGTATGGCAACGTCATCTGCAAATTTTATGATTGTTTTTGTTTTCGCGTGTTCTTCCTAGCTGTATGCCTTTCACTTGTTCCCTCCCACTGTTTAACAATTTTGTCTAAGACCATGTTGAATAAAAATTACGAGAGGACGTCTCCTTGTCTGACACCTGTGCGTATCTGAAATGATTCTGAAATTTCACCCATGAACTTGATCTTAAATGTGGTATCCGTGAGCGTTAGTTGTATAAGTGTTTTGGTTTTTTGTCAATGCCATATTCTTCCAGTACTATAGAGAGCGTTTGTTCGATGCGTGATCACCATTTCCAAAGGCCAGCCTGGTATTCTCCTATTTGATGATCTGCTTGTGGTTCTAGTCTGTTCAATACCACTTTAGAGAATATTTTGTAAGTGAGTGGCACTAGTGAAATACCTCTGTAATTATTTGGATCTAGACTTATCACCCTTTTTATGTAATGGGTAGATCAAGGCACATTTTCATTTTTCCGGCATTTTCTCTGTGATCCAAATGTCTGTAATGATCTTATGAATTGTTTGGATGATGTCTTTATCTTGAAGCTTCCAAGCATCAGCAATAATGCCATCTTCTCCTGCCGCTCTGTTATTTTTCAATTGTATGATATCCTCTATCTCCTCTATTATAGGTGGAGTATAATCAGGATTGGATGTGGTTTTTTGGAAGGTAAATTTTTCCGTGGGTTCTTTACAATTAAGAAGAGTATTAAAGTATTGCTTGAGAATTGTACAGTTTTCTTTCGTGTTCGTTTGCTGGGACCCATTTGTTCTTCTAAAACAGAGGCTAGGAGGTTGATAACCCCTAATATTTTCTTTGAATGTTGTGTAAAAATTTCATGTGTTATTTCTCTTAAAATCTTCTTCAATTTCTTCTAGCCCGTTGTTGTCTTATGCTCGTTTTTCTCTTCTAATTTCCTTTGATGATTGTTTCTGAACTTCGTGAAATTCCTTCCATGTTTCAGATGTTGTGTTATTACTGAACTTCAACCACGCCTGTGTTCTTTTCTCAATGGCTTGATAACAAGTTGCGTTCCACCACCTATGTTTACTTTTTCAGAGGTTGCGCCCAACGCATTGCCTTCTGAACTGTGGTCGCAGGATCTGTCCAAGTATCTGTTAGATGCCTATTAATTTCTTCAATGATTTTGTACCTGTTTATCCGCAAATATTCTGGGTCAGTCTTGACTATTTTGCTTTTAACTGTCTTTTTCTGTATTATAATTGGTATAATCTTAACTTGCAACAAATAATGATCTGACTCGAAGAACCCTTTACGCGTTCTGACATTTAAAATTTCCTGCGGATTTTTTGTTTGAAATGGCCACATAATCAATCTTGAATTGTCCCCATATGGTGTTAGGTGCTTTCTATGTTATAAGTTTTCGTCTTAGCTTTAGAAATTGTGTCGACATAATTTTGAGATTCAAATTTTGACATTATTTTATAAGGTGTTCTCCATTTTTGTTTGTGCGATAGTGAGCTGAATAAGGGCCTGTGATTTGTCTGTATTTTCCCTCCTTACCCAATTGCGCATAAAAGTCCCCCATTAAAATTTTAACATGCCTTTCTGGTATGCTGTTGGTTGCTTCTTCCATGGCTTCCCAGAAGTCTTGAAATTCTTGTGGTCTCTTTCTGTTATGCTCATTTGTAGGTGCGTGTGCATTGATTATCGTGTAACCTTTATTGCCTGATTTGAAGAAGAGTGTCCAGATCCTTTATGATATTGAATTAAAGTCAATAATGTTATCCATGATCTGGGGGCACGGCATTGCCCCCGCCAAGTCGAGCACTGACGTACTATCTTTTCTCGAAGCGACAAACGGCACTTTTGACCCCCCCCCCAGTAACTTCGTTGTGGATAAAGCAGGAAGTTTGAATTTTTAGATATCAAGAGACATACTATAACTGGCTATATTGCCAAAATACCTAATATTTATACCTTAAAGTTTACGAATTATCGTCAGTCAAATTTCTTCATTTTGTAAGTGACACACTCACCTACGATCAAAATTTGTAGGTACTCATTAGTCATTATAATTGTTATAGAAATGAAAGGGCTTAATGTTGATACGGTCACAATAAATGTTGATAGGTAATTGATTAGATAACAATTTATAACAAAGTTGTAGAATAGGGGATTCCAGAGACACCAACTAAAATAACTAACTTAGTCTTACATGAGATCTCATACCTTTTTTTAGCGAAAGGAAAGCGTTACGAGACTTTGCATTTTTTACATTTTATTTGTTGATGGGATTTATTTATCTATGATTATGACTGATTTGTGTACTGCAAATCCCGTTCCAAACAATTTCCCAAATTCCAAACAAAAACCTCTTCTGACAGCATGTTAGTCCTATAATTTTCCGTGTTGAAATGTTTTTCTTCTTAAAAACGTGTCTCCTAAATCGCAAGAATTTTTATTTTAAATTTTTCTAATAAATCTGTAAGTTTTTTTAGTTTTTCAAGTTTGAAGAGAGTATTAAAATTAAGAGTGCCAATGTAGTGCTTGCGTAGAGATTTTGAGACGCTCCGACTCTTCTCCTCATGATGTTCCTGGTCCCCCAGAATCCGATGACCAGGAAAGTCCAGCACGGTGACTGGGGCCTGGGGTAGCGGATTTTCCTTTTGTTCCATCATGATTACTTCAAGTTGAAAGTGCTTGTGGTGATCTTTAAGAAAGATCACGATGATTACAACTAAGATATTGACCCTTAGAGGTTGCCTCTTGTTGTTTTCTAGCTAAGAGCATTTCCTCTAAATAGATAGATTTGAGCTGGCGTTTGCGTCTGCTGTTTCAACCCTCTTTTCCCGTGTATTAGGTCGAAAACGGAGGGAGAGTAAAAAAAAAAAACGTTTATGTCACTTTCACATTGAAAAACAAACTAATTATATATATATATATATATATATATATATATATATATATATATATATATATATATATATATATGTATATATATATATATATATATATATATATATATATATATATATATGGTTCTTCAAAAAAATGTATACACACTTTAAACTATTGTAGTTTTCCCGCTCTACAAGGCTAATGTTATATTTCTTCGCCAGGTGCCAGCATAATCGTCCCTCTATGTTATATTATCGGTTGGAATTTGTAATATCAACATGGGGGACGTACGTTTGAGTTTTGAAGAACGTAAGCAGGTTATTAAGTGGTACCGGAAGTTTGAGAATGTAAATGAAGTTCAAAGACAGTGGAGAAGGGAGTATGATACAGAACCACCTTCAAGATTGAGCTGAAAAAGCTGTAAATTTGCCTGGTGTAAATGTGTGGTGCGGTTTGTCTTCAAGGGGACTCATTGGACCTTTTCGATTTGAAGGCACTGTAACTGGTATTAATTACCTAACAATGCTTGCTGATTCCATATTTCCTGCCATTCGTGCATTATACGGTAATGATGATTTTTATTTTCAACAAGATGGTGCTGCGCCGCACTATCACAGGGACGTACGAGCTTACCTGGATCAAAATTTGTCGGGACAGTGGATAGGACGCAGGGGGCCAATCGAGTTTCCAGCACGCTCTCCAGACCTTACACCACTGGATTTCTTCTTGTGGGGCACAGTAAAAGATGAGGTGTACAAACGTAAACCACGTAACCTAGACATTCTTTGGAATGAGATTCAAGCAGTGTGTAGAGAAATCTCATTGGACGTTTTGATACGATGTACAGAATCAGTGGTGACTCGTACTCAGAATTGTATTGATGCTGCAGGTCACCAATTTGAACAGTATTAACATTTGTTATTTATGTTTCATTTACATTGGACTTTCAGCTTTCTATTTTCCTGAAATTTAACTTTGTAGAACGGTAAATAAATTTTCTATGGAAGTTCAACGTGTGTATACATTTTTTTGAAGCACCCTGTATATATATATGTGTGTGTTGTATTGTTTTCTCGGGGATTCCGCGTTGATGCTGAGGGTTGGCTCTGAAAAGAACCGGATTCTCGACGTTTCGGCGAACTAACATTCGCCATTCTCAAGAGATATATGCGTCCGTGCGGGTCAACCGTTAGACGCATACTGAGTATGCGAGCAGTATGCGTCTAACGGTTGACCCGCACGGACGCATATATCTCTTGAGAATGGCGAATGTTAGTTCGCCGAAACGTCGAGAATCCGGTTCTTTTCAGAGCCAACCCTCAGCATCAACGCGGAATCCCCGAGAAAACAATACAACACAGGTATCTATCCGCGAAAACCTCAAATACAACATATATATATATATATATATATATATATATATATATATATATATATATATATATATCGTCGTATATAGTCTGCGTGTCTTATGCAGCCAAATGTAGGCGACAGTACGTATGCAAAATATATGCAGACAACTAATATTTTGGAATTTAAATTGGAAAGCACGACGATCGTTTATTCTCGATTATTCAAGAAGAGTTGATGTTTAGAAAAACATCTATTGAGCCTAAACGCAAAAATAGATACATTTTCTCGTTATGAGATGAAGGCCAATAACGCCACAGAGCAGGGCTTCTTAAACATTTTTCATTCGCGACCCCATTTACGATTGTGATATATTGATTGTATTATATTGTAATATATTGCGACGGCGGGCCAAAATATTGGTTTAAAATCATTTTTTCAAGCTGCTCATTATGATCATATAACTTTTACTCATTGCCTTATTCATCGGTAGGCCCTAGCAGCAAAAAACAAAATAGCACCAGAATTTAACGTTGAGCTTCAGGATGCTATTAAGATTATAAATTTTATTAAGAGCAATGCTCTTAACAGCCGCATATTTTCAAATCTCTGTAAGGATACGGATTCCCACTATACAAATTTATTATTACATGCAGAAATAAGATGGATATCAAGAGGTCAAAGAAGATTATTGTTATTAATGGACAAAATCGAAATATTTAAAAAAAAATGAGATCTTGCTTGAAATTTATAATTTTCGAAACTATAATAAATACATTTTTACAACTTTATGTGCAATTTTTAATTTTTGTATGTTTCTAAAATTATATTGTTACCTAATCAATAAGTCATCACACAGACACACGCACACACACATTATATATATATATATATATACATATATATATATATATATACATATATATATATATATATATATATATATATATATATATATATATATATATATATATATGTATATATATATATATATATATATATATATATATATATATATATATATATATATATATATATATATATATATATATAAGAAAATATATATAAGTTTAATGAGGGTGTAGTCAAAACTTGAGTTTGGTAAAAGAAACTTTGTTATATAATCGAGCTTTCGGGAATGTTTATTGCCTTTCTCAAGACAACTAAAAAACAATTATTCGTTTGTTACATCTACATGTTTTTAAGATAGGTTTTAAAACAATTCTTACTAACGTGAGGTTGACCGTAAGCAGCAGCTTCATAACACACTGGCCAAATTTCAACTACATTAAAAAAGGCATTTTATTTTATTTTAGTTTTATTAACACCTTGCAAAACAAAATAATATTTAATTTATAATAAGAGAGTTAAGCCCTCATGTTTTTATAATAAAACAGATTAAAACACAAAATTGAAATATACAAAGTTAATTAATTAAAACAAAAAGGCAAATTGAAAAACGTGTGCTCCAACATGGTGCCACGGTGATGAAAACGGAAATGGACTAGTTTTTTTAATTATATTAAAATCTTTTAAGTGGATTGTGCGCAATCCCGGTAACTATACTGATTTATAGTGCGCATGTACCCGCACACGGGTGTTTGAGAAAAGAATATACAAGCTGATTCTTTCCACCAAATTAATTGCATTCAAATGAATTTAAATGATTTGAGAAAATCTACAGAAAAGCTTTTTTTAACAAAACAGCAATTAACAGTATGATCATGAAAACACACAATAATTACGTCTTATGACCGAGATAGAAAATGATGTTCTAGTTTTAGTATGTAATCATAGATAATGCTAAGATTGTTAACATCAGTTTTCTTTTTCATACTATTTTCCTCTCCCTTGATATAAAACATTTCCTTAAAAATTCTTTTATGGTAATTTCTTTCCGTGTATAAAACTTTCACTTTTCCAAGATCCATTGAATGTTGGTTCATGATGACATGTTCCGACAGGGCACATGATACTTTCTCTAGTTTACAATCACTTTTGTGAGACTTAATGCGTCCCGACAGACACCTAGATGTTTGTCCTATATACATTTTATTACAATTCAGACACGTAATATTGTAAACCACATTTGATTTTTCTAATGTGTGTAACCTGGTTTTTGTTTTTGTGAAAATATTGTTATTGGTTATTAAGATGCGCTGGGCAATCTTCACCTCCTCACTTTTAAAAATGTTTATGAGTTTAGGTGTTAAAGACTCTATGTATGGTAGTGAACAGAAAAACGAGGGGTTGTAACTTAGTGGGTTTTCCACATTGTTTTCTTGACTTCTAATCCTTGGTCGAAATTCCAACCTATTTTCATTTAAATTATAGCACGTGTTAACAACATTATCCGCTCCAGGATTCAAGGGAGAACTAAACAAAAGTTTATTGACTAATTTATTCGAATATGAATTTTCCCGCAGGATGTCTCTCACCATCTCAAGGCATTCAATCACAAAATCAGGGTGTGACAATTTAATTACCATACTTCTCATCACCGAGACTATATTAATTTTCATTTTCATCGGATTATAAGAACGAAAATTGAGCCATCTGTTACTCGAGCAGGGTTTTCTATACCATTTAGTTTTTAATAGGTTGTTGTTTGTTCTGTAGACTTTCATGTCCAAAAACGGAATCGAGTTGTTTGAGTCTTCTTCTTCTGCTGTAAATTGTAGGTTGATGTTATACCCGTTAAAAACATTTAGTGCCTCACCCATTCTATCCTTAGATAATATCAAATCGTCCACATATCTTTTAAAAAAAGGTATATTGAAAGGTATTGTTTTCAAACTATCTGCGATGAGATCATCCAGAACAAAATTTACTAAAATAGGGGAGATTGTTGACTCCATTGGTGTACCAAAAATTTGTTTGTAATAAGTGCCATTATGAACAAAAGCATTTATGTCAAAAATGAATTCTATAGTTTGTTTAAAGGTTTCGAAGTCAAGAGAGCAATGTGGTGTAATCTTTTCCCAATGTTTTCTTAAACTCGTTAATATAACAGATAACGGGAAATTGGTGAACTGTGAGATGACATACACTGACCAACACGTAATCATCAGGTAATTTTAAATTGTTTATGAATTTACTGAAAGTTAGTGAGCCCTTTACATAATAGTCACTGTTTGAATCATAAGACGACACAATAGGTCTCACAGAGAGATTTGGTTTATGAATTTTAGGCAAAGTATAGAGTCAAGGGGTAACCGCATTATAAATAGTAAGTGTTTTACATGTGATTTCATCAACTAACTTTCGTTTTTTTATATTAGACACAATTCTGTTAGCTTTTTGTTGCAAAGTGCAAAAAGGGTTATTTTTTAATTGCTTGTAATAGAGTATGGTCATTAAGTTGTGGTCATTGTGGTCATTAATGATGTCATTAATGTTGATGTAATCATCTTTTGACATTATTACTGTTACATTGTCCTTATAACTCTTTACCACATAGAGATCTGGGTGTTGTTTCAGAAATTGTTTGCATTGATCAAAAATTTTTCTTAATTGGTGTAAGTTATTTGAATTTTTATGAAAAAAGTTAGTTATTGCATTAGTGAATTGAGTCCGGTAAGTGTTCTGGTGATTTTTGTCTACATTTAACAAAATGAGTTCTAAATCCGCTAATAGGTTGGATAATTTAATATCGCCTTTAAGGGACCTATTCCAAACTTTGGTCCTAAAGTTAGTAACCGTTTTACATCACTAGGTAAAATTGTGTCAGTTCATTTTTGTATCCATTTCTATTGTATTTTTATATTAAGAAACTCATCCGTTCTCAACTCACTTAATTTTTTAATGTTACTATTTTTGATTTTGTGAAAACGGTTTTTGTATTTTATACTAGTAATTCTAATAAATTATTGTAAAATTTGACTGGGCAATATAACAGTTAATTTACATTTAATGTCCTTTACATTTAATATAGTTCTCTTTCTAACATGTGTACTTCGTTAAAGGATATTTTGATTTTTAAATTGAAAATACTCTTCTTTACTTTGTGATTGAAATTCTGTACCGTGTTTCCCGTTCTTGTGTGTTATAAAGCTGCTGTTTACGGTCAACCTCACGTTAGTAAGAATTGTTTTAAAACCTATCTTAAAACCTAACCACCTGACATACGTCTCTCAGACCCAAAGTAGTAGTAATTTTCTCACCTGACACGTATGGCAGGTGGTTAAGGGTTAAAACCATGTAGGTGTAACTAACGAATAAACTGTTTTTTAGATGTCTTGAGAAAGGGCATAAACATTCCCGAAAGCTCGATTATATAACAAAGAGTTTCTTTTACCAAACCCAAGTTTTGACTACGCCCCCATTAAACTTATATATATATATATATATATATATATATATATATATATTTTCCTTGTGAAAATATACTACGTTGTTGTTTAATTATCTAGTCATTAAAAAACTATTTTCCTATATATATATATATATATATATATATATATATATATATATATATATATATATATATATATAACTGAAGGATTAATATCTAAAAGATAAAGAGCACGATCTAATGATGTCTAACAATAGTACGGCCAATCTTCAGTCACTTTTAGCACATGAGTTCAAGATACCGTTTGCCGTTTCGCTACGTCAAAGCAAGCGACTATGAAACGGTCAAGACCTATAGTGTCAGGGGCTGAAGGCCTGCATTCTTACAAAAAAAACTAAAAAGCGACTAAAAACTGGATGTTAACTTAACTATTGCTAGATTATCCCGGTACGTCCGATTCAATTGAATTGTGTGCCAAAGCTTCTACGCTTGATGATTCGGAGATGTTTGTAGATGAGCGCGAGACAAACCAAATAAATGGTTTCGTGTCAGAATTTTGCAAAACGTTACTTTTGTACTCAGCACTAACCGGATCAATGTTTATTGACTTCGCGTAGCCTTGTGTATGCAAAGTATGCTTGATTCAAACACATTTATCTAAAAACAAATTTGGGAATTATCAACATTAGGTGGCAGATCCTATGTGGAGCACGGGTTGTCACCTACTACGAATCTACCGGCTCGAAAACTATAATCAATATATTGTAAAAAGAATTTTCGATTTAATGTGTCAGTGCACAAGATGTAGGTCATACATAAAATAACTGAAGGATTAATATCTAAAAGACAAAGACCACGATCTAATGATGTCTAACAATAGCACGGACAATCTTTTAGCACATGAGTTCAAGATACTCCATGTGAGCCGTTTCGCTGCGTCAAAGCAAGCGACTATGAAACGGTCAAGACCTATAGTGTCAGGGGCTGAAGGCTTGCAGTCTTACAAAAAAACTAAAAAGCGACTAAAAACTGGATGTTAACTTAACTATTGCTAGATTATCCCGGTACGACCGATTCAATTGAATTGTGTGCCAAAGCTTCTACGCTTGATGATTCGGAGATGTTTGTAGATGAGCGCGAAACAAACCAAATAAATGGTTTCGTGTCAGAATTTTGCAAAACGTTACTTTTAATATATACTATATATATTATATACTATTCATAACATATATATATATATATATATATATATATATATATATATATATATATATATATATGTATATAAATATATATTTATATATATATATATATATATATATATATATATATATATATGTTATGAATAGTATATAATATATATAGTATATATTAAAAGTAACGTTTTGCAAAATTCTGACACGAAACCATTTATTTGGTTTGTTTCGCGCTCATCTACAAACATCTCCGAATCATCAAGCGTAGAAGCTTTGGCACACAATTCAATTGAATCGGTCGTACCGGGATAATCTAGCAATAGTTAAGTTAACATCCAGTTTTTAGTCGCTTTTTAGTTTTTTTGTAAGACTGCAGGCCTTCAGCCCCATGTGTGTGTGTGTGTGTGTGTGTGTGATGACTGATTGATTAGGTAAGAATGTAATTTTAGAATTTGTTTAGAAACATTAAAAATTGCACATAATGTTGTAAAAATGTATTTATTATAGTTTCGAAAATTATAAATTTCAAGCAAGATCACATTTTTGTTAAAAATATTTCGATTTCGTCCATTAATAACAATAATCTTCTTTGACCTCTTGATAACTATCTTATTGCTGCATGTAATAATAAATTTGTTTAGTGGGAATCCGTATCCTTACAGAGATTTGAAAATAAGCAGCTGTTAAGAGAATAAAATTTATAATCTTAATAGCATCCTGAAGCACAACGTTCAATTCTGGTGCTATTTTTTTTTTCTGCGAGGGCCTCCCGATGAATAAGGCAGTGAGTAAAAGCTATATGATCATAGTGAGCAGCTTGAAAAAATGATTTAAAACTAATATTTTGGCCCGTCATCGCTTTTGCACCATCCGTGCATACTCCGCGGCAATTTTTACATTCTAACCCTTCAGCTTATAAAAATTCGTCAACTTTACAATCTATCCCTTTACAATCCCTCTAGTATGGTCTTTCAAAGGATGGCAAAATAACAATTCTTCCACGACGTTTTCTTTATAAACATAACTGACATATATTAAAAACTGAGCTAATTTAGTAATATCAGTTGTTTCGTCCAACTGAATTGAAAATTTTGGACTTCCTTTAACTTTTGTGATAAGTTGCACTAATTGATGCTTGTTAATTTCAGAAATTCTATTCGCAACAGTGTCGTTTGACAAAGGAACTTTTCGAATATCATCGCCATTTCTACTTCCATGTAATATTTCTACCATTTTAATAGCAGCAGGTAATAAAAGATCTTGTCCAGTGAAAGGCTTGTTATTTTTAGTAATACAGTATGCAACTTCTAATTACGCGAGTAAATATTTTTCACTAACGGTCATAATTTTTTCAAAAGGTTTTATATCTTTATTGGAAGATTTTAATAGTCTTTCAAAATATTCTCTTGGTTTGTTGGCGTACAAAGTATGCTTTGATTCAAGATGCCTTTTTAATTTTTATGGTTTCGTACTTTCCGTAGCCAATAATTCATTGCAGATCAAACAAATAGGTTGTTCATTAGCATTACAATTTTTAAATGTAAAGCCAAATTGAAGAAAAGACTCGTTATATTTTCTTTTTCGTACAGTAGATGCCTGTTTGTCAATAATAAATCCTACTTGTGAAGACTTTGTAGCATTGTCTTCTGCAACATTACCTTTCTGACATAAGTTCAGCCATTTATCCATTGCCCAAAAATGATTTTAATCCTAAAAATACCAATTAATATATATATAAATAACATATTGTACATAATAATAAATAAATTAATTACCGAATAAATAAAAAAAAAACTATATTATTCTTCCGAGGTCCACTCTCGTGTTACAATGGAACAGAGACAACTAACTACACTGGGAAAGCGACAACACAGTCACACTACAGTCAATGTTGCTCAATCGTTGTTTCTAGGGTTGCCAGCTTTAACTACAGTTAGTGTTGATGAATCGTTTGTCTCTGAAGACTATTTTACATTAAAATCTCGCGACCCCAAGATTTTGCTAAGTGATCCCATTTGGGGTCGCGACCCAAAGTTTAAGAAGCCTTGCCATAGAGTATGCAAACCTTTTTTTAACAACGCTAGGTTATAAAAAGAGTAATGACTGGGTGGTAAATTTGGTACTTTGTAAATTGAACCTCTTCCAGACGGGCGCGGAACCATCAGTAAATATAAATCAATCAGTAAATATAATTAGTCGGGAGGAAATAGATCGGCCATCCTTGCGTTTCGCATTATCGACGGAAACATGCTCCCAGTCGTCGTTATTTACCTAGTGATATTACAATTGCAAGTATGCATAAGGATTTTTTAGAAAAAAATCCTAATGTTCAATGCTCCTATGATTTGCATCGTTTGGTCGAAATATGAAAAAACATTAGTTTTACGCGACTAGGACATGAAGAATTCCAAAGTTGTGAGGAGTTCCAATTGCACAACTAGATCACACAAAAAATTAAGAGAAAATTTGAATGAACTTAAGCGAGAGAAGAATATACGCTGGTCTGAAAAAAGAGAAACAGATGATTATGGTATTTGTGTATCTGCAGACCTTCAAAAAGTAATAATGTTGCCACGAATAGTTTGTTTCAAAAAGGTAGTGTTCACTGAGCGCATTGTAGTGTACCTACAACTAAAGCTAGGTACCTTTAGGTAAACGATCTAAAGTGAGGCCCCTTGCTGCCGTTTGGCACAAAGGAGTATCTGGGAGGTCCAGTGAAGTCATAATCAACATATCTTACATCTTTATGTTAAAAATAACACTTAGAAAACACCTCAAGGCCCTAGGACTAGAGGAAGATGACAGATGCAGATTCTGTTGCTTAGCAGAGGAAACCCCAACACATCTGCACAACGACTGAGGAGCACTGCTCCGCAAGATACAAATGTACCTTGGGGCCTATTGCTTGAACGCAGATCCTTGAATCCCACCCAAATCCTCGGATTCCTAAAGGAATCAGGACTAGAGAAGGTGCTCTAAATGGGTAAGTATACCAACGTTTAGAGGAAGAATGTGGGGTACAATAGATATATGAAGTTCGCAGTACAGGGTAGCACCAAAACTATAATCTATCTATCTATCTAAGAAATAGGGACAAACAAGATATAATAGGGTGGCTAGACAATTGTACCAGTCAGAAACTGGGTATTATTTACATTCGTAGTATATATTATCTATTATATATATATATATATATATATATATATATATATATATATATATATATATATATATATATATATATTGAATTGTTTAATTTCGAATCGGTCCTACATTTATGAGCTGTGACCATTTTCATCATCAAATTGAACTGTCGTTGAAACGCCAAGAAAAAACTTATAATTTTGGGGATTTTGTGTTAGCAGTAAAACGAGCCAACAAAGGAAAATTTGATGTCGATGAAATGCATTTCATCAATTTTTATTATTGGAAAAACCACACTTCTCTATATAAAGTAAATTAGTTAAATCCGCGACCATACTTATCAGACATGATTAAGATAAAGGAAGAAAGGAGCAAGCGAACCATCATGGTAAAGTATAATTTTCTTTATCTAGTATCATTAAAACAGTAGGTACTTTTTTTTAGTATCGAAATGAATATGACGCGCCAATGATATAATTAGATTTTTTAAACAAAAATTCAACAAAGGAAGAATTTTGCTCTATACCGAAAGACATTTGACAAAAATTGGGAGGCGTGATTCCAGACAATAGAAAAACTTGTTGGCAAAATTAGTCAATTGCCTTGGAACATCAATAATTTATTTTTTATTACCCTTGCGTTAAAAGTAGTTGGCGCGCGTTTTTTAGTGGCTTACGGCTGGACCGATTTTTATGATTTTTGATTTCTGGCATTTGTCTTACCCTGCTATTATTGTTACTATTAAAACATCGGAAAAATTCACAAAAAAGGTAATAAAAATGCAAATAATTGAATTATCTCATTTTTTTATGGAACGCCACATATATTCGCACAGTCGAAACTACTTAAGCTATGACAATAGATGGCGCTATTCATTCCCCATTCATAAAGTCACTGGATATCATAGAACCATAGTTGGGCAAAAATTAATTGTGAAAACAATTAACAATTAAATTGCCAGATTTAATTGCAACTAACAATTAAAATAATTAATTGTAATTGCAATATATCACAATTAACAATTAATTAATTGTTAATTGTAAAATTTTGCAATTACAATTGAATAATTGTTAATTGATTGATGCACTTTTACAATTAAAATTAACAATTAATAAATGTCGGTTAGAAGATGTTTATTATACTCACATGCCATAATTCGTAATTGAAATAGTTATTTACATTAGAGTATGGAAAGTTTGATTTGACAACGCGACAGCTCGTTTAGGGAACGAATAAACTAAATAAACCATTAGCTGGAGCGCTGTAATATCATTTCCGCACGAAATTTGTATAAATATTTTTGGCCGACAATTATTATTTAAGAAACAAATAGACCCTCCGCCAACACTTCCGGTCCCCCACCCTCGCCCCCCCCCACTTCCGGTTCCCACCAAACTTCTGTTTCCCACCCCACTTCCGGTTTCCACCACCACTTCCGGTCCCAAAATTTTCACCACTTCCGGTTCCCACTCCCCATTTCCGGTTGCAATTTTTTTTACAATTCCGGTTCTCACTTCCGGTTCCGAAAGTGGGGGTGGGAACCGGAAGTGTGCGTGTGAACCGGAAGTGGATGTGGGAACCGGAAGTGGGGTGTTAACCGGAGGTGAGAGCGAGGTGGGGGGGCCGGAAGTGGAGGTGAAGGGTCCAGAACGAACCATCTTTCCCAACTATTTAGATTATTTACAATATTGGAAATTATTTTATTTGGCACAATGCGGGAAAGCACGGTTACAATGAGGGAAAAGTTTTTACATTCATCAAATAGTATTAATTGTAATAATAAACAATTGATGATTAAGTTAATTGTAACTAACAATTACAATTTTAATTGCAATTAAATTAATTGTAAACCACAAATATACAAAGTTCCGCAATAAATATTAAACGTGTACTAGAGAGAGAAAAAAGATTTTGCCCTACAATAGCGGATACGTGACAGTCAGAGACAAGTATCTATAGGGAGATGCGACACTCACATAGGAATTTCTGTGACAGAAGTTTGCGCTAACTATGAAAACAGTATGGAACTAGTACATGTGGATCGTATTTTTCGGAATGGAATAGTTTTTGTGGATGGAAGATTTGAAAATAATGGAATAGTTGCTAAAGGTGGAATAATTGATGAGGGTGAAATTGTATAATGAATTTTGACATTTGTATATGAAAGAGTAATCAGAATTGCGAGCTGCGCGATTCTTGTAGAAAGCGCATCAGCTAAGGTTGTATGAGTTGCAAGATGTACAACTCCTACTGCACAGAATATTAACTAATAATTCATCCGTCTCAAATGATTTTAATGCTGTCAGGTTTGTAAAATAATATAATCAAACACTTTTAAGGTGTACTTAATCATATAATGTTACCAATTGTCTGAAATCAAAGTGACTTTAATTTAAGGAGTGATATTAGAAATGAAAAGTTTCCAACGTTCATAAAAAGGTTACTATATCTAACAATGTGATATTAGTTACTAAGGTGTATAACATTTACGATAAAAAATCAGCTGTGGAGTAAAAAGTTTCTGAAAATCTCACTAAAACTTTCATAACCTTTAAATTGATTAAGTGACATTGATGTTGTCAACTTTGACGTTCAACATAACCAACATATTGTTTTAGTCAAGTTTGTATCTTGTGTTTTTGAGTTACCAACATACTCAAACATAATCTCACCAACTATTTGTTAAAGTTACATTGTTGTCTTTTTTTTTCGTCAAAATTGCAAGCCTTAGTTACTAACTTCACTTCATCATATATAGTAACCTCCTTTTATGAAGGTTGGCAACTCTTGATATGAAATATCACTCCTCCAATTATAGTAAGTTTGCTTTTAGACAATTAGCAACACTTTTTTCAAAATTATTCAAAATTATTTATTATTCAAAATTATGTTACTAAAAGTTTCACCAAAAAAAATAATAACCAAAAAATTACTCAACTGACGTTAATGTCAACTTTGATTTAATTTTCATGTATTTCTTTATTTAAAAAATCCAGTGTCAAGGTTATCGGCCATGAAAATACCAAAATGGTCAAATTGTTTCAATAGAAATATCTATGATCTTAATAGATCTGAAAGAGTTTTTATTATATCTATTGCAGTTTTCGAGTTGTTGCTATTTGAATCCATTAGTATCAGTTCCGGTTTGACTTCGAGGGATGCGTATGTGGTCTGGATTTCTATGGCGGGAAACCTAATTTACGGTGGTTAAACCAACGGTCCTTTTTCACATTGACCTATATTGAATCCAGAGTTCGCGCTGCTGCGCGTATGTTGTCTTGATTTATCTGTCCGCTTCGCGGCGGGCAACCTAATCTATCCGGGGTTAAACCATCGGTCCTTGCAACACTGTCCTATATTGGATCGACAGGTCGCGCTGCCGCGCGTATGTTGTCTTGATTTATCTGTCCGCTTCGCGGCGGGAAACCTAATCTACGGGGGTTAAACCAACGGTCCTTTTTCACATTGACCTATATTGAATCGAGATCTCGCGATTCGCGAGTCGCCGCCCCTCAAACTCAAAGTCGCACACGAGGTAAGACATTCAAATAACTATAGTTTGAAAACTTGGACAGTTGTATTCAAAATTCTTTCAGTTCGGCGTAGCTTATAGATCTTTCTATTGAAATTTGGTATTCTCGTGGCCGATAGCCTTGACACAGAATTTATTTTTTCTTACCAAGACCATATACCCGCGGCAGCGCGTATGTGGTCTTGATTTATCTGAATCAAAACCAGATTAGTCAAGACAAGATATATCAAGACTACATACGCGCTGCCGCGGGTATATGGTCTTGGTCAGAAAAAATAAATTCTGTGTCAAGGCTATCGGCCACGAGAATACCAAATTTCAATAGAAAGATCTATAAGCTACGCCGAACTGAAAGAATTTTGAATACAACTGTCCAAGTTTTCAAACTATAGTTATTTGAATGTCTTACCTCGTGTGCGACTTTGAGTTTGAGGGGCGGCGACTGCCGCCAGATAAAATATTTTGCAAAACTAACTGAGGGATATCATAGACTGACTTCTCTACAAATGTGTGAAATTTTATTGTTCCACGTTGTGTGAAACTTACTAAAATAATTTTCACCCTTCTCTGAATTTCGTTTTTGATATTTTTCATTCATAAAAAAAAATTTCGGCCAAACGGTTCGCTTTGGAAAGATGAAAATGACACAACATTTAGATGAAAATGTGCTCTATAAAATAGCGCTAAATGCATGTTTCTTAGACTCCGGAAAATTGGACAAAAAAATATATTTGCAAGTTTTCAATGAATATTTCTTTATTAAAACAATTATGTGTCTAGGCTATCGGAAATGAAAATACCAAAACGTCAATTTCAATAGAAAAATGTATAATCTATATAGATCTGAAAGAAATTTCAATACATCTCTTGCAGTTTTCATTTTATAGTTATTTGAATTTATTAATTTCTGTTACGTTCGAGTTTGAGGGGCGGCGGCCGCCGCCAGATAAAATATTTTGCCAAACTAACCAAGAGATATCATAGACTGACTAATTCTCTACAAATGTGTGAAATTTTATCGTTCCACGTTGTGTAAAACTTACAAAAATCATTTTTCAACTAATCCAGACATGTCAAACAGGAATTCCGATCAAAACCGAACGCGAAAATTTCAAAATATTCAAAAATTGCGAAAAAATAAATTAATCCTTGAAGGCTTTCAATGAAACTTATACTGAATATGGGTATCCACCAGAGGTATGAGTTGACAAAATTAGAACGCTCCCACTCCAATGGGGACGTCGTGAAGAATGATTTTCTCGTCAACAATTTTATGGAAATATCTCGTCAACGCCTCAAGATGGAAAATTATAACCGGGATATCCGTAGGTAAGACGTCGGTGTCTTCAAAAAAGTATTTTTTACAAATTTTGTAAAAATCTTCGGTTTAGTCGTAGAAGCAAAAAATATAAAATCCCAAAATTTATCGAAGGGTACCCCTTCTCTGAATTTTGTTTTTCAATTTACATGGGTTTAAATGGACTCTTCCGCCAAAACAGTTCGCTTTGGAAAAATGAAAATGACACAACTTTTAGATGAAAATCTGCTCTACTAAATAGCGCTAAATGCATGTTTCTTAGACTCCGGAAAATTGGACAAAAAAATATATTTGCAAGAATTTCTTTATTAAAAAAATCCTGTGTCAAGTCTATCGACCACAAATATGACAATTTCAATAGAAACATGTACACTCTATATAAAACTTATTTAAACTACATAAAACTTTATGCGTTTGTTAAAAGAAAGTTCGCTATTTCTTCCAAACCCAAGGAAATGAGGCATATGATTTTTCGAAGACGAAGCAGAAAAGTAGACGACATTTTTAAGTTCATGCAGCACATTTCAATAGGCCTCAATAAGCACTATTCGATTTTAAAAAGAAAAACCGGATAAATTTAGAGATGGCTTTTTCTTCAGCCGTCAAGTGGTAGAACTGATCGTTTTTCAACAATAACTCTTTTGTTATACATGCTAGGAAGTCGCGGAATACAGTTTTAGATTCCAAATTAAATGTGCAATTTGTAACTATTCTTGTAGGAAAGTCGTAATTCTCACCGTTTGGAAAATGGATTTTAAATCACCAGATGACCCAAAAACTTACATCGTCCCCCATGTAAAATTAGCCTATTTTTCAGAATGTCCAATCAGAAATTTGTAAAACAATAGTTTTCTTATATAAAATCAGTAAAAACTCTAATCAAATATGGCCGAGCTTACTTTTACTCAAGTAAGATTTGTAAAATTAGTATAATTTGCAAGAATATTCAATTGTTTCTAGAAGATGTAGAATTTTCCAACTTTAACAAATCTGAGAAATAAAATTTTCCCGGACACCATTCACCACGGAAAATGGAAGGAAAACTTCTGTGGGGCGGAGTTGACTATGCAACCGTTGCTAGCCATCCCGAATCCTGGCAAATGAATTGAATTTTAAAAAAATCCTGGTAAAACGGTTTGCAAAGGAATGATAAAATTTGCTCCGCTGGTAGAGGAAAGTTTACCCTATCGATTCATGCTAGAAGAATTTATTAGAAATGTAGGGAAATGAAAAGCGCAAATGTTTGAAAATCAAGTAAACAGTTGGAGGGAGATTTCAAACGTCGGCCACGTCTGGACCGTCAGCAGCAGAAAATTCATGCAGCATATTTTAATAGAACTTGATGAGTTGTATTCGAATTTGAATCGAAAATGTTGATAAATACTGAAAGGCTGTTCCTTCCGCAGTGAAATGGTAATACTGAAAGTTTTTCGCCAATAACTCTGTTGCTATACATCCGAGGAAGACGCGTGTTGTACCGATGGAATCTAAATTCAATTTAAAAGCTTCAATTATTCTCAAAAAAAACTCGTAAATATTGCGGTTTATGAAATAAATTATTAAATTCAAATGTGAACGGAAGCAACTGTTTCTGATGTAAAATGGTCTGAATTTTAAGAATCTGCTAAATGAAAAGTGAAAAAACTTCGTTTTCTTGTAGAAATTTGTGAAAAAATGCGAATTTTGACGTTGCTATGTGTTGCTAATCAAGAGCCAGAGTCGGCGAAATCTGCAATTTAGAGATTTCAAGATATCTCTTGAATTTTATTTGAATTTCAACCTAACAATGAGCGAAAAATCAGAATTTTGATTTAAATTCTTTTCTTTAATTTTATCTTTTCACAAGCACGCGAATAATCATAAACGGATAAACTTCAACAATGACATTTCCACATAACCTGAGCGAAAATAGTGTCAGAATGATCAGCTGTAAGTGTAAATTGGCAATTCAGCGGCAAGCAATGGTCGTAGTATTTTCGACCTGGAGTGCGAAGCCGTTGATGGATTTGAGAAATTCAAACGCCATACTGTTGGCCTTTTCACCGGGCATGCACTTGGACTGGAAATGTAAATTTTCTTTTAAGCGTTTCCGTTTGAAGAGGTGAAAAAAAAGTGACTTCGCGAATTGGGGCCTGCGGAATGTCCCCGGAGGTGTAATGCGCCGAGGCTGGTGTCGTTCGAAAGTAGACACGTGGGGCTATAATTCCTGAAAAGAGCAATACAATTCTGAAACATTTCACCGAATATTGAAGGTTTCAATTTGCTCAATTTTGAAAAATTCGTTTCGAGTTTGGACGGGCGTCGAGACTCCCAAATGCGATCGAGCGATGCATCGTTCCTATCGCCTTATAGACCCTTTCGTTCTATATTCAGAAACCACCACCGCGAGGCCCTGCTATTTAATTTAGCGAATCCCAGAGGATTCTCGCGTACTTCTGCAAAACATGGTTTTTCGGGCCTCCCGGCGCCATCCGGCACGCAATCGCAATTAAACTCCAAAACAAACTTAAAGACACTATGCCGAATCGATTGGTGCCGGTCCGGTCCCGATCCGACTGTTGCGTATCCCGGGAGAGGGATCCCCGCAAATTAGGTGAAAATAACATCGCGTTTTTTCGATTTTTGTGTTAAAATTGACCCAGAGTGGGAACAGGATGCCGAAGGTACCTGATTCTTCCACCGCCGGTTGCGGGTAAATATCTTTCATCGAACGAACCGGTTCGGAGACACGCGCTCTTCAATCAAGAGAACGGCGTCCACAGAGGTGATGAAAAAAACGGTCTTTTTTTGCTTACATTTTCCGCCGCACCGGGTGAACCGACGGTCGCGTACTTTTCCGCATGACGTCAAAAAACGTGAAATCGACGCGGCAAGAGGACGCAGTAAAAAAATCGAGCCGCTGACCAAAATTGCTCCTCAAAGGTGCTAGAAACGATCTCCTGTTTTTGGCACCTGGAGGACGCCATGTGGGACTTGCGAGCGGCAGACGGACACGGGTCGATGGCCTGTTCAGTTTTACAACAGAAAATGACCATTTCCCGTTTCGGCGCCCAAGAGGAACGGAGTTTTTACGGAAAAAGTGAAAAATTTAAAACGCACCTACAGCCGCCCCCTGCGGGGGCGGAACTTGTTAAGGCTCGTCAAAAAAAACCGTAAGACGTAAACCGCATTTTGACAATTTTTCTTAATTTTCAAGAAATCTTGACTTTTGACCCCTTTCGAGTTCAGTGACGGTACCTTACTCGATTAGTATATTTCGACGACGACGACGACGACGACGACGACGACGACTATTTATCAAACGAGGGCTATATGAAAGTTTTATTAAATATATGCGATAATATAATTTATTTAAAATGGGTGAAAATTAAAAATAACAGATTATAGCTAATGTACTGAGAAATATTTTCAAGAGTCTTGCACTAATAATGTCTTGCAGAGACGATATATTCTTGGATGCTTGGATGTAAAATTCCTTGACCGCATATATAACACTTATCGACAAAAACAAAAAAAACTTATATAACCAATATAACGAATAAATATCTTACACATTGGCCACATCATCTTTAAACATTTCGTCGTCCCAGTGCTTATTTGTTCCATACTACATTTTCTTATATTTTGATTCAAATTCACCACTGGTACATTTTGAGTATATTTGTTCCTTAGAACAAATCTGCAATAAAAAATTATAAGTCTATCACTGAAAATTCAGTTACCTTATTGTTCCATAATGCGTTATGTAAGTAAAGTTTCGGTGCTTATTTGTACCATTTGCAATAACCAATTACAATGGAGCTTGAAGTAACGTGACACATCAGCGTTTCGTGTCATTCCGTGCTTATTTGTTCCAAACCACTCTCGCTTCAGTCTTACTTTTGTGGTTATCACATAGCAAGTGCGCTTATTGCCATCAGAATCCATCTTTAAAGAAATTGATCTTATGGTCTGACTAATGTGTTCCACAGAACAGAAATTCTCATATGGCAGTCGCTATTAAATATTTCTTACAGACACAGTGTAACACAGACATAGTGCTGTGTCACAGCAGGCAGCAATATAGAATGAGTTGAACAGAAATTTTCTGAAAGTGGTCATAGCTTAGTTCAAGAATTTAACTGTATCCACAGCGAAATATAAAAGGCTGTAAGACACAAAGAAATATTTTGCCCAATCTCTCTCTTGAGACACTTGCTTAATATACCAATCCAGTTAAAAAAAGATTTTGTTTCAATTTTCAAGCTCTAACAATAAGTCAAAAGCTGAATGTTAGAGAAATTCCATTTACTAACGTAAAACACTTTAAATACGAATCCAATGATCGGGTCCACATATTCTATAGACAAAGTTTCTCTGAAGAATTTACTAAAATACGATTGTGCGGAAATCGTACACTCAGATCGACAAAAAGAAGAAACTCATGACGATGCTATTATAGACTATTCAAAAATAAACCCTAATTGATAAGAAATCCAAGCTTGACGCATCCAAAATTACTCACATTAAATCGATGTACCCTAATATGCCAGATGGATAAACTATTTTATAATGCTGTGTTTGCAAATCATAGGTATATTATATAAAATTATAATATACCTCTTCTCTGTCAATAAAGTTGTCAAAGTCTATTGTTAAACTAATGTTACTTTAATAAAACATTATTGTAACAACGTATTTGAAAGTATAATGATTATCTTTCACATATTGATGCTATTAAATTCTACAGAAATAAAAAATGATTTAATTTAAAATTACTCAGAATTTCTCTAATCAATGTTAATATTAATCGTTCATATCATGTTAAGTATGGAACAAACTTGCAAATTTTTTATTTCAATTCAATGTTTGTTCCATATGCAAATTAAAAATTTAAATAAAAAGAGAAAAACATACATATCCTTTGTCAATTAAAGACAATTGTGCAAAAGCTTTAGCTTAAAACTTATTTTTCTAATAAGGTTGTGTCTAATTCGCTCCATCAGCTGCTGTATAAAATTGATCTGAACATTCAGTGGCTATTATCTCAAAACTACTTATTGGTTGCATGGAACAAATAAGTTCTGAGGCGACGATTTGTCTCTGAGTGACATTTTGCTAATATAAATGCAAATAGCAATATTTATTTACTCGAGATTTCAGATGCTCAGTGCCATCTATCGGTTAATTTAAGCGACCATGCCATCTATAATTTGAATATTGAATTAAAACCTCTATCACTAATTTTCCCATAAGAGTGCCCCCTGGTGACAGTTAGTTGACATTGTTGTCATCTCTGACAAGTTGAGTACAGCATAATATGTACACGTTTACTTCTTTTAGATTCGTTTTTGTAGTGTGCGAAGGTGTTTTGGACAATTTTATTTGTGGATTTGAAACAATGCCAGGTTGTTGTGTAGTTAATTGTAAAAATAGAACCCAAACGTAGGTAATTACGTAGGTAATTTTAATTTTATTTTATGTTCTTAGGTGACGCTAAAAAAGTTATACGAGAATTGTGGAGAACACTTATTGGAAGAAACGATCTTGGTTAAACTGGGATATGAGCCATGAGCCGTTCAGCGCCGCCCGTGCCATAATTGAAACGAATCTAAAAGAAGTAAACGTGTACATATAATGCTGTACTCAACTTGTCAGAGATGACAACAATGTCAACTAACTATCGGAAATTGACATAAAACCTCCAGTGGCGCGTAAAAAACGCCACCGTAGCTACAGATTTGAACAATATGGATGGTTAGATTAGGTTATATTAGGAGAAGATCAATCAAGACCACATATCTCAATCAAGACCTCTCGATCCGAAATAAGAAAAAAATTTCAATAGTACCGTGAAACTTGTCTAAGACGGAACCCGTAAAAGACGGAAACTAGAATTAAACGGATTTTTTTTTGCTAACCGTTCATTTTCCCATTTAAAACAACCCGTGTAAAACGGAAAATAATTCTTAGGACGGAAACGGATTGAATGGCATGCAAATAAGAAGGGTTGGATGGCTGGCAGTATATTGTTAAGTTAGATTAAGGATTTCAATTTAGGAATGGAAAAAAAAACTAAATTTTAATAAACCAGATGTATTATATACATGTCCATACATTAAAAATTGAGAAAAAAAGAAAAAAAATGTTAACGCGTGTAAGTCGGAAACCTGTTTAATACGGAAATATTTCCCAGTCCCTTGAGGTTCCGTCTTAGAGAAGTTTCACTGTATAAACATTTTTTATATACCCCCTTCAAATTTATTTCCCCTACGCCTTTGTATTTTGCCCCCAATGCGCATAATGCGTACATTGTGTTGCCTGTATATCTCATGCCTCTTATCCCAGATTTACCACGATCTTACATCGAGTAGATCTTACATCTAAAATTTGTGAGGTTAATATTTTAGAGAAATGGTGAAGTAAAGATGTAAGATATACTTTTTTGAATCTGTTGTGTAGGTCCATTTCTCAGAGACTCAATTTGAGCAGAGAGCTGATGGCCGGAAATTATTATATCCTGATGCAGTTCCTGATTTATTGTTAGTGAAGTCTGTCGACATACCAGTGGGTGGAAAAATGATTATCGAGGAAAAGAATACATCAGAATTGGAAAATTGCAAAGCAATGTTTTTGAAACATTTGCTACAAGTTGAGCCAAATATAGTCCCAAGTGAAATCCCTTCTTGCCATGGGATTTTACGTTATTTAGTTAAAATGTTTGTAAATAGCAGATTTTATTTTTCTCTGCGTGATGTAAATAAGCAGAACAAACAGATTTTAAAATTTTCTTTACACACCTGTAGTTTTGCAATGAGAGAATTTGTTGGTAGAAAAAAAGTAAAAATGTTGTTTGTGTTTCTGCTGTATACCTTTGTAAATAAATAAATGTATTTATATTAAATTCGTACTACTTTTTTTGGGACAAATTTGAATTTTGCACCTTTTTTGAAACATTGACCTGCACATCCTTTTCAGTCCTAGAATGTATGATCTCTGTACTAAGCAGACAGCAATATTAATCGGGAATAAACGTTTAAATTTCCCGCTCGCTGGTTGCCCTACAATGGCCGCCTTCATTGCGGTACTTTGTATATCCAGTGACTTTACCCATACATGAACGTCATCCACATGTTTTACATTTGGGCGGTGCATCTAGAAAATGGTCAACGAGTTTATTTCAACGCATCAAATGTTGCCCAACGTGCTGCAACACCACCAGCGACAGCTTTGGCAAGTTTCTTTTTTATTTGCCAAAGCGATATTAGCTAAATCATGTCTTTCAGCATCTCCAAATCAGATACGCACATTATTAGCTATCATTATTTCGACATGTATCCGAACTTTTGGATTTTGAGCATTTGTACTTATCGATTTTAGACTTTCGGATTATTGGATTTTGGGCTTTTATAGTTTAAACTTTTGCACTTTTGGATTTTGGCCTCTTTGACTTTAGAATTTTGGACTTTTATATTTTGAACTTTGGATTTTGAGCTTTTGCAATTTTGGATTTTGGTCTTTTGAATTCCGCACTTTTGAGCTTTTACATTTTGCACTTTTGGATTTTGGGCTTTCGAAGTTTTGGATTTTTGACTTTTGTATTTTGGGCTTTTGAACTTTTGTGTTTTGGGCTTTTGGATTTTCAACTTTTGGATTTGGCTTTTTCTTATACGTCGTACCTTATGAGGGAGAGGACAGACAGGATTATATTCCCATCTATTATTTAATCGTGTACGATAATATTACCAGATATATATACGCGAAACATTTGACTGACTTTAATTTAGCTAATAAGATATGTTTTAATGATTATTAATGATAATATTATTTTTTAATGATAATATTATGAAGTTCGCCGGGTCAGCTAGATAAATAAATAAAATAAACACATTAAAAAAGTAACATGAAAGTGGCAGAATTTGTTTTCATTACAAAATAAAAATTAAAGAAAACGTTTTAAAATGAGTGTAAATTCTATGGTGATACTGGAGACTGATTCTTATGACGAATCCACACCACCGGAGACAAATGAAAAAGCAGCTGTTACCAAAATATATTTTTTGAAGCTGTCTCGTTCGCTAAAAACTTTTTGTACAAGTAAAAGTAAAGAAAATAGCGGGTATATAACTACGGCAAATAGTATCAGCATAAACGTATAAGCATCGTAAGGTTTCTTATAGAATTGCTAAATGCAAATAACCACATTCAATAGAAGAAACTTTGGTGCTGCGAGCGGCTATTGACATGGTAGTTACGATGCTCGTTGTATTGAATATGTTAATCACAACATAGAATGATTCCACTTGCAGATAATACTCTGGTAAGAAGAATTTACGAATTTTCGATATATCTGTTTTCTGTTATATATCAGATCTATTGATCTTTGCGATCAATTAATTGAATAAATAAATCCATCTTTTTTCGCGTAGGAAGTAGATGAAGCAGCAGATGTACTTAAAGTTGCCCACTTGATTACATATGTTATGTTGTATAAACTGAGGTTAGAGAAGATAATTATGTTATTTTGTAAACCTATAGAATTCAATAGTACAAAAGTTCAAGCAAAATTTCAAAAGATTGATAATTTTTTTAATGAAAATTTTATTGATAGTGAAAATGAACTGTATTGAAAGAAACGCTAGTCTGCAGGCACTAGTTCGAAAGGTGGCTCCTCGTGCAATTTTGACACATTACATGATTCATAAACAATCACTTGTTTCAAAAGATATGGGTAAAGAACAACTATTTGAAGTATTTCAAGTTATTAAAAGAGCTGTAAATCTTATTGAAAATAGCCCGTTAGAAGGAAGGCTCTTCGCAAAATTTTGTGAAGACATGGATGCAGAATATAGAGCACATCCATATTATTGTGAGGCACGTTGGCTTTCTCGTTCCAAGGTACTTCAAAGTTAGTTTGAGCTAACAGAAGAGATAGCCATATCTCTTACTGATAATTAGAGGTCGGACTTTAAGGTCGCAAAAACTATCAGAAAAGGTAGGCAAAAAGGCAAATAAATTAATGAAAAAAGGCTTTAAAGCTACAGTTTTAGGACGCTAAAAAGGCCATTACTTGCTCAAAATTTTATTTATAAATTTTAATTTTTGTTGGAATCTAGGTCAGTTCTTGGGTATTTGGAACAATGATTAATACTCTTAGTCTTTTTTACAAGGTTTCGTCCATTATTTTCGAACTTCTCCAAAAAAGCTACAACATTAAGAAGCTACAACGTTACATTATCTTCCACTTACCGAATTATTTCTATAAAATTAAATTCACCGTCATAAAATTAAAATTATTAAATTTTGAATTTTATGACGTGACATTTAAATAAGTCATTTATTGTAAATATGTAATATTGTAGCTTCCTTGAAGAAGTCCGAAAATAAAGGACGAAACGTCGGAAAAAAGACTAAGAGTATTAATCATTGTTTCAAATACCCAAGAACTGACCTAGATTTAAAAAAAAAATGGAACGAGAACCTGAAAACATTATAAATTTTAATTTTCATTAATTGTTATCTGTGTAGCACACCATCAGTTTTTCTAAATTATCTTCCGTCAGCCGTTGACGACGGTCAGATAATATGGTGTTGTAGTGGTGCAAATTTATAATTTGAGATGTGTGATATGGTCAATTTTTCTGGCATTTCAGCATTTTCGCCAGCCAATAATTTTGAAATATTATTCAGAAAAGCAAATCCAGTGTTTTTATTTATTACTTTTGTCAATTTTTCGTATGCTTTTCGACCCACTTGTCCTGGGGTTGACATCAGGGACTCCGTTACATTATTGATAACGCCAATTGTTTCCACCAAAGGTGAGGTATTTGTTTCAAGTAGCTTTATACCATCAACAAGAATTTTGAAATTACTCTTGATATAAATTAAATCGTTTTTGATGTTCGGTCTCGCAAAGTACATTTTTGCATCTTTTATAGCCCTAGCCGCATCAGAAATCAAAAATCAAAATCTTGTATTACCTTAAACATTTGAAATTTACTAGTAGGAATATTTTCAACAAATAGAGAATCAAGTCTTTACCTGTTTAATTGATTCAAAATTGTCGCAATAAAAGAAGGCAGCTTTCAGCCAAGTGCCCAATGGTAAATGCCCATATGTAAATGGTCTCTATATACTTGAATTCTTAACGGAGATTTGAGAAATACCTTTTTGCCTTTATGCTGGCAATTAGTCCGTTTACGTTTTCATATTCGTTACGTATTACTTACCAAATGCAAATTACATACAAAATGCAATGCGTGAGCTAAGCAAGTGACATGTATAAGATTTGGGTAAAAAATCTTAAAACTTACAGCAGATTTCACCATATATGCAGCTGCATCTGAATAATATAATTTAACTTTATCATGCTGGATACCATTTGGCCATAATAATGCTCAAAAAAATGTAGGTAACTACCTGTAGACCAATAGCAGTTCGTATGTTTTCAATAGACTAAAATTTAGAATATTTATATTTTTTTTATATTCGGAGCAATTTTGACTTTTTTAAACTTTAAAGGTACCTACAGTTAAAAAACACAGAATTGTCCCTAACAGCAGATAATTTAACTTCATTAAAGTAGAAATCAAGATTTATGTAAGTATCCTATGATTTAGGTTTTCAAGGATTGGCTGAGAAAATTAAAGAGTGGAGGGAATAGTTGGTTGCGTAAGTTTCGCGGTATTTTAACAAAAGAAAGGGGATGATCAAACAAATCGGTCTGTGACACCGCTAAAAGCAAAAAAAAAACAATTTCGTCTGGTGAAGGTAGGATGGCTTCTCAAAGACTGGTCACAAATCTAATTTATGATGAATTATGATGAAAAAAACCTAAATTGCATAAGAAAATACCAAGAATACAAAATACACACAGAAATAGGCAAATATAGGTAAAAATAAACGAAAATAGGCAAAATACCTAGTAAAATAGGTGATAAAAAAAAATAGTTCAAAAAAGGCAAAAAAAGGCAAAATCAAATAGGGCTCTAATGATTCAGAATTTACTAAAACAAATTTGTGTATTATTAGAAAGTCGATGCCTGAAAAACTGACGATAGGTGTTTTGCCTAAAATCCGATCTCTACTGATAATAATTAAAACGAAGCAAACTTGTTTAATGACACAAAATTATTTGCAAAACTTTCGTTTTTAGTGGATATTTTTCAAAACCTCAGTACTTAAAAAAAATCAAGGCAAGGACATCAAACACATGCTCTGGTACAGAATGAGAAGATTACTACATGTTTCCCAATTTTAAAATAACTTGTGCTGCAAATAAAAAAAGTTAGTAATGTTACTATTAACCTTAATTAAATTAAAACCTCTTGACTTGTCTATGGAAGCAATCCTCGTTTTGATTTAAAGTTCTTGACATGTCGAAACACGAATGGATAAGAAACACATTAGTTATTGAAAAATTTGACGATTTTGGCCTTCCAACCGCAGAGTAACAAATAACAAATTGTTGTAACAAATTGTTTTATCTGGTTACGGCATATTAAAGCAGATATTTCAACAAGAAAATAATATTATTACGTTCTGTCTACAAGTACAGAAAGATTTTCCTACTTTTACAAGAAAGCTTTAGGAATTTGCCATTTATAACATATTACTTATGCGAAACTGTTTTTTCCGCAATGCTGTTTTAAAGACAAAATATCGATCTCGATTTGTGATTTAAAAGGTACTGAGAATTGCGTTATATTCAATGATAACACGATTTGAGAAAATTTATACCGAAAAACAATCCCAACCCTCACATTAAATTTTAATGACAAAAGAAAATATTATTACGTACTAATTATGAAAATCATGTATTCGGTTCTTTGTATTACTTTATTAAAATCTTGTGTGTATATTGTGTGTATAAATTCGCGTTTTTCTACATATTTACGGTTTTCAGATTTTTAGCTTTACATGTGCTGTAAGACACCGTTTCTTGCCAAATTTCATGATTCTAGGTCAACGGGAAATACCCTATAGGTTCTGATTACCTTGTGAAATCGCAAAATATGCGACATAAACGGTCATATCTTTTGATCGCGTTGACTTACAAGTTTAATTTTTTCACAGATGAAAGAGACCGTAGACACGAGTTTGATACAAATTTCAACTTGTTACCTCTTCGCGTTCCTGAGAAAAATGGTCTTGACAGACAGATGGACGGACGGACAGACGGACAGACTGACAGACGGACAACAAAGTGTTTTCGGTACGGAACCCTAAAAATTAAGATAAACAATATCAGGTGATTTATATGAGGTTATAATATTACGTACATAAAGGTTGGAAACCACTGAGCTATTCCAAAGACCTATTGAACACCAAGTAAAAAGACAAAATCGCTTTTCCAACAACAAAATTAATGAAATATTAGTAGGAATTTTCTTATAAAGAACATATTTTAATCAAATAAATTTAATAGCGCAAGTCTATGACGTTTTTCTCAGTTTCAAGATTTACGAAGTTACTGTGTATTATGACGGCAGTATAGTAACATGATCGTGATAAGATAAGCCTTTAATAATATCATAAGTGGTCCTTAAACTCAAAAGTGTTTTATAAATTTTGAAAACAATGTTTTAATTTTTTATAAACTTGTCTCATGGTAATTTCAAAAACTTATGTATGAGTGTATAATTAAATCTGGATAACATTTTATTATTAAAATTAAAAGACTGAGAACAGAGAATATTAAAAAAATAGATTTTTGTGACCCATGACATCAAATCAATACAAATCAAATAATTTATTAACATATGAGTTAAGAGTAACCTTAGGTTAGGTTAGGTTTATGTCTACAAAGAATTACAGTATAAGTATAATACAAAATTAAAAAAGTAAAGAAATAATATGAATAACGTAGGTAAAGTGTTTGACAAATTAATTTTAAATATTTCTAGTATTTAATTTGATTGAAATATTATTGAAATATTAACGTGTGAGGAAGAAGAAAATTTTTGAGAAGTGTTCGGAAGATTTTTACGGATTTAGCTTCTTTGATTTCTGATGGTAGTTTATTATATATTATGATTCCTTGCTTCCACTTCCATATATATATATATATATATATATATATATATATATATATATATATATATATATGTATATATATATATATAAATATACATATATATATATATATATATATATATATATATATATATATATATATATATATATATATATATATATATATCTATCTAAAGAGTAAGGTTTTTAAAAATTACTACACAAACGGTAGAATTCGGGTAATTAACAAAAACAACTCAAATTCTTCTTAAGTCGACGTTTCGATTTATTGATTAAATCTTTTCCAAGACCTACAAAATTATTGAAGAAAATTACAAAAAACAAAGTAAAAGATGTTTTTGATTACTTACAAAGAAGGTAAAGAACAATTAATTAAGACCTAGAACATCATATAACTTGACCAAAAGTTGTAGATTACATAATCGTTACTGTAAAGCGAGCCATGATAAATTTAATTACGGTGTTTAAAAATTAATATTTGGTTTGCAAAATGTCGGACACCAACCCGATCGGCACAGCACGAGAAAGCCAACCAAAACTTTTGGTTCTATTGAAATAAATTAAAGTAGAAAAAAACTGAAGGTGCGCATTGGGAACAATCGTGACGTCACTGACATTAGAAGGACACAGAAGTCACAAGCACATAGGAAAAAGAATATTTAAATAATATTTAAAGACGTACAAGTCGAAAATTGAAGTCACCACTGCGTAGTAGTATCTCAGAAACCAAGGTAATATGGAAGATCCCTAGATCTTCCTAGAAACAAGGAGCTCAACGACACCCATTTAAGAAAATTGTGTAACAGTAGAACCACTAGAGAACATGAAACCGCAGCAAAAATAGAAAATAAATAGCAAAACAGAAACCACCCATCCAGTTAACTGTGTTCATCCAACCAAGCGTACATATTGCTCAACCCGTCCATGTCCTTCCTTGAGTTCATGGCTGCACCGGCGTTATGAATGAAACACGCACACACACACATATATATATATATATATATATATATATATATATATATATATATATATATATATATATATATATATATATATATATATATATATTAATAGTTATATTCCTACATAACACAGACGATGATTAAACACCATCATCCTTCAACTAGTTTGGCTATTAAGCTACAAAAACTTTCACTAGCATTTTTTGAAACCGCAATCAGCGAACAAAAGCTATTTAAATTTAGATTAAAATTTTAAACACATTTAGTGATAAGATAACTGGCCTAGTGATAAGTTAATAGTCTAGAGGTTAGGTATATAAAAAGAAGAAACAATGTATTTTATAATCCTGTTTTATTATTGGTGAGTAAATAAAAGATACGAACTAGTGCACCTTGAATTTGAGTGTAGAGTTAATTGTGCATTTAGCGTTTTAGCAGTTCCTAGCATCATGTCGTCCGAGAAGGAACTGAAATTCCCTGAGGGGTTTAAGTTTGGTGTTGCGACAGCTTCGTATCAAGTCGAAGGGGCATGGAATGAAGATGGTAAGCAAATATTTAAAATTAATTACATCAGGAATATGTTTGAAGTTAATTTTATTAAATGTGTTTGTTTTTGTACGATCCAGTATAATTAATAGTGAGAGGAAGGTTTTCGTTTTACACACGGCAATAATTTATAATTGTTGTTGTGGATATAATATAATATGTGGAAAATAAAGTTTATTTGTGTGTACTGTATTTAAATTAACAATTTATTTTCACAGCAAACATTTTACTGCATTTTAGTTCCATTTGCAAAATTTTGAACGAAATCATATATTTTACAGAATAAACAAATTATTATTTGTTAAAAAAATAACATTTCAAAAATATATTTGTTTATTAAAGTAGTAAAACCAGTTTCGTATTGATGTATTTTTTAATTAAAATTGAAAGTAAAAAAGTAGAATATTTCAATAAAATTGAGATGACAAACGTTTCTAAATTTACTTTTAGAAAATGTTTTGCGCAGTTTTATTTTTATATTTTAGAATGTTATAAGAAGGTATTTTTAATTTAGGTTTATTAAAATTGCAAATCTCTTAAATTTCGAAAAACTTTAGTACGGTTAAAGTACTATTATAGCATTTTATAAAAAAAGATAATAAATTACAAAATAAATACAAAATTAAGGAATTATTATTTATTATAAAAATCGTATAATTTTCAAAAATTTTATTTTGTCGGAAAATACCGAAGTGAGATATTATAAATTGTGACCAATTTTGGTTGAAAATTTCATCCTCACAACATACATTTTAGAAACTACAAATTATGAATTTTCATGTAAAAAAACGTTGTTTAAATATAATTCATTTTGTTAGGACCGGCCGTTAAAATTATTGAAATTTATTAACCATTAGAAAAAGCGAATCAATATAATTTGTGTATATTATAAACGTTGATTAAATATATTAATAATAAAAACTATTTAAATAATAATAATTTTAAATAATAAAAACGATTTTAAATTTTTCAAAATAATTCAACTTATAAAGTTTTGTAATTAAATTTAAATTTGAAAAACTATAATTTATATCAATTGAAAACTTGCAAATCTACAATAATTAGTTGTTGATTCGAAAACTTCATTCTTAAACAAACTAAATAATATTGTTATGACTAGTGTACATATAAAAATAAAAAGTATAGATAAATTAAGTGTACATATAAAACTAACCTAA
Source organism: Phosphuga atrata (assembly GCA_944588485.1). Classification (NCBI taxonomy): domain Eukaryota; kingdom Metazoa; phylum Arthropoda; class Insecta; order Coleoptera; family Silphidae; genus Phosphuga; species Phosphuga atrata. The sequence continues at coordinate 67,689,342 of OX155893.1, read as the reverse complement.
CCTAACATAATGCAATGATAAACTTGTTTTATTATTGTTTCGTACAGTCATTAAATATAACCGGAAACTTTGTTTGCTACTCATTTATTTTTGCTTATTATTATATATTTTATCCTCATTACATTGAATTGAAAAATTCACTATGTTTTTACCACATTTATAATATATAAAAATATTATATAACCTATTATTCATAGTTTTATAAATTTCTACACATATCACGACTCGAGTTTGGACGTGTGACGGTCATTTTCAAGTGACATAACAATCCTGTGTCCTTTGCTGGTTTGGCGGTTTTGAGCTTTTGCCCAGCTATTCCGCCGTCTTGTGGATTGTTTGTTGATGTGCTTTTTTTCCTTTGTTTTATATGTTTGTTTTGTTGTCTGTTTGTTTGGTTGTCTGTTTGTAGTTCCTCTATGACCGGTTTCTTTTTGTTTGTTTTTTTTTTCTTGTCTTTTCTCTTTTTTTTATTTTTCTTCTTCTAGCTGTTGGTGCTTGGTTCGTCCTGGTGTTGGTTCCTGGTTTGCCCTCGTGGAGGTTCCTGGTTCGTCCTTCGTCCTCGGGGTGGTTACTGGTTCGTCCTCGAGGAGGTTCCTTGTTCGTCCTCGTTTTGGTTGCTGTGTCTCTCGGTTTTGTTCTTGTTGTTCCTGCCTGTTTTCTTCCTGGGTGCTCACCGCTGGGTTAGGGGATGTAGGGCTTGGGTTTTCCTGTGAAAATAAAGATCAGTTATTACCTATTTTGTTGCGGTTTTGGGTGTTTCCATTTGACGTTGATGTTGTAATTTGCTGTTGTACTTTCTTATGATTGTTGGGTTGTCATGCGTTTTCATGCGTTCGAAGCTTTTCGTTGCTAGGACTTGTAGACTTTTTCGCTATCTGATCGATATGTTCTGAAAATGTTAGAGCTTCATCTAGGATTACGCCTAAATATTTAACTCGGTTTTCCATTTCATGTCCGTGTTGTTAATTCTCAAGCAGCTACTGGGTTCGTGCTTAAATTTTTTCTTCGTGAAGATAATTGCCTGTGTTTTTTCTGCGTTTAGTTTAATCCTCCAGGTGTTACACCAGTCATTAATTCTTTCCAGGTGATTTTGGAGCCGTTTTGTTATGGCCTCGGTCGAGTATCCTCTTGTGAAACTTGCCGTTTCGTCTGTATATAGCGCAATTTCTGTGTCGTTTAGTTTTGGGATGTCTGCGGTGTAGATGCTGTAAAGAAGGGGGCCCAGGACAGATCCTTGTGGGACAGCGGCTGTCGTTGTCTGAGTTGAGGAGATGCTGTCGTTTATTTTGACTTGGAACGTTCTGTTGCAGATAAAGGACGTCACTAGTCTGATCATTGCTGTTGGGATTTTAAATTGGTGCAGTTTGTATATTAAACCTAGGTGCCACACCTTGTCGAAAGTCTTAGAGACGTCCAGAAAGACGGCTCCCGTGGCTAACCCTTTGTTGAAAGCGTCGATTATTGCTTCGGTTATTCTTGTCGTCTGATAGGTGGTAGAGTGCTCTGTCCTGGAGCCGTATTGTTCGTCGGGTACAATACGTTTGTCTTCAGTTATTTCTGTCAGTCTTTTCTGTATTACTTTTTCTGTGATTTTACCGAGACCTGTCAGCAGACTTATTGGTCTGTAACTGGAGGTGAGTTTTCGGGGTTTATTCGGTTTCGGGATTAGGATCGTTGTTGCGTGTTTCCATTGAGTCGGAAACACTCCAAGTTTCAGTGCGGCGTTTATGATTTGGGTTATTCTGTCTATTGCGTTCGGTGTTAGGTTTTTAACGCGGCGTTGTTGATGTTATCGCAGCCTGGTGCTTTCTTGCTTTTTAATTATTTCTTTTATTTCTTCCGGTGTTGTTTCCTCTATTTCCGTGTTTTCTACGCTACAATTTAGTACTCTCAGTACGGTTTCGCGTATTCCTTGCCTTTTGCGGAGTGGGTGTGTGTCGGCGTTCGGTTTAAACTGCTGTGCAAGCGACTTTGCGAATTCCTCCGTTTTCTCCTCGTCCGTGCTTGCTACAGTGTCGTTTGTTGTTTTCAGTGGCGGAATTGTTCTCCTCTTCTTGTTTCTCAGATTCTTGGCTAATTTCCACGGTTCCTCTATTGTTTCGTTGATGCGTTCTAGTTTGTCTTCCCATTCGGCGTTGTGCTGTTCTCGCAGTGCCGCTTTCAGTTGGTTTGTCAGTCTGTTTAAGACGTTCTTGTCCGTCGGTGCCAGCGTCCGCTGGAATACCTTGTTAGCTTTGCGCTTTTCTCTTAGTAGATTTCTGATTTCCTGTGGGAGGGTTGTTGTCGTGTTGGCTGTCCGTTTCCTTGTGGCGGCCTCGAGTGCTGCTTTTATTTCGTTTTCTATCGTCCGTGCTGCTTCTTCTAGGCACGGGGGGCTTGTAATTTATGTACAAGTGACGTTCGTCAGATTATCTTTATATTTATTCCAATTTATGATAATTTTCTCGATTGTTTTCCTGGCCGTTTTCGCTTGGAGATTTATGTGCACTGGGTTGTGATCTGAGTGCAAGAGGGAAGAATGGGAATGCGTGGGAAATGAATAAAAGGAAATTATATGAAAGAGCAGGGATATCTGGCGAGGGACTAGAAAAACTTAAGAGGGAAGGGGTAAACTGGGTGGAAATGGTAGGTGAGCGATTAGTAGAGGTAGAGTTACAGGAACGCCAAGGCCAAATTGCCGACAGTACATTTTTCAAAGAATATGCAAAGATTCAGGTGCTTGGTCGTTTACCTACCTATTTATACTCAACTAAAGAGGCAGACACGCAGGTCATACTGGCAAGGTTTAGGTGTGGAAGTGAAGAGCGTGGTAGGAAAAACTGTATGAGTGAAGAATATCGGAAGTGCACAGTTTGTGGGCTGGAGAGGATAGATGGAAACATTGGATAGAAGAATGTACAAGGAATGAATGGAAGGAACAGGAGAAAAGGCTAGGACAAGAATGGAAGGAGTGTATGGATGAAAGGGGAATTGGTTTGGAATTGTTAAGGAGGGTGAAAAAGTGGAAAGAGCAAATAGGCAAAAAGGAAGAACCTATTCCTTTAGTATGTAACGTGTAGGTAATACATGTATATTATGCTATTGTATGTAGTTAGGTAAAATATTTTGTATTTTGTATATATGCCAATAAAAGATTATAATAATAATAATAATGATCAGTGCCACGTCGACGCTGTGTTCGTTTAGGTGTGCCAACAGTTCCTGTTTCTTGTTTTGTATTCCATTTGCGTTCCAGAAAATAAGTTTCAGATTGTCTCTAGTTCTTCTAGTAGTCATTGTTGAGTAGGAGCATGATGGTTGTGATTCTTCGGGTGAATTTTTCTGTTTCCTCTTTGCTGTGTCCCATTTCGGCAAAGTCGAGCATCATTTCCGTCAATTCTGCTGCGATTTTTCCGCTGTTGTTCCTTTTGTTTCGGCTTGTTGATGGTTTTGTCTCCGGGTTGGGGTTGTTGTTTGTTCTTGCCGGTTTCGGTATTTGGCTGGTTGTCGGTGTTTGGGCTGTTTGTTTCGGTGGGGGCTTCGGTTTTGTTTCATGCTGTCGTTGTTCCGTTTGTCTCGCTATTTCCGGTCTCGCCGGGCAGTTTCTTCATATAGAGGTGTCCACATTTCATACATCTGTATTCGGCGTTGCAGTGCCTCTGCACGTGGCCGAACAGTTGGCATCTGTGGCATGGTACAGTTTCTCCTCGCGTTTTGAGTGGTTCCATTTTCACGCACAATCCGTAGAAGCGATCCAATTGGTAGATGGATTTGTATTCTTTCCCAATTTCGATTAGGACCATTTGGATGGGCGTGGCTGCTCTTCCTTTCATCATGGTCACTTTTATGGCCGGGTATCCGTTGTCGCTTTGTTCCTCTTTTATTTCCTCCTCCGTCAGGCCGCAGGGAACTCCCTTCACTACGACCTTCAGGTTCCTTTCCGTGCTCAGTTGGTGCGTGTGAAATACATAGTCGTCTTCTTTCATAATCTTGTACATTTGCCGGTAGTCCGTAATTGTTTGGGGCTGGATTCTTATCCCGTCCTTGGTCGTCGTTGCCCTGGTGTAGTTGATGTTGTTCCTGTTGAGTTTATTCGAAATCCCATTTGTCTTTGTTTCGTAGCACTATTGGTGTTTTGTTGTTGTTGTTTTCGTTAGGGGTTTCAGTTTCAGTGACTTCGGCGTCGTCGTCGTCACTGTCCATTGTGTTAAGGCATGCATAGCTGTTCATACTTTTCTGCATTCCTTGCAGGCCTGACGTGCTTGAAGTCGCCAGTTTCGCTGTTTTCTTTGGAAACTGGAAAGTTTCCTCGTCTTCCGGGTCGGTTTTGCGCTTGGGAGCGGCTTCGGTGGGGCTGTCCGTGTCCATCGGTGTCGGTTTTCTCCTCGGGGCGGCTTTGGTGGCTCTCCGCGGGGCGGCTTCAGTGGTTCTTGGTGCGGCGTCGTTGGTCCTCTCGGCGGCGGTGCTTCTGGTCGCGGCGGTGTCCTGGGGTTGTTCGGCGTCGCTGTTCTTCTTCTTCCTGCTCAGGAGGTGATTGAGCAGCTTGTCCAACCCGTCCTCGCTAATGGAGTCCAGGAAGGCGAAGTTCTGGATTTCCTTGGCGGCGCCGTTTCCGTTGGAGTTGGTTTTCATGATTGGATTCATGTTTTCGGTTTAGTTTTTTTGAATTTATTTTGTCTAAATAAATTGTTCAGTTTAACGTCTGCTTCGTTCGAAGTTCGGTTAAGCTATGACGTGACATAACAAATTGATGAGGTTGAATATATACCATTATAGTTTTGGTGGTGAGGTGGTGAGGTGTCTGTCCATAGATGAGGACTTATCTGTATGAGATTGGGTGAGTTTAAAAAGTTCTGAAAAGATTAGTTCTTTAGTCTTGTCTGTCTAGTCTTGTCTGGCTAGTCTTGTCTGTCTAGTCTTACTTGTCTAGTCTTGTCTGTCTAGTCTTGGCTGTCTAGTCTTGTCTGTCTAGTCTTGTCTGTCTAGTCTTGTCTGTCTAGTCTTGTCTGTCTAGTCTTGTCTGTCTAGTCTTGTCTGTCTAGTCTTGTCTGTCTAGTCTTGTCTGTCTAGTCTTGTCTGTCTAGTCTTGTCTGTCTAGTCTTGTCTGTCTAGTCTTGTCTGTCTAGTCTTGTCTGTCTAGTCTTGTCTGTCTAGTCTTGTCTGTCTAGTCTTGTCTGTCTAGTCTTGTCTGTCTAGTCTTGTCTGTCTAGTCTTGTCTGTCTAGTCTTGTCTGTCTAGTCTTGTCTGTCTAGTCTTGTCTGTCTAGTCTTGTCTGTCTAGTCTTGTCTGTCTAGTCTTGTCTGTCTAGTCTTGTCTGTCTAGTCTTGTCTGTCTAGTCTTGTCTGTCTAGTCTTGTCTGTCTAGTCTTGTCTGTCTAGTCTTGTCTGTCTAGTCTTGTCTGTCTAGTCTTGTCTGTCTAGTCTTGTCTGTCTAGTCTTGTCTGTCTAGTCTTGTCTGTCTAGTCTTGTCTGTCTAGTCTTGTCTGTCTAGTCTTGTCTGTCTAGTCTTGTCTGTCTAGTCTTGTCTGTCTAGTCTGGTCTGTCTAGTCTTGTCTGTCTAGTCTTGTCTGTCTAGTCTTGTCTGTCTAGTCTTGTCTGTCTAGTCTTGTCTGTCTAGTCTTGTCTGTCTAGTCTTGTCTGTCTAGTCTTGTCTGTCTAGTCTTGTCTGTCTAGTCTTGTCTGTCTAGTCTTGTCTGTCTAGTCTTGTCTGTCTAGTCTTGTCTGTCTAGTCTTGTCTGTCTAGTCTTGTCTGTCTAGTCTTGTCTGTCTAGTCTTGTCTGTCTAGTCTTGTCTGTCTAGTCTTGTCTGTCTAGTCTTGTCTGTCTAGTCTTGTCTGTCTAGTCTTGTCTGTCTAGTCTTGTCTGTCTAGTCTTGTCTGTCTAGTCTTGTCTGTCTAGTCTTGTCTGTCTAGTCTTGTCTGTCTAGTCTTGTCTGTCTAGTCTTGTCTGTCTAGTCTTGTCTGTCTAGTCTTGTCTGTCTAGTCTTGTCTGTCTAGTCTTGTCTGTCTAGTCTTGTCTGTCTAGTCTTGTCTGTCTAGTCTTGTCTGTCTAGTCTTGTCTGTCTAGTCTTGTCTGTCTAGTCTTGTCTGTCTAGTCTTGTCTGTCTAGTCTTGTCTGTCTAGTCTTGTCTGTCTAGTCTTGTCTGTCTAGTCTTGTCTGTCTAGTCTTGTCTGTCTAGTCTTGTCTGTCTAGTCTTGTCTGTCTAGTCTTGTCTGTCTAGTCTTGTCTGTCTAGTCTTGTCTGTCTAGTCTTGTCTGTCTAGTCTTGTCTGTCTAGTCTTGTCTGTCTAGTCTTGTCTGTCTAGTCTTGTCTGTCTAGTCTTGTCTGTCTAGTCTTGTCTGTCTAGTCTTGTCTGTCTAGTCTTGTCTGTCTAGTCTTGTCTGTCTAGTCTTGTCTGTCTAGTCTTGTCTGTCTAGTCTTGTCTGTCTAGTCTTGTCTGTCTAGTCTTGTCTGTCTAGTCTTGTCTGTCTAGTCTTGTCTGTCTAGTCTTGTCTGTCTAGTCTTGTCTGTCTAGTCTTGTCTGTCTAGTCTTGTCTGTCTAGTCTTGTCTGTCTAGTCTTGTCTGTCTAGTCTTGTCTGTCTAGTCTTGTCTGTCTAGTCTTGTCTGTCTAGTCTTGTCTATCTAGTCTTGTATTTTTTTTTTGTGGGGGACATAGCAAGCACTTTCGTTAACTTGACAAGTGGCCCCCCTGAAACATCACGTACATCCCGGAACCGCTCTTCGCATATCTTCGTGATGTCGCTGTACTGGAAAAGGTATTTCCAAATCTGAATTTCTTATTTGTAGCATGCCTTACATCCCCCGTTCACTTTTTGTGTTTAGGGGTTTAGGGAGTTTCAGTTAACCAAAGTTTGCTGTACATTTTGTTGTATTTGGCGCGTGTCTTGCGCTGTTCGTTCGTCCTGTCCTTTTTGTCTTAAAATGGCTCTTAGAATAAAGTTGTCGGTGATAGTCTAGCTGTCCTTGTCCTGCAGCATTTCCGTTACCAGTGAGTAATCGTTTTTGCCTTGTAGGTCCATATGTTCCATTCGTCAGTCCATCTCTCGCATGCAAATAATGTGTGTGACACACTGTCGGTGTCCCCACAGTAGACGCATCTGTCATCTTCAGCTCTGCCTATGCGGAACAGGTACTCTTTGAAGCACCCGTGTCCACTTAGCACCTGGGTGAGATAATAATTTATCTCACCGTGTTTCCGTATAACCCACGGGATTATGTTAGGTATCATTTCGTAGGTTCACCTTCCTTTTGATGCTGCGTCCCAGCTGCTCTGCCACTTCTCCAGCAGCTTTTCCCTTGCACGTTTTTTAATTTGAACAATGTTTAGCCTCACCGAATTGTTTTTTGTCCCAGTAGACTGTGGTCCTTTCTTCAGCCAAGAGCTCTATTGGAGGAATGCTGCCCATTACCAGTACTGCGTCCCTTGAAACTGTCCTATATGCGCTGCTAACTCGCAGGGCCAATGTTCTTTGCACCCTAGCTAGCCTGTTTCTTTGATTGGCTCTCCGCAGAGATGAAGTCCAGATGGGAGCGGCGTATAGTAGCGTCGAGTGGACAACACTACTTAGTAGTTTTCTCTTGCTGCTAAGGGGGCCACCCACATTAGGCATGAGCCGTCATTTAATGGCATCCTTTGGGACAATTTTTTCAGTTCTGATTTTGAATTGTACGGCCCCAATCTTCCCTTTTTCGGTTAGAATTACCGCCTCTGTTTTTTCAGGGGCGAGGCTAAGCTTCTTCGAAACCATCCAGCCGTCTATAATTTCAATGGCTTTGTTAGCTCCGTTCATTAGGCCCAGTTCGGTTTTAGCAGAGATGGCGATGGCAATGTCATCGGCGAATCCGACCATCTCCACACCTTCTGGCAGATCTAATCTTAGAACGCCATCATAAAGAATATTCCACAAGGTAGGGCCAATGACTGATCCCTGCGGTACACCGCATGTGACATTATGGTGTAGTATTGTCCCACTAGCCTCCAGTTGTATTTGCCGATTTGACAAGTAGTTGGAAATTATTTTAACCAGATAAGCTGGAAATTGTCTTTGGACGATCTCATCAATTATGTTGTGCCACGCTGCTGTGTTAAAGGCGTTTCGAACATCGAGCGTGATCAGGCCCACCATTTTCCTGGTTCTTCTGGTGCCAGCCAAAGCGTCTGCTGCGATTTTTGTCACTTTCATAATGGCGTCGATAGTGGATCTTCCCTCGCGGAAACCGTATTGTTTTTCGGATAGATTGGATCCTTTCCGAAGTTCACTTTTAATACGGTCGAGTACCAAGTGCTCTAGTAGTTTCCCGGAACAATCAAGGAGGAAGATAGGTCTGTATGAGGATGGGTCTTTTTCAGCAGGCAGGGAAGACTCCATCTCGCAGCACTTTGTTCATTATTGCCAGGATGCATTCTGGGATGGTTTCCACGGCAATCTTGATAGCTTCCGAAGGGATACCATCTGGACGTGGAGACTTGCCGTTGCGTAGCTTTCTGCTTGCCCTCCCCAATTCCTGGAGAGTGAACTCTTCGGTTGATGCGGGAGTGGTAAGTTGTGGCCAGTTTCGGTTTTGTTCCCAAAAAGTTTTCGGTTTTGTTGTAAAAATCAGCATTTGCATGCCTTATTTTCAGACCACTTGTGACAATTTTGTACGCGTCCCCCCTGACATTGTCGTCTACCTTGCAGCACAGCGAAGACCAATGATGTTTTTTGGCCTGGTTAATTGCTCCTTGTAGGATTTTCTTTGTACAACTGTTGAATATTGTCGCTGCTTTTTTTTGTTGCTCTTAGGCATTTGCGTCTTGCGGCGACGCAGGGTTTTCTAAGGGCAGCTATTTCCTCACTCCACCAATAAATACTCCTAGATTTGCCAGAGTTGGCCTTCCTTTTTAGGACAGCTTCACAGGTGGTGATTAGTGTAGTAATAACTTCCTCAGGTGTATGTGGGCTAAGCATGTTAACTTCCCTTGTTAGTCTATTGGAGAACTCTTTTACCTTCATGTTCCTGGTTGTCCAGCCAGTTTTGCTAATGTAGCGTGGCTTATTCCTGAATCAGACCCTGATGCGGAATGTTATGTATCTGTGGTCATTGAGTGTTTTACGTGAGTTACTTGCCAGTCAGTTATATTTCCCGCCATTGAACTGGTTGCTAGAGTCAGGTCCAGGATTGATGTTGATCTACGCCTTTCAAACGTTGGCGTCGTTCCCTCGTTTAATGGAGTTAAGTGAAGTTCGGATAACCATCCTCTGGAATCCGTATGTCTGCACCCCCAGATTTGGGATTTCGCATTAAAGTCCCCCGCAATAATTGTAGGTTTACTGTGTGCTCTTATGCTGAGTTTTAGTCCTTCTAGAGAGGACTCAAAGGTTTGGAGATGCTCGTTTGGTGAGAAGTAGCAGCTGTATATTATTGCTCCCTCTAATTCCAACCATACAAAGCCTCGACCACTTCCGCTGTTCAATACTACGATGCTTTTATGGAGTATTTTGACCGCCGTGTCGTTTTGGGGTCTTTAAACCACTCTATTGATTCAACAATTTTTTTGTTAGGCTCGCTAATAACTATTACGTCAATTCCAAGTTGGTAGCATGTAGAATTTAGTAGGTCGTGAGCTGCTCGGCACCTCATGGCATTTATCTGTAGGACTTTCAACATTTTTGTAGCTCTGAGCGTCTCGCCTCCTCCAGCGCCTTTTTAAAAGATGGACATTTGCCAGAATCGGTCGGGTGACCAGCAATTGAGGATATAGGACAATACTCCTCCCTCTGGCATTCTTGGGGGATGTGCCCGTCCTGCCCACAGCGGAGACACAGCTTTTGCCTGTCTGGTCCTGTGCAGACCCTAGCCACATGTCCGTATTGCCAGCATCTGTGGTATTTTATAACATTTATTCTTTGTTGAATTTTACATACCAGCATACCTATGGTTATTTTTCCTTTGTTGGTCGGATAGTAGCTTGTTTCTTTGGTAGAATGACAGTTGCTGCTTGGCTGTCTCCATACGCAGGCCTGAGGTTGCGAATCTTTGCATCGCAGCTGTTGTCACCTAGTTCTTTTTTTATTGCCATCATAATCTCTTCCTCCGTAGTGACGGCGTCCATTCTCTTGACATGAAGGACCATCTCTTCGGTTTTTAGCCGGACGTCAGCTTTGGGGCACTTCGATTTAATGTGGTCCCTGAGACTCTGCCCATTTTCGCCTTTAACTTCAAGGAGTAGCTCCCAAGATTTTGACTTTCTTGCTTTTGTAATCTCAGCGCCTGGAAGTTTCGGGTCGACCTCTGCTCTGACCATTTTCAGAAGATCCGGGTATGTGTTTCCGTCGCACTTAATCATGATTGCCTCAGTGTTGTTTGTACGGGTCTGGTGGATGGAGCCCTTGCCTAGGAGTTGGGGGCCTTTTTTTGTTGCTTCGGACCAACTACGTTCATCTGTTTGTGGATGGCCTGTGGTTGTTTGTGAATTTTTGGGGCAATATACCCTGATATTGACATCGGAGTTTGCGAAAATAAACTCCAGGGATTTCTTGGCCATGGGCCAGTCCTCAATTCTGGGTCTATGTATTGCCAGCTTTTTTCGGCCATTATTTTCACTTACGTACTTCAGGTATACAGATCTTTAGTGTCTGTAGGTTCATTTTCCTTTTTGGTCACCAGTTGGTAAACATAGCGGTCGCTTGTAGTCATGTCTGCATTTTCATCGGGTGTGCGTATTGTATGTCGTAGGTATACGACTTTGACTGTTTTTGGACCATGTCTCAACATTTCCTCCGGTCTCGCGTAGGCCTCGGTAAGTGCCCTTGGAACCCCTTGGTCTGGATAGATTTGCTCATCTACACACCAAGCAATGTCCCAGTCCGGTGCGATGGCGAGAGCGTTTCCATACCCTACCTTGACTTTTGAGTAGGCCTGAATTGGCCATTCTTCTTTGGCTATCTCCATAAAGTATTCATAGCTGTTTCCTTTTGTAATTTTCTCGCGCAGTGAGTCAATAAATTCGTCCTTCTTATCATGGTGGGTATGTGTGCTGGCATTGCACATTTTCGGTTTTGGTGTAGAAAAAGATTCCTGTTTCTGGGTTGCATGGGTAAGCTGGCCACTTATCCATAGTCGTTCCATATTGTTAGTGAGGTTCCATAGTTCTTCCGAGACTTTTTTAATCTCGTTTTTGGTACTGGGGCTTGATTTAACGAGCGTCCTCAGTTCAAGTGCCCTGCTTATAATTTTCCGATGTATCATCCAGATCGTTTTCTGTTCTTGGCTCTGGTTTACCCGAGTCGTTTCTCCTTCTTTGGGCCTGTAGTTCATCGATGTAGGGGGTGGTCGGTTTCCCCGTTAAAGAAATTGATCTCTCCCTATATGCGCAATTGTTGGATGGCGGGGTCCTGGGAACACCATCCTTTCTGGAGAATGCATTTTCTTCTTCCGAGTTTTTACTTCGATCGCTCATGTTAGCGGCTTAGCAACGGTAACGGTGAAAATAAAAGTCGAAAAAAAAAGAAAAAGGTACATTTATATGTACATATTCGCATACATAAATCTCTAAGTGTGTGAATCGAACCCGGATCCTCACGATTTAAAAACGAGCACTTTACCTACTGCGCTATCAGCCAATAAATACATTTCAGTATTATTATCGATAGAATAAGTTTTTTATCAATGTTAACAGCTAAAACAAGATATCGAGATTTTTTACGTTCTTTCTTATCGCCACGTTTTTAGAAAAGAATGATAGTTAGTAATTTTACCTATCAGCAGGAATAATTCGATTACACTTAAGTTTTCGAACAGAATATTTGCTGGCAGTTGACGGCCAGATGTGATTAGTAAAAAAATAACAGAAACATAACCGCAAAAGATGGAGGAGAGAAAAGAAAACACACACCAGTCCAGTCCAGTCCTCGTAAACAAACACAGAATAACGGCACACGGATTCAGATCTCACACATATGTAGTTTATTTGTGATTTCACACTAATCTTAAGAATACTCTGTTAATTAACTTTGGGGTATATACACTTTATTTATCAGTTTTAGAAATTCTCTCTCGAGAGAGCACAACTGCTGGATCAGCGTCACGACACTAACTGTGTCTAGTCTTCTCTGTCTAGTCTTGTCTGGCTAGTCTTGTCTGTCTAGTCTTGTCTGTCTAGTCTTGTCTGTCTAGTCTTGTCTGTCTAGTCTTGTTTGTCTAGTCTTGTCTGTCTAGTCTTGTCTGTCTAGTCTTGTCTGTCTAGTCTTGTCTGTCTAGTCTTGTCTGTCTAGTCTTGTCTGTCTAGACTTGTCTGTCTAGTCTTGTCTGTCTAGTCTTGTGTGTCTAGTCTTGTCTGTCTAGTCTTGTCTGTCTAGTCTTGTCTGTCTAGTCTTGTCTGTCTAGTCTTGTCTGTCTAGTCTTGTCTGTCTAGTCTTGTCTGTCTAGTCTTGTCTGTCTAGTCTTGTCTGTCTAGTCTTGTCTGTCTAGTCTTGTCTGTCTAGTCTTGTCTGTCTAGTCTTGTCTGTCTAGTCTTGTCTGTCTAGTCTTGTCTGTCTAGTCTTGTCTGTCTAGTCTTGTCTGTCTAGTCTTGTCTGTCTAGTCTTGTCTGTCTAGTCTTGTCTGTCTAGTCTTGTCTGTCTAGTCTTGTCTGTCTAGTCTTGTCTGTCTAGTCTTGTCTGTCTAGTCTTGTCTGTCTAGTCTTGTCTGTCTAGTCTTGTCTGTCTAGTCTTGTCTGTCTAGTCTTGTCTGTCTAGTCTTGTCTGTCTAGTCTTGTCTGTCTAGTCTTGTCTGTCTAGTCTTGTCTGTCTAGTCTTGTCTGTCTAGTCTTGTCTGTCTAGTCTTGTCTGTCTAGTCTTGTCTGTCTAGTCTTGTCTGTCTAGTCTTGTCTGTCTAGTCTTGTCTGTCTAGTCTTGTCTGTCTAGTCTTGTCTGTCTAGTCTTGTCTGTCTAGTCTTGTCTGTCTAGTCTTGTCTGTCTAGTCTTGTCTGTCTAGTCTTGTCTGTCTAGTCTTGTCTGTCTAGTCTTGTCTGTCTAGTCTTGTCTGTCTAGTCTTGTCTGTCTAGTCTTGTCTGTCTAGTCTTGTCTGTCTAGTCTTGTCTGTCTAGTCTTGTCTGTCTAGTCTTGTCTGTCTAGTCTTGTCTGTCTAGTCTTGTCTGTCTAGTCTTGTCTGTCTAGTCTTGTCTGTCTAGTCTTGTCTGTCTAGTCTTGTCTGTCTAGTCTTGTCTGTCTAGTCTTGTCTGTCTAGTCTTGTCTGTCTAGTCTTGTCTGTCTAGTCTTGTCTGTCTAGTCTTGTCTGTCTAGTCTTGTCTGTCTAGTCTTGTCTGTCTAGTCTTGTCTGTCTAGTCTTGTCTGTCTAGTCTTGTCTGTCTAGTCTTGTCTGTCTAGTCTTGTCTGTCTAGTCTTGTCTGTCTAGTCTTGTCTGTCTAGTCTTGTCTGTCTAGTCTTGTCTGTCTAGTCTTGTCTGTCTAGTCTTGTCTGTCTAGTCTTGTCTGTCTAGTCTTGTCTGTCTAGTCTTGTCTGTCTAGTCTTGTCTGTCTAGTCTTGTCTGTCTAGTCTTGTCTGTCTAGTCTTGTCTGTCTAGTCTTGTCTGTCTAGTCTTGTCTGTCTAGTCTTGTCTGTCTAGTCTTGTCTGTCTAGTCTTGTCTGTCTAGTCTTGTCTGTCTAGTCTTGTCTGTCTAGTCTTGTCTGTCTAGTCTTGTCTGTCTAGTCTTGTCTGTCTAGTCTTGTCTGTCTAGTCTTGTCTGTCTAGTCTTGTCTGTCTAGTCTTGTCTGTCTAGTCTTGTCTGTCTAGTCTTGTCTGTCTAGTCTTGTCTGTCTAGTCTTGTCTGTCTAGTCTTGTCTGTCTAGTCTTGTCTGTCTAGTCTTGTCTGTCTAGTCTTGTCTGTCTAGTCTTGTCTGTCTAGTCTTGTCTGTCTAGTCTTGTCTGTCTAGTCTTGTCTGTCTAGTCTTGTCTGTCTAGTCTTGTCTGTCTAGTCTTGTCTGTCTAGTCTTGTCTGTCTAGTCTTGTCTGTCTAGTCTTGTCTGTCTAGTCTTGTCTGTCTAGTCTTGTCTGTCTAGTCTTGTCTGTCTAGTCTTGTCTGTCTAGTCTTGTCTGTCTAGTCTTGTCTGTCTAGTCTTGTCTGTCTAGTCTTGTCTGTCTAGTCTTGTCTGTCTAGTCTTGTCTGTCTAGTCTTGTCTGTCTAGTCTTGTCTGTCTAGTCTTGTCTGTCTAGTCTTGTCTGTCTAGTCTTGTCTGTCTAGTCTTGTCTGTCTAGTCTTGTCTGTCTAGTCTTGTCTGTCTAGTCTTGTCTGTCTAGTCTTGTCTGTCTAGTCTTGTCTGTCTAGTCTTGTCTGTCTAGTCTTGTCTGTCTAGTCTTGTCTGTCTAGTCTTGTCTGTCTAGTCTTGTCTGTCTAGTCTTGTCTGTCTAGTCTTGTCTGTCTAGTCTTGTCTGTCTAGTCTTGTCTGTCTAGTCTTGTCTGTCTAGTCTTGTCTGTCTAGTCTTGTCTGTCTAGTCTTGTCTGTCTAGTCTTGTCTGTCTAGTCTTGTCTGTCTAGTCTTGTCTGTCTAGTCTTGTCTGTCTAGTCTTGTCTGTCTAGTCTTGTCTGTCTAGTCTTGTCTGTCTAGTCTTGTCTGTCTAGTCTTGTCTGTCTAGTCTTGTCTGTCTAGTCTTGTCTGTCTAGTCTTGTCTGTCTAGTCTTGTCTGTCTAGTCTTGTCTGTCTAGTCTTGTCTGTCTAGTCTTGTCTGTCTAGTCTTGTCTGTCTAGTCTTGTCTGTCTAGTCTTGTCTGTCTAGTCTTGTCTGTCTAGTCTTGTCTGTCTAGTCTTGTCTGTCTAGTCTTGTCTGTCTAGTCTTGTCTGTCTAGTCTTGTCTGTCTAGTCTTGTCTGTCTAGTCTTGTCTGTCTAGTCTTGTCTGTCTAGTCTTGTCTGTCTAGTCTTGTCTGTCTAGTCTTGTCTGTCTAGTCTTGTCTGTCTAGTCTTGTCTGTCTAGTCTTGTCTGTCTAGTCTTGTCTGTCTAGTCTTGTCTGTCTAGTCTTGTCTGTCTAGTCTTGTCTGTCTAGTCTTGTCTGTCTAGTCTTGTCTGTCTAGTCTTGTCTGTCTAGTCTTGTCTGTCTAGTCTTGTCTGTCTAGTCTTGTCTGTCTAGTCTTGTCTGTCTAGTCTTGTCTGTCTAGTCTTGTCTGTCTAGTCTTGTCTGTCTAGTCTTGTCTGTCTAGTCTTGTCTGTCTAGTCTTGTCTGTCTAGTCTTGTCTGTCTAGTCTTGTCTGTCTAGTCTTGTCTGTCTAGTCTTGTCTGTCTAGTCTTGTCTGTCTAGTCTTGTCTGTCTAGTCTTGTCTGTCTAGTCTTGTCTGTCTAGTCTTGTCTGTCTAGTCTTGTCTGTCTAGTCTTGTCTGTCTAGTCTTGTCTGTCTAGTCTTGTCTGTCTAGTCTTGTCTGTCTAGTCTTGTCTGTCTAGTCTTGTCTGTCTAGTCTTGTCTGTCTAGTCTTGTCTGTCTAGTCTTGTCTGTCTAGTCTTGTCTGTCTAGTCTTGTCTGTCTAGTCTTGTCTGTCTAGTCTTGTCTGTCTAGTCTTGTCTGTCTAGTCTTGTCTGTCTAGTCTTGTCTGTCTAGTCTTGTCTGTCTAGTCCTTGTCTGTCTAGTCTTGTCTGTCTAGTCTTGTCTGTCTAGTCTTGCCTGTCTAGTCCTTGTCTGTCTAGTCTTGTCTGTCTAGTGTTGTCTGTCTAGTCTTGTCTGTCTAGTCTTGTCTGTCTAGTCTTGTCTGTCTAGTCTTGTCTGTCTAGTCTTGTCTGTCTAGTCTTGTCTGACTAGTCTTGTCTGTCTAGTCTTGTCTGTCTAGTCTTGTCTGTCTAGTCTTGTCTGTCTAGTCTTGTCTGTCTAGTCTTGTCTGTCTAGTCTTGTCTGTCTAGTCTTGTCTGTCTAGTCTTGTCTGTCTAGTCTTGTCTGTCTAGTCTTGTCTGTCTAGTCTTGTCTGTCTAGTCTTGTCTGTCTAGTCTTGTCTGTCTAGTCTTGTCTGTCTAGTCTTGTCTGTCTAGTCTTGTCTGTCTAGTCTTGTCTGTCTAGTCTTGTCTGTCTAGTCTTGTCTGTCTAGTCTTGTCTGTCTAGTCTTGTCTGTCTAGTCTTGTCTGTCTAGTCTTGTCTGTCTAGTCTTGTCTGTCTAGTCTTGTCTGTCTAGTCTTGTCTGTCTAGTCTTGTCTGTCTAGTCTTGTCTGTCTAGTCTTGTCTGTCTAGTCTTGTCTGTCTAGTCTTGTCTGTCTAGTCTTGTCTGTCTAGTCTTGTCTGTCTAGTCAAATTTAAGGCTATAGTAGCACTTCTCTATTAACATTATTTTAAGTTTTTTTCTAAAAGATTTTTGGTAGGTTTCTTGGGTCAGCATATTTGGAAGCTTGTTATAGATTTGGATTCCAATCTTGTTCGGTGCTTTGCTGCAAATTGTTAAATTTGATATTGGAGTTCGTAGTTGCTTTTGACCTCTTGCGAAGTGATGGTGTTGGTCTATGTTTCTTATAATTGAGGCCTTATTCCTGTGAATATGGCATGCAGTTTCCCATATGTATATGGATGGTACCGTAAGGAGGTTTAGCTTCTTAAAATAGGGCATACAGGATGTTGTTCTACCTACACCTATGATTGCCCGGATGATTCTCTTTTGGGCTTTGAAGACCCTTTGAGTTTGTGGAGAGGGTCCCCATACTATAATCCCGTACGAGATAACAGATTGTACCTCCGCGTGGCATATATTTAGCAGCACATTTTGTTCTACTAAACAGCGGATATTTCTTATGAGGTAGGCTTTATAATTTATTTTCTTGGTTATTCGATCAATGTGGGTATTCCAGGTTAGATTTTCTTCTAAATTTACTCCAAGAAATTGAACTGTGTCGGTCCTTTGAACGGTTGCGTTGCCTATTTTAAGTGTTAAATCGTCTTCTCGCAAACTACGGGTTGTTTGAAATACAATATATTTTGTTTTTCCAATATTTAAGTATAAGTTGTTGGCAGAGAACCATTGATTGAGGTCGGTTAGAAGCTCATTTGCCTCTGATTCAGCTTTTTGTTTAGACGGCTCCGATACTATAAAACTGGAATCGTCTGCGTAATCCGCCTTTCAATGCGGGAGACCCGGGTTCGAATCCTGGTCGGGGAGGCGACAACTAGGGCGGTTTTCATTAACCGTCCGAGCTGCCCACCCTGAATGAATGCAATATATGCGATACCGGGATGGCGCATACTAAAAGCCAAGGTGGAATAGGGGATTTGGTGAGTCTTGTCTGTCTAGTCTTGTCTGTCTAGTCTTGTCTGTCTAGTCTTGTCTGTCTAGTCTTGTCTGTCTAGTCTTGTCTGTCTAGTCTTGTCTGTCTAGTCTTGTCTGTCTAGTCTTGTCTGTCTAGTCTTGTCTGTCTAGTCTTGTCTGTCTAGTCTTGTCTGTCTAGTCTTGTCTGTCTAGTCTTGTCTGTCTAGTCTTGTCTGTCTAGTCTTGTCTGTCTAGTCGTGTCTGTCTAGTCTTGTCTGTCTAGTCTTGTCTGTCTAGTCTTGTCTGTCTAGTCTTGTCTGTCTAGTCTTGTCTGTCTAGTCTTGTCTGTCTAGTCTTGTCTGTCTAGTCTTGTCTGTCTAGTCTTGTCTGTCTAGTCTTGTCTGTCTAGTCTTGTCTGTCTAGTCTTGTCTGTCTAGTCTTGTCTGTCTAGTCTTGTCTGTCTAGTCTTGTCTGTCTAGTCTTGTCTGTCTAGTCTTGTCTGTCTAGTCTTGTCTGTCTAGTCTTGTCTGTCTAGTCTTGTCTGTCTAGTCTTGTCTGTCTAGTCTTGTCTGTCTAGTCTTGTCTGTCTAGTCTTGTCTGTCTAGTCTTGTCTGTCTAGTCTTGTCTGTCTAGTCTTGTCTGTCTAGTCTTGTCTGTCTAGTCTTGTCTGTCTAGTCTTGTCTGTCTAGTCTTGTCTGTCTAGTCTAGTCTTGTCTGTCTAGTCTTGTCTGTCTAGTCTTGTCTGTCTAGTCTTGTCTGTCTAGTCTTGTCTGTCTAGTCTTGTCTGTCTAGTCTTGTCTGTCTAGTCTTGTCTGTCTAGTCTTGTCTGTCTAGTCTTGTCTGTCTAGTCTTGTCTGTCTAGTCTTGTCTATCTAGTCTTGTCTATCTAGTCTTGTCTGTCTAGTCTTGTCTGTCTAGTCTTGTCTGTCTAGTCTTGTCTGTCTAGTCTTGTCTGTCTAGTCTTGTCTGTCTAGTCTTGTCTGTCCAGTCTTGTCTGTCTAGTCTTGTCTGTCTAGTCTTGTCTGTCTAGTCTTGTCTGTCTAGTCTTGTCTTTCTAGTCTTGTCTGTCTAGTCTTGTCTGTCTAGTCTTGTCTGTCTAGTCTTGTCTGTCTAGTCTTGTCTGTCTAGTCTTGTCTGTCTAGTCTTGTCTGTCTAGTCTTGTCTGTCTAGTCTTGTCTGTCTAGTCTTGTCTGTCTCAGAGGCAAGTGAAATGTATCGAACCCTTATTGTTTCTAGAGCAGAAGAGGGAAGTAGATAAGAGCCAGTACAAGTGTGTGTGTATATGTATATATATATATATATATATATATATATATATATATATATATATATATATATATATATATATATATAAATATATATATATATATATATATATATATATATTTCGATATTGATTAATTTTTCTTTATATTAGGGTTCCGTACCGAAAACGGAACCCTTATAGGATCACTTTGTTGTCCGTCTGTCTGTCTGTCTGTCTGTCTGTCTGTCTGTCTGTCTGTCTGTCCGTCTGTCTGTCTGTCAAGACCTTTTTCTCAGGAACGCGTAGAGGTAACAAGTTTAAATTTGTATCAAATACTCGAGTCTGCGGTATCTTTCAGCTGTGAAAAAATCAAACTTGTAAGTCAACGCGATCAAAAGATATGACCGTTTATGTAGCATATTTTGCGATTTCACGAGGGAATCAAAACCTATAGGGTATTTCTCGTTGACCTAGAATCATGAAATTTGGCAAGAAGCGGTGTCTTACAGCACATGTCAAGGGAAAAATCTGAAAACCGTAAATATGTAGTTTAATTACAAGAAAAATGCGAATTTACTATTTGAAACTTATGAAAATTCACTAATGTTGTCGTAGTGGTATTGTCAGGCTCCAGAAGCATATGGGTTGCATACAGTTAGGTCCTATTCTATGTTTATTCTGAATTTTCTTTGTTTATATTCGTTATGCATTTCATCACGTACGCTTTATATACCAAATATATACAGGGTATATGTTATGTCTAAATTTTGCTTTTTTATAACCGACATGCGACATACTCAAGTCCCGTAACATCCTGTATATATTATATTTCGTCTAATTTTTCTTTATAATCTACATAATATGTTGATAATCTACATAATAATACTATACTATACAAGTTTGTACGGAACCCTCGGTGCGCGAGTCACTACTCGCACTTGGCCGGTTTTTTTTAACAAAACATAGCCGTTGTCATAGAAGCGCGCGCGGAACCTACTAAGCGCGCTATATTTTTAAAGAGATTCTCTTTACATCTCCCCTCTTCGAGATGAAAATTGCACAATTCTTCAACCATCCTCATGTTCTCATATTGTAGTTATTTTTGTCACATGGAATAGGGTTGTATCTTGATTATTTTTTTCTGTTTTTAATCTATAAATTGATTTGAAATTTTTTCTTCTATTGTGAATGGTCCGATTCTTAGTTCTTCCAGCTTTTTCCTATTGACTTTGAATTCATGGTGTCTTCTATTTCTGTCAAATATACTTTTATTATACTTATGTGGTCTTAGTGTTCTTTCCAATGCTAACTTCTTATCTCCTATCCAGTCTTCTCCGTTTTTCTTTATTTTTAATTCTTCAAGTATGTAACTGGTGTCTGTGCCATGTAATAGATACTCTGGTGTAAATCCTGTGATTGTATGTTCTAGTCTATTATACTTATTCACATTCTCTCGCTATCGATGTCCATGCTCATTTCTTTTCCTCTTCGTTTATTTTACATCTTATTTTATTTACTAACGTCTGGTTTAATCTTTCATTCAAACCATTAGAAAATGGTGCATTTATTGCAGTAAAAATTAATTGCACATCTTTCTTTTTTATATAATCTTTAAATTCTCTCGAATTTATTCCAGGATATTGATCCGTTAAGATTGTTCCGATCTTTTCTATTTCTAGTACAGTTTGAACTAATTTTATAAAATCATTGGCGTTTTGTGTTTTTGACGTTAGAATAAACAAGTATCTCGTGAAATGATCGACAAGTAAGTGTATATATTTTTTCGTCCATCTAGAGCTTCCAAATCCTCCAATTGTATCTATGGACATAATTTCGAAAGCTTTAGTCGCTGGTCCTAATTGGGACATTGAGCCGAATTTATGTTGTCTTCTTTATTTATTCCTAATACATATATCACATCCTTTACAATTTTGTGTTATATTCCCTACTAATTTTTTTTCATTATAATATGGGCTTATTTTTATTCTCGTTTGTGTTATCCCTGTGTGACACCAGTCCTTGTGTATTTTCTTAATTAAATCGATACTGTACTTTTCATATAATATGATTTTCTCTCTTTTTTTAACCTTTTCATAATATATTCCATTTTTCTTTATTAAATTTTCTTTTTTGTTTTGTAATAATATGTTATTCATCTGATCTAACTTTATTTCATCTACCTCAATAAAATTTACAGTTTTTAATAAGTCCTCTTCTTCTTCTATATTCGATTCTAGCACAGGGTTTCTACTTAAGTAGTCCGCTTTTGTATTATCTTTCCCTGGAATATATATAATTTTAAAATCGTATTGAGATAGGTAGTGTGTTAGATCGCCTAATTCTTCGTCTGTTCGTGCTTTTATGTTCATATTTTGGATCTAATAATATTGAACTATTTTCTATATATTCATGATAAAAGTTTATTTTTCACAGAAATTGTCTGATCTGCTTTTGTGTGGTTGGAGTCGGGAATTTTTGAATTGATGTTATTTTATCTTTCAATGGTGTAACTGTATTTTCTCCTATTACATGTCTTAATATCTAACTGAACTAGCAGCAAACGTACATTTCTTAAATTTTAACCTAAATCCTTCTTTTGTTATTGCATCTAATACTTTTTCAATATGATCTAGATGTTCTTCGAAAGTCGGTGAGTGTATTAGGATATCGTCTATATAGTTTAGTGAAAATTCAATTAGTTTATGTTTTCTCAATATGTTACTCAAAATTCGTTGAAATATAGATGGAGATTTTCAAGCCAAACGGTAGGCATGTCCATTGAAAATGAACATCTTGCGTTACAAATCCAGTTTTTCTTCTATCTTCAATTCTTAGTGGTGTTGACCAAAAAAACGAGTTTATGTCCAGTGTCATGAAATATTTACAGTTTCTAGCTCTTATTATTATATCATTTATTAAAGGATATGGTTGTGCTTGCAGAGACAATGTTTTTTTTTTAATCTCTGAAGTCTATGCACATGCGCGTCTTTCCTTCACTTTTCTTATATGCTAGTGGGACAGGTGCAGCAAAAAGACTATAAGATTCTTCGATTAAATTTCTCTCTAATAATTTGGCTATTTGTTTTTCTATTTATTTTTTGTCATCTATATTACATCTATATAGTCTTTTACTGCAGTATTTCTCCACCAGTAAATCAATTCTAGCTTCATACTCATTAACAGTTCCAACATTGTATTTTTCTTTTGCAAACGCTGATTTGTTGTCATCTATTAATCTTTCTATCTTAATCTTTTTATCTCTATCTAAATGTTCTATTTTGATTTGGAATTCATCTGTTTCCACATGTTCATTAAAATTAACTGAACAATTTATAACTTTAAATTCTATTTCACTTAATATTTTCATTGGTTTTTCTATTTTCTGGGAAATTTCTAAATTTTCATTCAACCTCAACTTGAACATGGGAATTAAATCTAATCCTATTTTGAAATCTTCGAAATCTTCTCTTTCAACTGTGAATATGTCCACTTCTTTTTCTATATTAAATATTTGTATTCTTATTCTTACCAATCCATTTGTTGAATTCACCATTGACAGATTTTAAGAGTATTTTGTCTTCTTCTCTATTATCTTCTATATTTATCCATTTCGAGTTTATTAAGGAGATTTGACATCCTGGGTCATATGTTCCCATTATCTCTATCCTATTCTCAATTAGCATCTTAAATCTGATCAATGGTGTGACTGTTCGTTTTTCCTCTCTGTACAAAGGCCTACTTCTATAACTGAATTGCTCCCTATAGCTTTGGGTTTCTCCGTTTTCTCTTGTTTAAACCAGCATTTCTTTTCTGGGTGGTATCTTACACCTTTACCCATATCCTCACATGTCTTGCAAGTTTTTTTTTCATAATTTCTAACTCTGTGTTTTGGGTAATCTTCTTTTTTAATATTTTCTTTTTTTTGTAATTCCTTCGAGCTTTTGTAATTCCTTAATAAAATCTTTTGTACCTTCCATTTTATCTCTGTCAATTTTCTCTCTGATAAATTCTGGCAAACCAGATGCAATCGTATCTATCATTGTATCAGCGTGCATGTTCTTATTTATTTATAATACTCGTTTTTTCTTTATTGCATATTGCAATAAAATAATTAGCATATGTTCCGCTACTCCATCCTTTACTTGAAAAGGTTTCTATTAATACCTGTTTCCATTCATGCCAATCGTTTTCATGCTCTCCTTTTATCACTGTAGTAGTATACCAGTCTTGGCAAGTTCCATCTAAAAATACTCTCAATAATTCGATTTTGGTTTCACCTTTTTCAATTTTAAATCTTCTACATTCTTTCTCGAATGTGTCTAACCATTGTCTAACATTAACGAACCCGTGTGGGATTAGTTCCGCCAAAAAAAATCGAAGGGGATTTGGATGAAAACTTCCTCAAGGTAGGAACGCTAAGGGAGAATGATAGAGGTACACAATCAACAACAATCTCGTTAGGCAAAGAAGAGGCCAACAAACTGCTAAGCTTGGGAACGATAAGGGTGGGATACAAAAACTGCTCCCAGGAAAGAAAAGTTCAAATGATCAAATGCTACAAGTGCTGGTCCTATGAGCATAGAGCAGCGGATTGTCAAGACACAGACAAGACT
Organism: Phosphuga atrata; assembly: GCA_944588485.1. Lineage (NCBI taxonomy): Eukaryota > Metazoa > Arthropoda > Insecta > Coleoptera > Silphidae > Phosphuga > Phosphuga atrata. Next base: position 67,666,340 of record OX155893.1, on the reverse strand, counting down.
AGCTTGTGCTATAACTGTGGAGAGAAGGGGCACATTGCCAAGGAATGTCCCAATGAAGAAAAATGCCCGATCTGCCAGGAGACTGACCACAAAACCGGCACTTGGAGATGCAAATCGTACCGAGCGGCACTCAACTCGAGCAAATCCAAAATAAAGGGCAATTCTATTCGCAACATTAACACTCTCAATGTCAAATAAATCATCGAAAGCACCAACAAAGTCCAGTAAGAAGGCGAAAGTACTTCAAAGCAACATAGCTAGGGGTAAAGCAGTTATGAGTCTCCTCTATAAGACGGCAATAGACGAAAGAGTAGATATCTGCGTAATTTCTGAACCAAACAAAAATATGGCCTCTAGTGGGACCTGGCTAACGGACAATAATTAACTAGCTTTAAATAAATGGGATCAAGAGGGGCAGGGATTCGTGTGGGCGGAAGTAGAGGATATAATCATCTACTCCTGTTACTGGTTACCCAATAAAACATTAGCGGAACGAGAAAAGTACCTCCAAGACCTTGGAGAGAGCATAAAAAGTCACAACAACTCTGTTATAATCACAGGAGATTTCAACGCAAAGGCGAAGTTATGGGGAGGAGCAAAAGATGAAAAGAAGGGACGATGCTAAAAGAGTGGTTGGCAGAGCTAGACCTGACCATAATGAATAACGGAAAAAAAAACCACTTTCATTAGGGGAACACGTCATCTTCATATATCGACATCACTTTCACATATCGACATCACTTTCATATATCGACATAACTATGTGCTCGTCAGATATAAGCGACAGAGTGGAAAACTGGTGGGTAGCAGACGATGAAAATCTAAGTCTACACCAGAACATACTTCGTGATAAGTGTACCAAAATATGACATTGAGACCTCGAAGAAGAAATTGTGGAAAATCCAAAACGGCCGTATACCCTTATTAAAAGAAACATTTGCAAAAGTCTTCAATGGAATGGACACGCTTAGCGCAGTAAACTTGACGAGTGTAATTACAAAAAGATGCAATACAATATATTGGTGGTCACAAAATCTCGACTCAGCGAAAAAAAGATGTATACAAGCAAGGAGGGCAGCGACCAGAGCAAACATAAAGAAAAACCTTGATCCGAATACGTACCAGGAAGAAAGGAACATACTAAAAACAAGCATACTAAAAGCTAAGGAAAATGCATGGAAGAGAGTATGTCAGGAAGTTGAGCCGGATACATGGGGACTAGGATATAAAATAGTGACAAAAAAAATAAACTTATTACAACGAGCTACACTTACAGATAGCAAACAGAAAAAAATTGCGATGGAACTATTCCCCAGACACATTCCAAACCGCTGGAAGACCTTTGTGTCAGAGAAAGAAGATCCATTCACGAATGAGGAGCTTGACGAAGCTTTAAAGAGGACAAAAGATAATATAGCGCCGGGCCCGGATTTGTTGCCAGCATCGATAATTAAAGAATTATTCAAAGCTGTACTTGATAAATTTCTACTAGCAATAAACCATGAATACAGGGAAGCGGCGATACTCGTCCTAATAGAGAAACCCTCCAGAACAGGAGAAGAACCCAAAAATAGACACATTTGCCTTCTTAACGCACTGGGTAAGATCTACGAGCAACTAATTGTCGGGAGATTGAGAATAGGGATAGAGACCAAATTAGAGGATAAACAATTCTGTTTTAGGAAAGGCAGATCAACGGTAGAGGCTATGGAAGAGGTAATAAAAGCAGTCAGAGCTGCCAAAAAATATACACCGAAAAACAGAAGACTCAGAACTTTAGTCACCATCGACATCCAGAACGCTTTTAACTCATTCCCATAGCATAAGCTGATGGAAGCACAAAAGAATGAAAATAAGCAACATCCTCAGAAAAACAGTAGATAACTACCTACAGAATAGAAAAATTTATATAGGTGACAAAGAAGAATTAAAGTTGTCCTGTGGGGTTCCGCAGGGGTTCAATACTCAGACCATTACTGTGGAATGTATATAGTAATGAGGTCCTACAAATTAAGATGCCCCAATGGGGTTAAAATAATCTGCTTCACGGATGATACGGCCATCATTTACGAAATAATCAAATTATTTTTAGAATAAATATAGCTGGATAAACTTTTAAAGCACTTTGTTCTTTATTTTACTTTTTATAAATAATATAAATTTAAAAAAATAAAAGATTTTCTATGAAAAACCCTAATTTCAGTAAAATTTTAATTTTAGGCAAAATATTGCAACATATTTTTGATTTGAGAAATGAGGTTTACATTTTTTTGATAGGAAAGAAACATATGTTGGCACGCTCATTCATTAATGAAGATTGTCTCAGGAAACTCAGTTACATAGTTGACATTTTCTCACGAAACTATTCGAATTTGAGTCTACAGGGAGAAAGTACAAACATTTTAATATTGGGCAGTAAAATTTAAGTTTTTAGAACGAAGCTGTTACTTTTTCAAGGAGAATTGCAAAAAAAGAACACAGACATGTTATCGTGCTTTTCAGAATCTAGTAAAGAAAATACTATAGATTTCTTGTTATTTAAAAACACCATCCCCATCATTTTATAAAAACATATCCAGAAAATGAATTAGGTTGGATCCGCGATCCATTTTCGTGTGATATAATTAATTCCAAAATCCATTTAGTTTAAGAATAACAATTGATGTTTCACTGCGAAATGAATAAACACTGCGCATAGCTTAATTTAAGTCTCAGATTTGCCAAAACTGTTGGTTATCGATTGGAAACGAATATGTCGATTTGAAAAGAAAGGCAATCAATATTTTAATTCAGTTTGCATCTACTTACTTATGGGAATCCGGGTTTTCAAAATTAATTGTCATTAAAACAAAATATCGATCTCGATTGGATTCGGAGGATGACTTACGGCTTGAGATTTCCAATATAAAACCGAACATGGAAACAATAATGAGCTGGTTGCAAACGCATACTTCACATTGAATTCTTATGATCTAAAGTTGTTTTAAAGTAGTATTCTTAAAAAAAATATTTATATTCATATGCATAAATAATACCATTGTTTCGTAAAATTATGTTGTATTCAAACCTCTAATAAGGCAGAAAGAAAAACAAAGGCAGGTGTTTTTAAAAGAGTGTCGATGTGTCAACAAATTTTAATTTCTAAATAATAGATAGATTGTAGATTTGGTGGTTACTTGTACTGCTACCTTCATAGATCTATTCATAGCGCTTCCTCTAGTCCTGATTCCTTTACGAATTTCAGGATTTGGGTGGGATTCAAGGACTGCAACTCCTCTGCGTACAAGCAGTACAAGCTTGAGGAGCAGAGCTCAGCAGTGATACTAGACTTTACTAATATCTCCGCATAGATGCGATTAATTATCTGAAGTTTTATGGTGTTACAACATTTATAGCATATTTATGATGGTTTATAAGTTTGCTGCGTTATTTTAGAAAGGCTGTATTTTAATCAATGACGTCACCAACACTAATTAAACACCCTGTAAACGCAAATAAAAAAACATTCCTGTAAAACCCAGAAAGAATTTCACTTTACCTACGTTACCGATTAAAAAACATCCACTATCCATCCAGGGGTCGCGACAAAATTTTACACAAAATGGGGGTGTCGCCAATGAAAATAGTTTGCCAACCACTGTTCTAAATCATGGGTTTAATCTTGAAAATATTTTTCTCTTTACTCTTTCAAGGACGTAGTTGGAATATTTTTTATATTATCATAGTGTCGTTAATTTTTCGATTTTTTTGTAAATACATTTTTTGACATTTTCGAAAACAGGACCGCATATATATATATATATATATATATATATATATATATATATATATATATATATATATATATATAATTTCTGGCACAACAGCCCAAGGCCTCCTCCCACGTCATAACTTGTGCTTGGTGTCTTGATCTTAGACAGAAGTGTCGGGGGGTTTCGTGGCAGATTTTACTGCGATTACTTTGCCAGAGCCATCTGCAGGAGTACAGGAGAACATTGCTTATTTTTCACAATGTTCAGGATTCGAACCCGGGACTTGCGGCTCCGAAGTGCGACATCTTGACTAATGGGCCACCACCACCCTCATATATATATATATATATATATATATATATATATATATATATATATATATATATATATATATGTATATATATATATATATATGTATATATATATATTTATATATATATATATATATATATATATATATATATATATATATATATATATATATCATCTAGACTAGACTTTTCATAATCTAGTCTGAGTGTCTAGACTAAAAATATCAAATTCAAGGTTTCATCTATACTAGATTTTTAAGGCGGAGTGGCCAATTGCAATTGTGGGTGACTATCTAATTGGACCGGTATTTTTACCATCTTTACCTGCTCGATCCTCAGACTTATATATGGAATCATTAGTTTACGCTACTCCAGTGAAGAATTTGGATGAATTGCGAAATCGGATAATTGCTGAGTGTAACTTAACTCAATTAGAAACAACTCTGGTGTGTTTGAAAGATTTCGACACTGAATGACGAGAAGATTGAATGCTTGTATCGAGGCTGGAGGAAGTCATTTCGAACATTTATTGTAGATTGAGTAACTTTACATGCACTTTTTTTTAATAAAATGTTGTAACTGTTGAAAATTTTGTTCACCCTGTATCTTCGAAACAAAGGGTTTTTCAGAAATCACCATAAGACAAAATTTTCTTAGAACAGACCAAGGAAGAACCCCTTGAATTTTTGCCGCATGTTTACCTAACAACCTTTATAATTATTGCTAAACATATCTCTAATCAAATTGCGAATTAACATATGATACTGTAATTATGAATTCTATTGACTATGATACTGGCTCTAGATCATTGCAATTCATTGTTCACTATCTACTATATTCTATAAACTATCTACTTTATTCACCACAGTAATAATAAAAACTATATTTAATAATAATATAATAATAGGAAACCAAAACATCCTTGGTGGAATCAAGAATTTGAGAACGCTCTAGAAGAAAGGAAAAAAGGCGTTCCAAAACAACAATTGTAACAAATCAGAAGAAACACAGAGAAAATATTTCGAGGTTCGAATCATGTATCTATGATTCTAAGACAAAATAAACGGAAATACGTCAACGACCAACTGAAGTCAATTGAAGACAACTCCAAAAATTACAACACACACGATTTCTACAAAACCTTTACGAAACAAACGTTACCCACAGAACCTTTGCTTACGGAAGCAAGATGGTAAACTAGCCTTGACAAATAAGGTACATTTCCAAGTATTAGCTACATATTTTTTCATACCTTTTAAATTGTCCAGAACCGAAAGAAAGATTCCAAAAAGTGCAGCCAGAAATCACACCGGAAAATTAGTCTTCACCAACGCAAGCAGAAATTTATTCACACATCAAGAAAATTAAAAACAACAAAGGGGGAGGCAGGAATTGTACTCAAAAAAATTATATAAGTAATCTAAAACACTTGGCAGATTTGGCAGACCGAAAAGCTCCCGGATGACTGGAAGATTGCTCTCATCTATCTACTACATAAAAAGGGCAGCAAGTTAGATTTAAACAACTATAGATGAATCTCTCTTGTATCTGTAAACTACAAAATACTATCAGCCTGTCTCTTGAAGAGAACACAAAAGCAATTAGAACCGAAACTATTAGAATACCAAGCATGATTCAGACCAAACAGGTCACGCCCAGAACAAATTATCAACCTCAAAACCATACTCAAACTACGAGCCCTCAGACAGAAGCCCACAGTATGCACATTTGTAGACTTCAAAATTACATACGATTCGATAGACAGATTCTCACTATTCCAAATTCAAGAAGAGATAGGACTAGATCCCAAAACCCTAGAACTCATAAAACAAACACTCACTGACACGAAATCTAAAATGAAATTTATGGGGGAAATTTTAGAACCCTTTGGCTTTCGAACTGGTGTGAGACAAGGTTAAGTTAGGTTACGTTAGGTTCTCTCCTATTCTGTGCAACGTCGTGCTAGACGAGGTTATGGAAGAATGGAAGAAGAAACTCAAGAAATGTAAGTCTTGGAAACCGATCCGACTGGGCTTTCCCAAAAACAACCTCTTACCTTACCTCGCTTTTGCGGATGATCTGGCGATATCAACATAGGATGGGGAGACTGCCGTCAAACAGCTTGGGATATTTAAAGAATGTGAAGAAGAAGTGGCACTGCAGATTTCATTTGAGAAAACTAAATTCTTCTGTTTAAAGACAAATATGACGAGTCGAGAACAAATTGCGATCAAATCGACAGGGTACTACATACAGGGTACTTACATACCTTGGAGAATGACAGACAATGTCACGACAGACAAAAATTCGGCATTACAACACAGTCATAAAACCAACAGGCTTTACGCGAGCGAAACATTGACACTTAACAGAAAATAAGAACTAGAAAAAAACAAGAAGGACGAGAGGAAGATCGTCAGAAAAATCCTAGGAGCAACATATACCCAAGATGACTACAGGCTACAATCAATCAAAACAACAGAAAAGTTTTCAAGCATTGAAATTGACATTAAGAAAAGACGAATTAAATTGTTTGGACATCTAACGAGACTAGAAAATCGACTGTCCAAAGGATATTAGATTTTGTTAGCTCACTAAAAAAATCGACACATTGGTTAGACGAACTTAGAAAGGACATAAGAAACGCAAACATATGTACAATAGACATTTTATAAAAAGACACCTTCAGACACGAAGTAAAAAAATGGAAGCCTAAACAAGCCTTCTCGGAAAGAATGAAAGCTTATTGGAAAAGCAATAGGACCTCAAAGAAAACTTGATTGAGTTGTTTGCTTAACGTCTTCCATTATTGGGAGAATACGCTAATAATAATAATAATATTTACTTTTACATTCTACTTACTAAAATACAACAAATATTTCATATGTTTTAGGAAAAACTGCAAGTATGTGGGACTATTACACTCATACCTTTCCAGAGAAGATCCTAGATAGAAGTAATGGAGACATAGCATGTGATTCCTATCACAAGATAGATGAAGACATCAAAAACCTTATTGATCTCAAGGTCGATTTTTACAGATTTTCAATCTCTTGGCCGAGAATTTTACCCACTGGTTTTGCCAACAACATTAACCCACACGGCGTTCGTTACTACAATGAACTCATCGATAAATTAATAGCGAACGGAATTGAACCATTAGTAACCATTTTCCATTGGGACATTCCTCTAGTAATTAAAGATTTAGGGGGGTGGGCCTCAGTGGATACAGTTAAATATTTCGCCGATTATGCAAGAGTTTGTTACACTTTGTTTGGAGATCGAGTAAAAACATGGATTACAATTAACGAACCATCAATTATTTGCGAATTTGGGTATGGAAGGGGCGTAGTGGCACCGTTTTATAAATATGAAGGAATTGCTCCATACATTTGTGGCCACAACATAATTTTGGCTCATGCCAAAGCTTACAACATTTACAAAGATGAATTCAAATCAAAACAAAATGGTAAAATTATTTTACTTTGTTAATTGGATTATTTTAATTGGGTTTGTATTTTTGTTTCACAGGAAAAGTTGGAATAGCTATAGAAACTTCTTGGTACGAGCCTGGCAGCGATAGTAAAGATGATAAAGAAGCTGCTGAAAGATTGATGCAGATGTATGTACGTAAATATTTAACAAACAATTAAGTAATTTATTAAAGATTTCGTTTTAGTTCGGATGGTTCGTGCATCCAATATTTTCAAAATCAGGAGATTATCCAGAAGTAATGCGTGAACGTGTAGACGCCTTAAGCAAAGCACAAAATTTTCCACGATCTCGCTTACCTTACTTTACTGAAAAAGAAATCAAAGAAATTCGAGGAACTTTCGACTTTTTGGGTTTAAATCACTATACCACAGATTTGGTTAAAGCTGAATCAAGCGGTAATGTACCATCAAATATAAACGATGTTGGAGTTACCACTTATCCTGATCCGACATGGGAATCGGCTGCAAGAGATTTTTTCCATTTGGTTCCCTGGGGCTTAAGAAAATTGTTAAAATGGATTAAGAATGAATATGGTGATATTGAAGTTGTGATTACTGAAAATGGTTACGCAGGTTTTATGAATGAGACTACTGACGATTATAAAAGAATTGAATATTATAACGTAAGAGATTCTAACTATTCTCTATTTTCATTGACTTCTTTTAATCCATATTTCAGCTTTACTTAAAAGAAGTTTTAAAAGCTATACATGAAGATAAATGTAATGTAACTGGTTACACAGCATGGACATATATGGATAATTTTGAGTGGGGCGATGGCTACACGTATGTTGAATTAAATAACTAATCTTACAATGTTAATTTTTTTCTTTTAGTATGAGATTTGGGATGTATCATGTAGATTTTGAAGATCCAAATAGGCCTAGAACCCCTAAGAAATCTGCTTACGTTTATCAAAACATAATTGTTTCGAGAAAAATTGACGAAGGTCTCGTACCGAAAACATTTTTACATTCAACAATTAAACCATAATTTGGTAATAGTATATTCAATAGGGTCGCGCGTAATTCCGCGAGTAGTAATTGCCTTACAATTCCAATTATGTACTATACTTTTTCTACGACCACACTAATTTGTTTCTGTTTAATAAGAAAAATATGTTTGATGTAACACCTTCGACCTTATTTAACTTGATAGAAATGAAAAGAAATACTTAAGAAACTAAGAAACGGTTGCATACCTCTTTATTTTGTACAAATTTGTAGTTTTCGTTAGATTTAAACATGAAAAAACGAAATGAATTACAGCTTCTATGTGAATGATGTGACGTTTACTGATTGTTTGGAAATCACGGAATACTATATTTAAAAATAGCATCAACGTGCAGCTCTCAACCAATCAACGAATCGTAAACCGAACAAGCAAGGATGATTTTGAATTATTACATAACATTAATCGCAGATTGATTACATATGTGTGTGGTATGATGTATTTACATAGTCCATGTAGTTACACGTTCAACTGTACAATAATGGGGATTTACAATTGTGGTCGTAGATAAAATATTAAATTTAATATATGTGGCGTTGTAAGTAGTGGCATATGTTTTGTACTATACTACCATAAATATTTTTATAGCCATAAGTAGTTTTACATATAGAATATTTTGTCTTTTTGGCGTTATAATACATATATATATAAATAAATAACATATATAAACTAAATTAGGCTTTTATGAAATTCAAATAAAAATAGGTTTTTCAATGCAAACTGATGTCTTATTCTTTAGTTATTGTAATATCTTTATTAACAATCTTGGCCATTTGCAGTTGTATATGTTACTGGGGCTGTATGAAACTCTGAAATTGTACACAATTCCCGGGAAATATACGCAGTTCCGAGCCTGCTTAGGAAATGTGTAAAATAATGTTTCAAAGATTCTTTTATACACACATTTCATGTGAAATGTATGTATTTCCGGGGAATTGTATGCAATTCCGAGATGATACTAGGAAATATATAAAAACTAATACATACTATGTAAAACTGAAAAATAATAGCTTCTAAATATTGGTAAAAATTTTTTATCGAGGATGTTAGATTTTATCAAGGAAATATTGAAATCCACGCGCCCTAGCCCCCTCTCTCATTACCATGCACAACCGTTTGTCTACGGTACGAATTCGTATTAGGCATAATTTGAACGAACTTGTGAATATCTCATAAACCAGCAGCAATGACACTGCATATAGATCTGACTCCATTGCACCTTGTCGTGGAGTGGGCCGCCAGATCGGCCATTGTTAGGTTCAGCAAGGAAGGAAGGCAGAGGTAAAATCATTTGGAGCAGATACCGGAACAGACTCGCTGCCAAGATCTCCTGGCTGGTACCAAAAGATGAAATGGTATGCAAATACCATTTCGAGAAAAACTACACAGAAATATGTAGTAGTAAAGTCGACTGGAGCGACTAATCCTCAGTACCACACACCACATAGATCAAAATGTTATCAAGTGGTATACGGATGGTTCGAAGATAAAGGAAGGTATTGGTGCAGGAGTGTTTCAACTTTGTACCAAATACTTTGAACCCATGGGAATATTCCCTATCTAAACTATCTTCCAAGCAGAGGTACATGCAATCGAAAGATGTGCACAATTTAACCTCGATAGGAATTATCGCAAAAAAACGAATTGCTATCCTGTCAGAGAACCAAACAGTCATCAAGGCCATTAGCTCATGCACCATCAGATCCAAACTGGTATGGGACTGTGTGGTAAAGCTCGGCAGAGAAAATAATGTAACGCTATACTGGGTACAAGGACACACTGGTATAGATCGAAACGAAGAAGCCGATGACTTAGCAAATACGGGATCCAGCAATCCCTTTATAGGTCTGAAACACTTTTGCGGAATGAGTACGAACACCATCCACAAAAGTTTAAATGAAGAAATTAGAGAACAATGGATGAAAACCTGGAAAGAACTTCCAGGGCTAAGACAATTTAAAGCAATCCTGGGATCAAAGCAATGATGGAGATTTTAACCAAAAAATAACAAAATATTGCCTGAAACTAAACAGAAATAAGCTTAGAATTCTGACAGTCCTAACGGGACACTGCAGACTTAGAAAACACCTCAAGGCCTTAGGCCTAGAGGAAAATGACATATGCAGATTATGTGGCTCGGCAGAAGAGACCCCTACACAACTGTTCAAAGACTGCTGAACACTGCTCCGCAAGAGACAAATGTCACACCCAAATCCTGAAATTCCTTAAGGAATCAGGGCTGGAGGAGGCGCTCTAAATGGGTAAATATACCAACGTTCAGAGGAAGAGGATGGGGTACAATAGTTGTATGAAGGTCGCAGTACAAGGCACCACCAAATCTACAATGTTCATCTCATAAACAGTATAGTGAATCACGATGAAACTGCATTAGTTATTTCGTATATTTAAGCTATTTATCTGATTTTTTTAGAAAAGTTCCCTCTCTTTTTTATGACTTTTTTATGCTGAGTATAGAAAGTCCTCATAAGACACCGTGTAAAAACTAGTAACTGGCACCAGGTTCGATAGTTCGGTTTCATAAAAAAAATCTAGTTTCGGCATCAGTTTCGGTTTCCACAGAAAATCTGCCGAACCTTCGGTTGCTGCAAAACTCTGCGTTTGTGAATTATCCCCATCATCAGCTGAGTTCGCCAGCGGGTCTGGCGTGATCGTTGTTCTGAGCTTGTGTTAATTATCGCGCAAAGTGATTAGATTGGACGAGTAGTATAGGATGGAGGCAAATTTATAATTTCAAAATCGATTAAAAACGTAACGCCTCTAAGTAACACCGATTATGCCTATAGAATCTTGACAACTTACACTATATTATATTCAGAGATGTGACAACTTATTGTTAGATACAAGTATTTGAAATGCAGATACAAGATATAAAACACGTATTTTTATCTTATATCTGAAATACTTTTTTAAATTTCAATTTTGTATCTTGTATTTAGATACATTCGTTTATTATCTTAGTATTTTGTAAATACTATATTTGGTAATAGTACGTTACGTAATGAGAGTTGTAAGAAGCATATTACGTACGAGCGGAACAGTTACGCGCGACCCGCGTAGCGGAGAGCGCGTAATTCCCTTACAACGATTACAATTCGAGTACGTAATTGCCTTACAACGCGAATTATGTACTATACTTTATCTGCGACCATACTAATTTGTTTCTGTTTAATAAGAAAAATATGTTTTATGTAACACCTTCGACCTTATTTAAGTTGATAGAAATGAAAAGAAATACATTCATAATGGTTAACATACCTTTTTATTTAGTACTTATTTGTAGTTTTCGTTAGATTTATGTTAATGATGTGACGTTTAATGATTGTTTGGAAATCACGGAGTATTGTATTTAAAAATAGTATCAATTTGCAACTCTCAACCAATCAACGAATTGTAAACCAAACAATCAAGTGTTATGTTGAATTAATAAATAACATTAATCGCGAATTGTTACATATGTGTGTTGTATGATGTATTTACATAATCCACGAACTGTACAATATTGGGCAATTACAATAGTGGTCGTAGATAAAATACTATAATTAACTACATATGATTTTTTTACATTATGCATCCCATGATAAAAACAAAACTAAACGAAATCTTAAAATTTTCATTTATGAACTTCAAAAAAGGGTATGGTTTCGCGCCATATATTACTCTACAGAAATGTGTCTTAAAGTTTCATGTCGTGTCGTATGTGCCAAACTACCAAAATCCAAAGTTGCATAAATTATTGCTTTTCCCCTAATAGAAGTTATTTGGGGGTTACAGTCAATCAAAGGAGCTCACACTTATGATAAAGTTGATGAAATGATAGCTGATTCAGAGTATGATTTACAGCTATCCAAAATTGTTAAAATAGTAAAAGAAATCTGATTCAGAGACAGTTGGAAATCCTGAATATATATCACATGAAGTAGAGCCTGAAAGAACAACACTCCATGAAGATAATAAAGATGATGATTTATTACCAGAACCTTTTTCAGATGCCGCACAAATGACCTTTTAGCATTGAAAATCTTGAAATTACCTGCATTTAAAAAAAATTAAATACATTTTTAAGTGAAACTGTTCAAAGCCAACAGCAGAAGCTATTCAATTTCCGCAAGGAGATAAAAAGCAATAATGGATTTATAAATAGAATATATTGCAACATATAATAGCAACGACAAAATATGATTTTACAAACAACATATAACTTAAATATACGTAGGAAAATATATATAATTAATGGGAATTGATGTTGCGTTATCAGTTTATCTAATTGATGTTCAATTTCCATGAGGAACAAACGAAAATCGCCACGTTTCACAATATCCAGTCTATTTCTTTGTTTTGTCACAAGCTGACAAACAGCACTAAACCCTCGTTCGACTAAATATGAAGTTGGAAAAGCTAATAATAATTTTTTGTCGACTTTCTACAAAGTTGGATAATGGTCAATGGCATTTTTCTGCAACCAAAACTCTTCATATGAGTTTCTAAATGTTGCTTTTAAGTCGATATCATTCTGTAGCTCGACTAATTCTTCTCCCAAAACCGGGCCTGCGTTTTCATAACTTGAAAATGGCAATATTATACAATCATGAACTTCCAAATCAAACAAATCTTCTAATCTCTTTTTCATGTCATTATGTAACATTTCGAAATGATTTGTGAATATTAGAATATGTTCAACACATATTTCTTCAGTTTCCGAATTTCCATCAGATTTGGGAATTGGTAAAATTGACGACGAGCCAATTTTTTTTAAAAAAGTAACAATTTTTCAGTAAATGTTGAAATTTCCGACTTTGTTTTAATTAGAGTGACTTTTTTAACTTGTAGTTTCAAATTTATGGTATTAAATTTTTCAAACAAATCTGATAAATAAGCTACATCTTGTTTGATTTTTTTTAGTTCGGTAGCAAGATCTCTTTTTTCTGTTTCTTTGGAAATGGTAACAGATACTTTATAACTCACTATAAGTTTATAACTAAAAAATCAATAATCGTTCTATAATGTTCATAAAATCGTTGAAAACTGTTCCCTTTTGAAAGCCATCGAACTTCAGTATGGAGTAATAAACGTCTATAGTTATCTTCATTTTTCTCGCACAACATAGGAAATAGCCAATCATTCAATTAATGTGCTTTAATTTTTTTGTTGCAGTAATAATAAGTAATAAAAGGAAATTATCGCCAAGGAATTATTGAAATGCAAAATATCGATCTGTGCATTATCAGAACTGCGGCTCACAGGATCTGGGACAATGAAGGTTGACCCACCATCAATCGACGAGACGATGACGCTATTCTATTCTGGTGGCGACAAACGAGAAGCGGGCGTTGGCTTTATGGTTGATCGACGGGCCTCTGCCAGTGTTATCGCATTCCAACCGATATCCGAGCGTCTGGCGGTTATCACTATTGATGGAACGATTAAGACCCATATTGTATCCGTCTACGCCCCAACTGAGACCAGCCCGGACACAAACAAGGATGAATTTTATGCCCAGTTTCAACACACACTGGATACAATACCCCAAACCGAATTAATCGTACTTATGGGCGACTTTAATGCACATACGGGTGCAGATCGAACCGGTTGGGAAGAAACGATGGGAAAATTCGGATACGGGGAAATAAATGACAACGGATTACGCCTCTTATCATTTGCAGCGTCAAACAACTTGATCATCGGCAACAGCATCTTTCGTCACCCCCTCAAACATCAACTCACGTGGCGAAATCCATCCGGCAACGATTCGGCGATGTTCGACTACATTTTGGTCAACACCAGATTCCGATCGACGCTCAAAGATGTACGTGCGATGCGTGGACCCGACTGTGGATCAGACCATTATCTTGTCCGAGTGAAACTACAATTGAAATTACAAAGAGCAAAGAAAAAGGCACCACCATCAGCCAAGAGGAACTGGGCCTGTCTGCGAGACCCTGAAACCAGCCGAAAATTTCAAATCGCATTATCCAACAAATTTGCAGCACTCACGATACCAGTCGATATCAACATAGAAGAAAAACAACTTTCTGAGTCTATTGTGGGGTGTGCAACGGAGCTGTGTCCGCCCATCCGTCGACGGACGCAGAAATGGATCTCGGACGACTGTCTCAATCTAGTCGACCAGCGGAAGCAAATGAAACACGTCGATTTCAAACAATACCGACGATTGAACAAAGAAGTTCGACAGAAAATGAAATTGGAACGGGAAGCTTACTGGAATAACATCGCGGCTGACATGGAAGAAAGCGTCAAGGCATGAGTACCGGACGCTGTACCAGACAATTCGACGGTTAAGTGGCAAAACAACATCAACAAATGACAATATCAAGAAATTGGATGGAACTTTAGGGACCTCTCCTCAGGAACGTCTACAGCGGTGGAGAGAATTCTTTCATCAGCTGTACAACCACAATCCGCCAGTAGGTCCAGCACCCGAACTGCCGATTATTGAGCAGCCGATAAATCAGTTTCCCGATACTGAACCAACAATCAATGAGGTGAAGACGGCAATAAAATCCCTGAAAAATGGTAAAGCGCCGGGAGGAGATCAAGTAACTGCCGAAATGATCAAAGCCGGGGGAGACGTCTTATTACACCAACTTCACGTTCTCACAGTGCATATATGGCATTCAGATTGTGTTCCATCCGTGTGGAAGAAAGCGATTGTTGTGCCTATTTTGAAGAAAGGCGACAGTCGGGAATGCAACAATTACCGTGGTATTAGCCTCCTCTCGATCGTCGGCAAAGTATTTATGAAAATCATACAATCAAGACTACAGAAACATCGAGAGCAAACAAGCCGGGAAGAACAAGCTGGATTTCGACCACATCGAGGATGCATCGATCAGATATTTGCTCTCCGTCAGCTAATGGAAGAAAGAATTCGATGTGGCAAACGAACTGTCATCGTCTTCATCGATTTCAAATCTGCTTTTGATTGCATCGATTGGACAAGCTTGTGGGAAGCCCTGAAGATCGAACACGTGCCACTGAAAATCATTCAACTTCTTCAAGCATCGTACGACGGCTCAACCAGCAATGTTCGTATCCGAAACGACATGTCTGAGGAATTCCCGATTCGAACCGGAGTCCGGCAAGGAGACGTGGCCTCGCCGCTACTTTTTAACATTGTGATCGACACGATTATGCGAAAAGCGTTTGATGGGCGACGCGGAGTTCGATATGATGACAAAAACTTCCTAACCGATCTGATGTTCGCCGATGACAGTGCGGTTTTCGCCAACACAGATGCCGAAGCAACAGACACCTTGTATGACATTTCCCGCATTGCCCAGTCATACGGACTGAGAATCAATGCGGATAAGACCAAAGTGCTTACAACGGATGGATCTGAAGCCAGAGTTTACCTCGATGGAACCACAATCGAGCAGGTCCCACAGTTCAAATATTTGGGATCACTGGTTGTGGAGAAGAAAGTAGCTTCGACAGCCGAAGTTCACAGCCGGATAGGCCAGGCAACAGCAACGTTTGCTTCACTCAAGTGGTGCATATGGAAGCGGACGAATATTACCATCAAAACCAAAATACGCCTATACCGGACGCTGATCCTCCCAATTCTTCTTTATGGATCGGAAACATGGACATTACTCAAACCAGACCTTAACAAGCTCGAGGCCTTCCAAATGCGATGTCTGAGACAGATTCTCTGCGTCTCACTCCTCAACCACCTCCGAAATGAGACAATCAGAGAAAGGTGCGACCAACAGACACCGATTGTTGAGGAAATTCAAAAACGCCGATTACGATGGTTTGGCCACATCTGTAGGATGGGCGACAATCGAGTACCGCACAAACTCCTATGGAAAAAACGACCTCTTGATTGGAGAACACAAAAACAAGCACCGAAGACCACATGGTTGAAACACGTTGAGAACGATTTAAAAAACCAGCGAATAACAACAGCTGAGGCAAGAACCGTTGCAACTGATCGATTAGCATGGAAGCGTATAGTGAATGGAGCACGGAATCTAGCGGCACCAACAGCAGCGTACTGGCTACGAGGTCGACCACCTCTCCATGCGCCGGCTATGGATTAAAGAAGAAGAAGAATAATAAGCTGCATCGATTGGTGAGGAGGTTCACTTAGCCTTTTGGCACTTTTGGCAACTAAATCTTGGCGATGTATGATGCAATGAACGGATATAATATTTGGAGTTTTTTAAATTAATCCTAAAAACCTATATTAGAGCCTACCATAGCTTCAGCTCCATCAGTCGCACAAGCAAAAAGGTTATAAAGTGGAATTTTATTGTCATTAAAAAAAAATGCTCAATTACTCGAAATATTGATTCCCCTTTGGTATATGTTTCTAAATATCCTGCAAATAATAATTCCTCTTTCATTTGTTTGTTCATCATGTACAAAGCGAACATATGCTAGCAATAATGATTAATTTCCAGGTAGCGTACTTTCATCTATTTGCAAAGAAAAATATGTAATTCGCAAAATTTCATATAACAATTCTGCTGTATTTTCACCCATTTCATCAATTCCTCTTTGAATAGTGTCATTACTGAGAGGAATTGATTTAATTATGTACAATGGAGATATTGTGGAACACAGTACTGATTACCTCAGCAATTGCAGGCAAAATTAATTCTTCTCCAATTTGTGGGGTTTTCCCGGCAATTTCAATTTACAATAGGGAATATGCATCCATTTTTTTTATTTGCTTAATTCACTTTTTACTTCGTTTTAACATAGTAAAAAATATAAATACTTGAGTGTTTTTAAAAAATTATATAAAATACAGATTAAATTTGACCTGTTTGAAAGGTCGCATTTTTCTCGCGCTTTGGATGACGTCACAGCTCTCCTTGTCATTCAGTGTTGTTTACTATTTGCAATGTTGACAGTTACTTACACTTTTGACAGTTAAGGATTTTCAGATTGAATCGCTATTTCGATAATGCAAAAATCTAAAACCATGCTTAGATATTGTTTCGTACCGGAATGCAAAAACACTATTATAAGTACACCAGATAAAGTGTTTTTTTTTGTTCCAAGAAATGCAAAAATGCGTAAAGATTGGTGTAAAGTTATAAGAAGAGATGAAATATCTCAAAAATCGTGTTTATATTGTTGTGAAGATCACTTTAATGTAAGTATTTTGTATTTCGATAGATTACATGGTGTGAATTTCTTCCAGTGTTTTACTAAATGTTGAATTTATTTCAGATTGAGAAAGATACAACAAATTATGTTCAATACATCATGAAACAACAGTGCCAAAAAGTTTACACTACGGTTCAAGGAAATAGTTGTGCCTCATATATTTCTGTGCCAAAAAGAAAATATGCCACCACCACTAAAGGGAATATGTGCTATTAAAAGACAAGGATTGTAACTAGTAGCTGGAAAAGTACAAATGCTTAGAAATTGAAACACCAAAAACAAGTTACTATGAAGCCGGGCAAAGCAGTTTTCATATTGAAGAAAGTGATAATTATCGAGCAAGGCCCAGTTCCTCTGGCATCGATGTCTCTGAAACAGAGCAGATTGAAGCCTCTAGTAATACTAATGGCAAAGCTTTGCAAGTAAATATTAAGTCAAAGTACAGAAGTAAAGGTGTTCAAGTAAAGAATGGAAAAGAAAATTGTTGCTCTATCTCCTCTCCGTCTTTCATTACAAAATATTGCAATGTCACCAATAAAATCAACTAGGAAGTTATTTGCAGTTAACCCAGTTCATAGTGACGGCATCTATTTCTTCTGATTCTTTAGTGATATCCCCTGATTATGCATCATGTAGCTCATTTGAATTAAGTCGGACGCAAGATGATTTAAAGGATGAAAAACATTTATAAAATGTAATTCTAATTGGTACAATAACTGCTATAGGAAAAGAGCCTAAAATGTTGATATTATTACCCTAACAATCATATCATTTAATAAATCTTTTAAGTCAAAGCATCCCACTTCCAACTATAGACATACTAATTACATTAAAGAAATTAAAATTAAATGAATCATTTAACATATTAGCAATGCAGTTTGGTTATTCTCAGAGCACATGATAAATACATCTATTTTTGGTAAATTGTCCGATTGTGCTTTAACAAAACCACTTTCCGTCAATGTTCTTAATAATTTATAATGTCACTATAGACCAAAATGGCACCAGGTACTAACACACAAGAAAAACACTACAGTAATATTGCACAGCAAATCAACAGTCCCTAGTTTCGGTTCGACCAATGGTGATGCGTTTTGCAAATTTCGTTAGCATATTTTGGACTTTTTTATTTCAATTTTTAGAATTAAATACAAACTAAATAAGAAAATAATGGTATAGGTGTAATTGCAAGATCATAAAGTATAGGTGGTAAAAAAATCAAGTAAATCTAAATCTCTTGCATATTCCCTATTACATTTTATGTACACAATTTTTTTTTGTAAAATTACAATAAATAACCTTTAAATTACCTAGAATAATAATTACCTAGAAAAATCGTAGACCATTTCAACCACTGTGAACAAAAGCAATGTGGACTGCCAGAACATATTTTAGTACAAGATATTGATGTGAGGTGCAACAGCACATATTAACATGTTGCAAAGGCTTGTAAAGCAAAAGAATGCAGTCAACATGCACAGTGTTGAATATAGAAAAATTTATACTCAAGTTTCTAATGAATGGGATGCCATAAAGAACCTCACAACCGTTTTGAAATTCTTTTCTGAGGCTACGATTGATTTATCAATTGATAACGCATGCATATCAATAATAATAATATATTTAATATCAGTAACCCGTAAACTGCTAGTTCGAAAACGAAGATGAGATAATAAGAGATATGAAAAACTCGCTGTACGAGTCTTTGAACATTAAATTCTCCTTTATAAAAGGACGCCCTACATTGATGGCTGCGGCATTACTGGACCCAAGATTTAAATCGAAATATTTCAATTCCGATGAAGTGGATGTTGCAATGCCAGAAATATATTTTTTTTTGACGGAGCATAACGACGACGCTGAACGCCCGTCAGGTAGCGGAGAAAATGTTCCCTCAGATTCTGCAGAATTGATATTGCCAGCTTGCAACATAGAGCAAGAAAATGAAAGTCTTTGAGATACACCCGAAGACGATATTTTTAATAATATGGAGATAACTGGATCTTAAGATACAAAAATTGTTTTGAAAGAAAAAATTCAGTCTTACGTATTATTGCAAAGTAATGCCGACATATATTGTTATTGGAACAGCAGTCTATATCCTATCCTGAGAAAATCGATCTTAAAGTACAGTTGGCGATCGGTCAACGAACATAATGTGTTCTAAGACTATGTTCGTAGTCCGAATTATCAGTTAACCGAACATCGATTTACCATCGAGAAAAAATAAATTAAAAATTGTGCATGTATAATTTCTTAGCAAGTTTATTTATTTCAAAAATAATACACAGTCTTGCATAATTAGATAGTCTTTTTCCTTTTTTTTTGTGGACGTTAAGCAGCATGTCCAATGTAATTTCTCTCTTCTTCGGGATTTTCCGAAAGTGAGTGCCTTTGTAGAGATTTTCAACCCTATTGACATCTGCTTGGTTTGGGTGCCATTCTAAGATCTTTGCTCTGACATCCTCCCACTTCCGCCAACTTCCGCCAACCACGACTTGGCAAATTTTGGTCGTGTGTCGGAAAGCCAAGACGTGTTCGTTAAAGTTCGTTTTGGTTCGTTATCCGAATGTGGTCGTTGTCCGACTAAAAATCTCTCGTGAAAGTGGTCGTTGTCCGATTTGTTCGCAGTCCGAACTGTTCGATAACCGATCACCCACTATATCTTTCTGCTCCGCCCACTAGTGTTCCAAGCGAGCAGCTTTTTAGTACCGCTGTACAAATATACGCAGGTCATCGGAGCTACCTGCGTGGTGAAAATGTATAAAAACTGCTTTTTTTAGCGTACAATATTAGACTTTTTAATTACGAATACTACAGTTTTTAATTACGATACAACTAATGAGATCATTTCTTTATAATGTAAGTGTTGCTTATTGACCAATTTTTGTTCAAAGTAAGTACATGTATTGTTAATTTAAATTACATGTATTGTTTAAATATAAAAGAAATAAATAATTTTTGTTTTACAATTTTGAATTATTGTTTTTTATTTCATTTAACACGTGTTAACTGTCTGTATATGTGTAGAAAAATAAACCAAATTTTAGTAAACAATAGATTTTTAACATAAACAAACAACTAATAACAACATAACAACTAAAAAAGTTCAAGTGTGATAAAAAAGTTTAGATTTCGGCAGAGACTGAGACCGATGCCGCAGATTCGGTTTCGGTAGAAAGTCCTGTTTCTGTTCTTAGAACTCAAAATTGCAATAAATATTACACCTGAATTGTTTTCTGTTATTTCCTAATGACATACTAAACTATCTGTAGATGTTTCATTTTCTCACTGTTTTTATCAATATCCAGAACAGTACGGTTTACTACGAAAACTTGCAGGAGCATAGAAAATTAATGTATAACGTATGGTGTCACTGGTATTCTCTAGTCCGTAAAGATAAGCAACAATATTCCCATATCCGTGACACTCAGCTACAAAGCGAGGTGCGACGTCGCCTGTCACAAAATGATTGTGACAAACATTGTTTTAAATGCCTGATGCCATTGTTTTAAATGCCATGCCTGATCGGATGATCAGGCATGATAGGCCTCGCTCCGCTAACCCCGCTGTACTTACAATCATCTCGAATATAATACATTTCCGATTGCAATTTAGGAAATGTATAGATTTCCTACGAAAAGTGCATATTACAAAGTATCTCATAGATTTCCCATATATTTTAGGAATTGTACACATTTCCTAGGAATTGTATATAATGACGGATTACATACTTTTTTGTTAACATATATATTAAACGGTTGATAAATATAGGGTCTTCCGATAGGAACTTCTCAACTTTGACAGTTGGTAGTAGTGGTTGCCAACTACTAGTCGTGCGGGCTTGCGAGGTGGCGGATAGCGGAATACCTCTCAGATGTGAGTGGTACCGAGGAAATCAAATACTCGGGGCGGACCAAAACTAGCAAACAACACAGCAGTAGTCTTAGAGTAGGCAGTTGTGATCAACCGAGCGGATCCCGGTATAAGCAACACATACATACATACAGGGTTATACACCTCTCTTGGGGTTGCAACCGCTCGTTACCTCTACGAGCTCTTGAAACTCATTTAATGTGGTGAGTTACTCCAAGTTCCTCTGTCCTGTTCTTACTCTGTCCAGTCGTTTGTCTTTGCCTCCTCTGTTAATTTCCTTCACGTGGCTCAGTCTAAAGTCTTGCTCCTCCATGCCTCTATGTTTAGGTTCTTAATGTCCTCTAGTACCTGATCCTCTCATCTGCTTTTCTACCTCTACCTCTGCTAATCACTGGTCTCCACATTGTAATCATCTTTACCACTCCGTTGTTTTCCATTCGATATATGTGGCCTAAAGCGTGATCAAGTAATAAAAGCCATGAAAGACACAAATATCCCACAGAAACTAGTGAGGCTAACAGAAATGACAATGACAATTTGAGGAACTCAAAAGCAGGGATAATGACACAGGTGGGTACCTCCTAGGGAAATCGCCTAGAAAAATGAGCGTGTTATGTTTTGGGGTCGCCTCGCATATCATTTCTAGTTGGTCATAGAACTCGTCCTTATTCTGATCGTCAGTTACCTCTGTGGGCGCGTATGCATTTATGACCGTTATGTTGACTATTTCATTTTTTAGTCTTATATGCGATATCCTTCCGTTTAAACTCTTAAATTCCAAAATGTTCTTTGTCAGTTTTGCTTATCATAAAGCCCGTTTCCTTATAACCTTACTTGTCCTCGCCTCCATATAGTAGTGTGTACTCGTCTTTATCGATCTTGCCTTCTCCCTTCCATCTTAGTTCCTGCATGGCCAGTAATTCTAGTTTATATTCTTTAATTTCTCTCGCCACTTCCTCCATTTTTCCCATAACTAACATTGTTTTTATGTTCCAGGTTCCTATTCTTATTATTGACTTCTTCTTCTTCTTACTTTTCCTGTTTACAGTTTTTCTCATTTCCGTTTCCGTTGCGCGGTGGTTGTTTTCACCTTTCATCTCCTTACCCCCTCTTAGTAGTTTTTTCTAATTGTTTTCGAGATTTTCCTCAATTGTTGCTTGGTGTCCTGACTCTCAGGTGGGGAGCAGGCGTTTTCTTTACTCTTGCACTTTTTGCGTGTAGTCGTCGTTAATGCCGATATCTTTTGGCTTGTTGGTCCGTTCATATATTTCCATTTTCTTATTCCATGATTGTAGCTTAATGCCGATTGGTCTGTTGCTGTTTGGACTAATAGCTCCTACTTTTGTGATTTCCTTTATGTCCCCCCCTGGATTAATTTCTACTCCAATGTTCGTAAGTATTTCCACCACCTTCTTTTTACCTCTGTCTGTTTTTCTTGCTCTCTGTCAGGTAATCCTTCTACAATGATGTTATTTCTCCTGACGGTCGTACTTTGTTTACTATTTTGCTTAGTCGTGGCGAAATTTCTACTTTCTTGCCTATATCCTGTTTGTACTACAAAAAGATGACGCTGTCGGTCAACCCGTCGAGAACGTGCATCTTATCAGTGTTTATCTTTCAGCGTCTTTATCAGTGGACTGAACAACGATATGATAAGCAACACCCTCTTACTTAAACAGTTTTGGGTGGAAGACCAAGCAAGAGCACGGCAACTCCTTGCCCTAGAGGCAAGAAATGGTTCCTAAAGGCGGATGAGTCCAAACTGGGCCAACGGCACCGAGATGCAGAAAGCTACGGAAAACTACTGCATTAAAGGTTCATTTCAGTAACCCTAGTAAAATCATCATGACAATATATGGATAAACACGAAATACGAATCACTGATAATGGAACTCGGATGCGGCATCCGACAGAGAGGGACGAAGCCGCAAGGCCACCTCGGCCGTCAGTCTGCGAAACCCTTGCGATATGAAAACGAAGGACTACCGTACACACCAACAGGAACAAATAAGAATTACAACATGGAATGCAAGAAGTCTACAACAACCAGGAAAAACACATAACGTAATAAAAGAAATGGAGAGATTGATCATAGATAACATATGTATAAGCGACATACAATGGCCTGGAACGGGAGAAAGGTCAGTAAACAACGGATACATGTACTATTTAGGAAGTTGCGATGCAACATACAGATATAGGGTAGCCTTTATTATAAGAAAGAAGGTTAAAAAATCGGTTATTCAAATAGTACAATTCACGGAAAGTATAATCTTATTGAAACTTAAATCACATAAGCGCAACATAAACCTAATACAGATATACGCACCGACAGCAGATACAGAAGAGGCGGAAATAGAAGCATTTTAAGTATCCTTAGAAGAAATATTAAGATGCACAAAACAGCGAGATGTCACGAATATATTAGGAGATTATTAATAAAAAGTATGTGACATCATAGGGAAATATGGCCTGAGACAGAGGAGCTCAAGAGGAGAGAGACTAATAGAATTCTGTCAGGAACACAAATTGGTAGTTAATAACACATTTTTTAGACTCCCTAAAAGAATGTTATATACATGGACAGCACCTGAGCACACTTCAAAACATACAATCAGAAACCAAATTGACTTTGTGTTAATAAACAAAAGATATAGAAACTCCCTCATATCTATTAAAACATACCCTGGAGCCGATAGAAACTCAGATCATTACCCATTAGTAGCAAACTTCATATTACGGATGAAAAAGATTAAGAATATCACTACAACAACAGCAATGGATACCAAAATTCAAATTAAAATGATTTAAAAGAATGCTCAGAACACCGAACACTAAGCCTAATGAGCCACACCCTAAAAGTATTCCTCAAAGTGATCCATAAAAGAATATATAAAAAACTAGAGGAAAATATTGGCGAGACCCAATTCGGGTTTAGAAATGGCATGGGTACTCGTTAGACACTCTTTGCGGCTAACGTAATGATACAAAGATGTCGGGATGTGAACGTAGAAAGGCATATATGTTTCATTGATTACGAAAAGGCGTTCGATAAAGTACGTCACCAAGTACTCATTTCCATACTTAAAGATAAAGAAATTGACGATAAAATTAGAAATGTAATACAAACACTATACTGAAATCATAAATCCACAATCACAATAGAAGAACAAACCTCAGAAGAAATAAATATCTGCAGAGGAATCAGACAAGGGTGCATTCCATCACCGACACTATTTAATTTATATTCAGAAGAAATATTTGAGCAAGCCCTAGCCAACACAACAGCAGAAGTGGTAATCAATGGAAAAGTCATGAATGAAAAGGTAGATGGACCTACAAACAATCATGGAACAGATACAATAACGAATATGGAATCACAACAAATCACAAGAAAATCAAATATAAGGATATAAGCAAGCAGAACAGTAACAATAAAAACACAATTACTATCAACAACAGAACCATTGAGAGCAGCGCCGTCGTTTGGATTTTGAGGCCCCAGGCCTAAAAGTAAATGAAAAAAGTGAATAAACAAATAAATTATTTAATTTTTAATACATACAAGAAATGAACATATATTGAAGAAATATAATATAATATTATATTAATATAGAAGAAAAACAAAATTAATTGAGCTTTATTTTCTTTGCTTTAATTTCAGCAATCAGTAATGTATCTTTTTACCAAAAACACTTCATCAAAAAGATCATTTTTGCAAATATTATTTTTCGGAAAATGGTTACTAATATATTCAAAAGATTTTTCCACATATTCCCATAAAATCTCCTTTTTTAATATGACCCAATGAAAACTTCAGAACAAGGTGCCATTAAACAACAGGATTTTCTGAAAGAAGTCATAAATTTGTATAATAACTGCCATATTCAAATTTTTCATTGGGTGACATTAAAAAAGGAGATTTTATGGCTATATGTGAAAAAATCTTATGTTATATAGTACAGTACATTTAAATAAGAAATGTAGATATTTTCAAAAAGCGGGACATTTTTAAAAATCGGCGGGATGCGGGACTGTTCTCTAAAAAGCGGGACTGTCCCGCCAAAATCGGGACGTGTGGTCACTTTAAAGACGCACAATACTTATTTGTCATTTACAGTTATAGAACTGTGATATATGGCACCGTCTATGTAAACAGCAGGCTGGCGAAAAGAGTTGCTAGACAGACAATAAAACTAGACAAGACGAGTCTATTTTTTAAAAGGTCTGCTCGCAGAAGTAGTTTTCAAAGCGATTTCTAAGTATTCTACATGCGTATTGATATTAAATAAATAATTATTGATTTAATACATTTGAGGAGGACCTTTCAAAATGCAGTATTTGACAAAAACCTGTTTTTCTGTAAATCCTTGCCCTTACGTTATTAATTCGATTATTTAATTTGTTATATACCAACATGCAATTGTGGTAGAATGGTTAACAATGACGCGAAATTAAGAAATCTATATCTAAAAGTTACATTAATCCTATTAAAATAGAAAAATAAAACTAAAATAAGAGTTAAATAATGTGTTTAAAAAGTTACCTCCTCATGTATTATTGCGCATCTTTGACGTTTGCATCGTCTGTATTGTTGATTAAAATGAGGTGGCTCTGTGCCCCACCCCTCTATCCCATAGGCCCCGGTCATTCGCCCGATTGACCGACGCTAGCGATGCTATTGATTGAGAGAGTGGCAACGTACCAATACTTAGGTGCAATAATAAATGAGGAAAATGACCACAGTGTGGAAATAAAAAGACGAATGGGGATTGCAAGGACAGCGTTTATAAAAATGAAACCACTCATTTGAAACAAGAACTTAGATCTAAAAAGGCTACGCACTGTGCGCTGTTATATATTCCCATTACTACTGTACGGCGCTAACATACTAACATACTAATGTAATGCACATACTAACATGAAGAAAATTGAAGCATTTGAGCTCTGGCTATATCGACGAATGCTGAAGATCCTGTAGACCGTAAGATTACGAATATGGAAGTATTAAACCGAATGGTAAAATAAGCAGAACTAGCGTTCACAATCCAGTAAAGCAAACTAGAGTACCTAGGACATATTATTCGAGGCCAAAAATATTAAATATTGAGGCTGATAATACAGCGGAAAATAAGCGGGAAAAGATCATAGCGGGAATAGGGAGAAGACGAATCTCATGGCTGAAAAACCTACTAGACTGGTTTAAATGTAGCCTAATCGACTCCGTAGAGAGAAGGCACCCTAAGAACAAGAAGCAGTGGCTATAATATCGAAGGTACACCTGTATAATTGGCTGTCATTTATTTTTGCCAAATCTTTCTGTTTTGCCAAATCACCATGGACAGATATAGCGTTCAACAACACGTGCAAATGCGAAAATTGTTTTATCAAAATGTGTGTCCTGTTCGGGCAACGTTCCGCTCGCTGCACTCATTTTATATCATAATCGTCCTACCGAGAGGAATCGCAGTGTGGTGGATAAATTTGAGTCCACAGGTTCAGTAAGCAATAAACCAACATCAGTACGCCGATGAAAAGCAAGATCTGCCGAAAACATCGCCCCTGTCCGTGAGAGTGTGCAAGAGAATCCGAGGCAGTCGATATCGCGTCGCTCATAAGAACTCGTCCTTTCGTAGACCACAACTTGGCAAATTTTGCGTCGTAACTTGGGCCTGCACCCGTACAAAATTCAACTGACGCAGGAGCTGAAGGTAAACCACCACAGACAACGACGTGTATGCGCTAAATGGGCTCTTGAGTAGTTGGAAACTGACCCTAATTTTCATCTTCAGCCATGATGCCCATTTCTGGATTAATGGGTACCTCAATAAATAAAATTGTCGAATTTGGGACGATATCAATCCACATGAGATCCCAGAGCGTCCCATGCATCCCGAAAAAGTCACTGTTTTTGGTGTGGATTTTGGGCTAGTAGCGTCATCAGCCTATATTTCTTTGAGAACGACGTTGGACTGGCCATCACCGTCAACGGCGAGCGCTGAATGGGGTCGATGAATGCCAACTTATTTTGGCCTGAATTGGATAATACGGACACCCACGACATATGGTTTCAACAGGACGGCGCTACGTGCCACACAGCTCTTGCCATATTGGACTTTCTACACGAACGATTTGAGGGCATTGTCATTTCACGAGGAGGTATACATATTTGAGCTCTTGGAGTCTATGTATTGCGTTTTCTCGTAAGAGATTTGAAGGCCGGTCCTGATGGCGATTTCATGAAGTTCTTCGATGGCG
Organism: Phosphuga atrata; assembly: GCA_944588485.1. Classification (NCBI taxonomy): domain Eukaryota; kingdom Metazoa; phylum Arthropoda; class Insecta; order Coleoptera; family Silphidae; genus Phosphuga; species Phosphuga atrata. Next base: position 67,638,479 of record OX155893.1, on the reverse strand, counting down.
TGTTTGACTTCTTCAGTAGTCCGGGTGATTATTGCAAGGTCGTTAGCAAAAGCGAGGCACTTTATGTTGATTAGTTTGTCCTTTGTTCCCATATATACTCCAGGTACTTCTTTCTCCCATATTTGGATTATCTTATCTAGTACCAGGTTGAAGAGGAGTGGGGACAATCCATCACCCTGTCTTACTCCAGTACTGATTTGAAAAGGCTCGGAGATTTCACCCATGAATTTTACTTTAGATGTTGTGCCTGACAAAGTCTACTATCCACACCGTATTCACGAAGTATATTAATCAGAGTTATGCGGTCAATCGAGTCATAGGCTCTCTGAAAGTCTACGAAATTGGGCCGGCGATGTTGCAGTATCATCTTCAGGTTCCAGATTTGTTCCGCGTATAATCGGTGCCGTCGGAAACCTGCCTGATATTCACCGATCAGATGTTCTGTCTTTTCTTCCAGTTTTGTGAGGAGGGCACGTGAGAGAACTTTGTAGGCGATTGATAGAAGGGAAATGCCTCGGTAATTGTTTGGATCAGTCTTGTCGCTCTTTTTGTGTAGTGGGTGGATCAAAGTCATTTGATGAGTCAGTGTCATTTTTCCAGTCCGCTGGTATGAGCCGCTCTTCCATGTATTTCCAATGATAGCTTGCAGTCTGTCAATCAAGAGTTAACCTCCAATCTTGAGCATTTCAGCGATTAAGCCGTCTTCCCCTGGTGCTTTGTTGTTTTTTAGGTGAAATATGATGTTTCGTATTTAGTCATGTGTTGCTGGAACAGAGTCCTGGTTTGGGGTGGCTATGTGGCATTGGAGTCATTCTTCAGGGGGTTCACAGTTGTGTAGCTTCTCGAAGTACTGTTTCAGAATTTCGCAGTTCGCTTTTGTGTTGGTTTCAAGGGTTCCATCAGGCCGTCGGAAGCAGAGGCTCGGTGGCTTGTAGTTCATCAGTTCTTCCCTAAATGTTCTGTAGAAATTTTGCGTGTTATTTTTTTTGAACTCATTGTCGATTTCCTCTAATTTTTTGAAATGGTATGTCCGTTTAATGCGTCCGTTTAATGCGACTACGAATAATTTCTAAATATAATAGAACGTTAAATTATACTACGGCTAATAGGTACTATATTATACAATAATGTTTCGTATTCAATTTTAAATTTAAAGATGAAAAAATTACTTAACACCAAGTATATTTTTTTCGTACGCCAATGCATGTTGAGCTGTTAGTTGTTAATGACTGCCGTGTCAATTCTCAATTGTCATCTGATCTGATCTATTTATTACCTGGACGAGACGCGGTTGAATGCAGGCCATACAAAAACAAAAGTTTGGAAAGATAAGACTGTAACATATTCACGCCAAGCCTTTATAGAAGATTTGTCTGTGGGCCTAAAAGATCCCTCTGGCAAAGGTCATCGATTCATAATTACCCACATAGGCAACGAAAATGGATTTGTAGAAGGTGGGTTACTAATATTTGAATTTAAAAAAAACGGGTAATTACCACGAGGATATGAATTCCACCGTATTTAAAGAGTGGATGGCAAAAATGTTGTCATCTTTAACTGAAAATAGTGTTATTGTGATGGACAATGCTCCGTACCATTCCGTCAAAATGGAAAAAACACCGACAACCGCTTGGAGGAAAGATGATATAATAACATATCTTCGAAGCAAAGGAAAGGAAGTAGACGAACATTTATTAAAAGTAGAGTTATTGGATATGGTAAAAAGTTACATAAACACTCATCCAGTTCCATACAAAGTGGACGAAATGATTCGAAACACATATCGGGAGGATTTACGTTTGCCACCATACCACTGCAAATTAAATCCCATTAAATAAATTTGGGCACAGGTAAAGGAATATGTGGCAATAGATAATAAAACATTTAAAATGTCCGAAGTAACAAAATTATTTCATGATGGCTTAGCGCAAGTTTCAGCTGAAAAGTGGTCCAATTGCGTTGAACATGTTATAAAAGAAGAAAATGAACTGTACCAACTGGATAAACTTGTCGAAGATATGCATCTGCAATTTGTTGTAAATACTGGCTCGTCCAGTGAAATAGAATTTACAGATTCAGACTGATGTAATGTAATAAATAAATGTAATGTAGATTTTTTTTTTTAATTATTATTTACCTTTATTGGCATTATTCTTAACACAATGCAGACTTAGTGTGTATTGTGTTAAGAATAATGCCAATAATACAGACTAATTGTAAGTCTGTATTGTGTTAAGAATAATGCCAATAAATAATTGTAAGTAATAATGTAATAAATTTGGAATTTATTAGATTTGAATGAATTTGAAATGGAATAATTAAGAAAAAGGAATTTGAACTGGGAATAACAGATCTCTGTGGATTTCAGAAAAAGTCTGTGGATTTCAGGAAAAACCCCGAAGGAAAGGTACCCACTGGATAGAAGAGAGAAAGGAGTTACACTGGCAGAAGATGCGACCATACTGGACAAAGCCCAACAGTTGAACATGCGTGGTGCAAAGTAGGCCCATTCTAAACAAGAAGAAGAAGAAGAATGTAATAAATTTAAATTTCAATAAATGTGTTTTTGTTATGCTTTTTTAATAAATATAATAAGTTATTCAATTTCTATAATTTTTATAATAAGTTATTTAATAATAATAAGATATTTTTGTTAAAATTCTATTATTTTTTTAATTCTTTGTTAACATAAATTAACAGTATTTGGGATTGATTTAAGTGCTCCAATATGGGCGTAAACTATGTAAATAAATAATAAAATATTCAATCAAACCATCAATAAATTACCAATTTCATAATGAAGTAACTATATTTGAATTTAGCGCCAAATTTTGTAACTAGATTGAACATTTGTCATAGTGTAAATCAGGTTTCTATAGATCGTGCGATTTGATCCCGGTAGATTTTTCTTGTAGGGCTTTCTTAAGTCGCATGTCTATGCGAATAAGCCACAAACCACAGCGGCACTCAAAGCCAACATTACTCATGCTATCGGTAAAATTCAGCCAGATTTATGCGCCAGTCATGGAAAATTGGATATTTGGGATGCGCGCCACCCAGGGAAACCGCGGCGGACATTTGCAGTTGTTATATTTATATTTTTATTATATCTGTTTAGATGTCATATTGCATACATACACTTAATGAAAAACCTATAGAAGTGTGTTTATGTCGTTAATAATCCCCTACATCACCCTTAAAACTAATTAAGCCATAACAATTTGGGCTACGAGGTGAAATTGAACAGCGTTGGATGCTTCCGGAAATCAAACACTACAAGAATCGATAATAAAAAGTCCAACGAATTATTTTAACCAAAAAAGGATGACATAACCTTAAACTCAAGTGACACATACAAACGCACGCACACGAATTGAGCCAAATCAATTTATGGTTTATGGAATTCATGAAAAATCAACAAGAGAGGCATTATTCGGGAATAAGGTCAATTCAGAATTTTGGGGTTTGCCGAGTTTTTACCTGGTATTGATAATTGTCTTCCACAGTGTATTTGTAAGTGGAGAAAGCTAAAAGAACGCTTAGTTGTCGATTTGTTAAAAAAATATCTCGGTTTTTATAAAAAAAATTACAGTTTTACACGCATAGTTTTTTCACATTAAATTCATACTTTAGCAAATGGCATTCATCCTTTTTCAAATGAAATTCACCCTTTTGCAAATGAAATTTAACATTTTGCAAATGAAATTCACCCTTTTGTAAATGAAATTCACACTTTGCAAATGAAATTCAACCTTCTGCAAATGAAATTCAAAAATTTCAAACCAAGTACTTTTACATTGATCGTGGTCACACGGGTAAAAGGGGTTATGTCAGTAGACAAAAGACTTAAAGAATTTTTTTTTTTTTCAAAATTATAATTTTTTAAATTTTGGCAAATAATATAAATATTTTATTTGTACCTTTATGTTAAGTTAAGCTAAGCAATCATATAATTTTGTAATTTTAAGCAATAAAAATTGCAATGAATGAGAAAAGAAAATTAATATTTATGATTTAATTTATATATAAAGCAATTAAAGCGTAAACTTATACATATACATTTTATTACGTAAGTCTTTTTTTTCAATCCTTTTTCTGATGTTAGTGCCTCAGTTCTTTTTCTTAATCTGAAAAAAGCAAGGGTTTTATTAATCTTTAAGTCAAAATTTGATATCAATACATTACTAATACACAATATTCCCGTCTTTTTACCTGGTTTTAATTGCTGGTTCTTCGACGAAATCGTAAATGTCTTTATTTTTTAATAGAAAATCTTTTCCTTCCTCAGACGATGATAAGGTTTTCATTTTTATTAGTTCATTCGAAATAGGAACGGCGGCATGACAACTACGTATTCCTTCTATTGGCACAGCATTTTTAAATCTGCTGTACAGTTTCTTTTGAGTGCATTGAATCTGCTCATCCGGGACGAAGTCGAAAATGATTCCTTGGACATTTTTTTTTGGCCCATTTACAAAGCTCATTGGGTGTTTGAATTTGCTCTTCAGTTTTTAATTGAAGATTAGCTCGACTAGCCAATCGCTTTATTGTTCCGCCCAAACCATCGCTTGGGCCTTTTCCATGCGAAGTTGCAACAAAATGCCATTCAGCTTTGATTTGAAAATCTTCTTCATGATATAGCAAGTTGACCAAATTATAGCGATTTTTATATTGAGCTACTGCGCCATCCGAAAAATAGATTATTTTAGAAATGTTCGGAACTTTATTTTTTAGAAAATAAAAGTTAATACTTCTTGTAAACTGTAAACTGCAGTTGTGTTGTGCGTCAAGCAACCTGAAATTATTACCAACTTAAAGGTACTATTGTATCATCGCCATTCTCAGTAATAGATCTATAATAGCAAGCGAATGGATGGATTGTTGCTTGTTTATTATTCCAATAAACTCCTTGGACACTATTTTGAAGTAAAAACGAATAATTTTCAGAAAAGTAAGCAACAACAAGTACTTGTCCAACTTCCAGGTTTTTTTTTGTAATTTGAAAATGTTTAGCCTGTTTTTGAGCAATGAAGTCATGCTGAAGTAATTTTGGAATCGATTCTACCAAGTGATCAACAAATTCATCAGTTGCTTTTATAACCGTCTCCAAAGAACATCGATCCACTTGAGTCCATTGTTTATACATTACTTCATCTACAAAATTATCGATGAAAAGACTTTCGATTGTACTTCGCAACTTTGTCGAGCCGGGACAATTACTGCATGTTCCAAAGTAGCAGTCATTCGTTGGTTGTTGACAAATAACAATTTTTAAACAATCCCGATTTGACGAAAATGGCTGACTTTCGTCTTTAAGTTTCAGTTTTTCGAGTTTTGCACCATTAAATGTAAGTTTGAAATTTTTATGAATGAGACAAACACATACAACATGAGTACCAGATGCACCAGCAAGAACACACTCAGGTGGCCTGAGACTTGCAAATTTTGAAAAACTGACTTTTTCGAATGGGTATTTTTGCTTGAACGAATAATAAATTTCGTTCAAGTTAGCTAATATTAGCCGTTTTTGTTTCTGTACTTGTTGACCATTTTCATGAACAGATTTATACTCTTTTTTACCCGGTAATTCTCTGCTGACATCTTGATTTCTATAAAACTCTTGAATTTTGTCTTCAGTACTTTTTAATAATGCCGTCTTCTGTTACTTTTTGTTTTACCTTTTTTACCATTTAAGTTGATGCTCCAAAAACGTCAACAATTTTTTCTGCCGACCAACTTGACGGTAAGACAGGTAAAATTTGTAATTTTTCACTCCCTTTGCTGCTATTATCAAATTTTTCTTTCAACTGCATTACTATTTCTTTTCCGGTTTATTCTGGGTTATCATCATTTATCAAATCTTTATTTTGAATCGTAATAAAAGTATCTTCCATTACATTTTCAAAGCATAATTGCAATTTAGATTTTATGTCATGATATTTCCTTTGAACGTAAGTTTTTGATCGATCTATGTTTTTCTTTTTAATCGGAGATAGATTGAATGTTTTGGCGACAGTATTGAGGCGATCAAGATTAATTTCAGTGGGAGTAAAAGTTTCGCTGGTTGAGCTGCAGATGTCAGATGTTGAAGTTGTAGCGTTTGATAATTGCAAATTCTCAGATAAATTAGAAGACATTTTTTCCTGCAAGCTTTGAGTCAGTAGTGGGGTTTCCTCTTGGTCAGGTGTTTTATGTGGTTCAGATGGAGTAAAACTTAAATTTCCAGAGACACTTTCTGAGCCACTGTTCTCAGCAGTTATAGTTTGTTTAGATGCTTCTAATTTATTTTCATGATGTTTTTTCAATTCTTCATAGATTTTTTTCATACACGAAATACACAGTTTACTTCCTGGTATAATAGAAGGTACACTAACCTTACACTGTTCAAACAATTCAAAGGTAACTGGTCTTAAAGATTTACGTACTTTAACACCATGAATTTTAAATGGATCAGCACAAACTAGTTGCTTCAAACTGTAATTGATACGATACAACTTGTCATGTTCGCTGCAAATGAAACGAACAAATGTACCACTTCTAGTATTCAATGAAATACGATTTTGATCAGAAAAATCTTTACAATCTATTAATTTTTCCTTGGAGCATTTTTCATTTCTAAATAATCCAATTGAACACTTTTTTTTCTCCATAACTATTTTTTTATTATTGTTACCTTATGGTAACGTTATGGAATTTTTTACACCTTTGAGTCTTAAGTCATAAGAGTAAGAATGGGCACTTGGCCGTTTTTTGTCAAATGATCGGAGAGAAGTCAAAACTGTCAAGAAAATATTAGCTATTGCAGGTTTTTCTCATTAAATTCACGCCTTCAAATCAAATTCACCCTTTTGCAATTGAAATTCACTCTTGCAAATGAAATTCACTCAATAAAAAAAAACTAAAATTTTATTATAAAACACACAATTGCATAATTAGAGTGAGCCTTATCAAAACCAACATGATCACGCACTTCCTGTGTTTTGTAGATAATTGCGATATTCAGAATCAAACAAACTTCGTACAGATATCCGTCGTCCAATTTATGAAGCAACCCCTTAAGAAAGTCGAAAGTCGTATTTGGTATACAAGTACATACTCTACTCTTTATTTAAAGACCTACCAGCTTAAAGACCTCTAATTTTCAAACTTTAGACAACTAACTCTCTGGCAAAATTTTCTATTTTCAATTTCTTTATAAACCGACCACGTTTCAGAATAAAATAAAGCATAAACGTCTAATTCACTTAATAAATCCGATGGAATCGGTAATCAGCTTGTAATTAGATTGTATTTTTATGCTGTGTGTTTCAAGATTAATAAAAGGAAGGATCGTGTGTGCGCTTGTGAAAGAGCTAAGTCAATTTAGAAAACTCAGTTTGCTTATTTACTAACTTACTAAAAATCGGTTGAAAATATTCAATAGCCATTTTATAATCTGGTGACGCATGAAATCATGAAATATATATATATATATATATATATATATATATATATATATATATATATATATATATATATATATTAGTAGTAAATAAGCAAACTAAGTTTTCTAAATTGACTTAGCTCTTTCACAAGCGCATCGTGTGTGTCAAGATTAAAAAAAAACCTTCCTTTTATTAATCTTGAAACACACAGCATAAAAATACAATCTAATTACAAGCTGATTACCGATTCCATCGGATTTATTAAGTGAATTAGACGTTTATGCTTCATTTTATTCTGGATCGTGGTCGGTTTATAAAGAAATTGAAAATAGAAAATTTTGCCAGAGAGTTAGTTGTCTAAAGTTTGAAAATTAGAGGTCTTTAAGCTGGTAGGTCTTTAAATAAAGAGTAGAGTATGTACTTGTATACCAAATACGACTTTCGACTTTCTTAAGGGGTTGCTTCATAAATTGGACGACGGATATCTGTACGAAGTTTGTTTGATTCTGAATATCGCAATTATCTACAAAACACAGGAAGTGCGTGATCATGTTGGTTAGATAAGGCTCACTCTAATTATGCAATTGTGTGTTTTATAATAAAATTTTAGTTTTTTTTTATTGAGTGAATTTCATTTCCAAGAGTGAATTTCAATTGCAAAAGGGTGAATTTCATTTGAAGACGTGAATTTAATGAGAAAAACATGCAATAGCTGACCTGCAATAGCTGATTTGACAAAAAACGGCCAAGTGCCCATTCTTACTCTTATGACTTAAGACTCAAATGTGTAAAAAATTCCATAACCAATAACTTAATTAGCTGACATTGATGTTGTCGAGTTTGAAGTTCAACCAAAAATATGTTGTTTAAATGAAGCGGTTGTCGCTCCGTTTGTTACATTTTATAAGTTAGTCGACTATTACTCGTAAACTAATAAAGCTTACTTAGCTGTGATACTTTTCCTTTTAACTTCGTTATATATACTACTGAATGTTGACAATCACATCTGCAAATTATATATGTATATTATTTATTATTTTCTATTATTTCTATATAATTGTAAGCAGCAAAGTGAAGAAAGTTTTATTATTATTATTATTATTATTATTACTATTGTGAATTTTTTCACATATCCAGAAACAGCCGTTTAGCTGGCAGTGGCAGGGGATACATGAATCTAACAAAAATTAGCACTTTAAAGCTTAATATTTGTGTCGTTCATTGTAAAAGTGAATTATCTCCATGAAACTGAATTCTAAAATAACGAGCTTTTTGCGAATTAAAGTGTAGGAAAATTTATTTAGGCATTCATTCCATGTTTTCTCTTTTCATTGTTTAATACAAATCAAAGATATAATAATTTGAAGTAACGTAGAAAATCAAAATGAAACTAATTTAATAATTGAACTTTTTTTTGAGTTACATCACTGTTATAGTGTATATATGTGTATAGTTTCTTTAATCATATGTAATTTTGTCATCAGATGAACGCTCATCAGCTTTAAGTGTGTTTGAACGATTTGGAATATCTAAGGGCAGATTTTTGTAGTAATGGTTTGTAGTAATTGGCGGAATGTATAGTAGAAGATCAAGAATATCTTTCTTCATTGCGTTAGTAACTAGTCGTTAGATGGATAGTGTGTCTTGTCGAATATTGTACAAGTGGGCCGGTCGTTCTTGCTTTTTAGCATAAATCTACTTTATATAAGGATGTATCGGGATTGAGTGTTTTTTTAAATTGAAATTGTAAAGGATAATTTCTCTCAAACCTCAGCTATCTAATATTTAGCCAATTAAAGTCGTAACCGCAAGTTGTTTTTAACTATTTGTAATAGAATTTTCTAAGACAGTGGTACTTTGGCGTTTTTCATTTCAGTAACAACAAAATAAGTTTTTTTTTTGCGTTTAGCTGTTTTTATAATAGCGACCCATTGGTCTGGGCTATACATTTTCCACGGCGGCGACTAGCGCTCTCTATTATTCCAAATTCCCCATCATTTGGAAGATATGAATGTCCAAACACCTTAAACTTGAAACGTCTCACGAAGCGTTTGCCACCTGGAGCAACATCCTTTCACTGTTGCTGAAATAAAGATAGAAAGGATATAGAAAAGTATGAACTGTAAATTTCGAATAAAAAGATGCAACATAACCTACCATTCATTGTTTCGGCCACATTCTTCCATGCGGTCTTTTTTTGTAACCTGCATGCCCCTTATCATATATTTGGGGATACGCCCGCACACACTCAACTGACAAAACGTCATTAATCGACATTTTTTAAATCTTAATTCATAAACAAATTTTCGAACTGTAAACAAAGTGAATGTAACAACACAATGGAAAATGCCACTCTTGAATTCGAGTGCATGCGCGCAAGAATCGAGAGCGTTGATGATAAGGCGACACGACGTGAAACTTTGGACATTGGTAGATTTCACATTACGTTAAGTTCGGATACTTCACATTACCTCGATCGTAATGGGCCGCATATAAAACAATGCGTTTTAGGTTTTCATCCCGTCTCATCTCGTCAGGTTAAGTTCATCGTAATCCCGCTTTAATACACTACATAAAAGTGGAAGAGAGGAGTACAGAAAGAAGAGAGAGCGTAGATAAATACAGCAACGTTTCATTGAGTATATACACGCATTGTGTATGCAAATTCCGATCGGCGGAAAATTCACGCGCCGATCGGAAAAATAACTAAAAATATAATACATTTTTGAGTATAAGAATAAAAAAAGTGAAACGAGTAAAAATAATCACAGTAAAAATAAATTATAATATTAATAATGAAAAAAATAATTGGCGCAGCCTTACTGGAATGTTGCAGGAATGTTGCTGCAACATTCACATTGCAATGTTGCCACTGGAATGTTCAGGAATGTTGCTGCAACATTCACATTGTAATGTTACAACTGGAATGTTGTAGGAATGTTGCTGCAACATTCACATTGCAACGTTGCCACTGGAATGTTCAGGAATGTTGCTGCAACATTCGGAATGTTGTGCAGCCTTCGGAACATTGCTGCAACATTCCTGCAACATTCAACGTTGACTGGGTATTGAAGTTGCTTCACTTGTATAATGAAAAATTATGAAAAAATGTGATACCATTATGCAAAAAAATAAGAATTTAAAAAACATGGAGTAACACCACTTTTACAATGAACGACACATTTCACAAACGGATCCCTCAATCGAAATATTGTTTTCACAAACCTGTAATGTTTTTGAAAGACCTATCCAACAACACCCCACTCCATGGGGTAGACGATAAAAAAGAAAGTCCACTTTACTTGAAGAGGAGGTACCTTAAAAAATTTTTGTTCAAGATTTTATTTTACCACTTTACCATCTGTATATCCGTTCCAAATTACAGCTTTCTATTTCTTATAGCCTTTTAGCTAAACAGCGGACGGACGGACGGACATATCGAAACTATAAGGGTTTGTTGTTGATAACAACAGAACCCAAAAAATACAGGCTAATCCAACGTTGCCATTTTTTCAAATTTTACTTTGCTACTAAATGTTACTAATTTCTACGCATGCTTATTGAAATGGCATCGAAATAATAAACATAGATAAAATAAATTAATTGAGACATTGTATTGTATTTCAATATATTTTGCACATTTGTTACAAACAAGAACATATAGAATGAAGTTGGCAAAATCTAGCTTAAATTGAATATCATCATGTGTCCTTTTCTGTCCTGCGGTTTGGAGCCTCTCCTCAGCTGTTCCGCCGTCTTTTTGTTTGTTTCGTTTGTATTTTTTTCTTCTTTGATTTGTTTGTTTGTCTGCTTGTTTGGTTGTATGTTTGTTGTTTCTCCATGACCGGTTTCCTTTTTTTTCCCTGGCTGTTGGTTCCTGGTTCGCCCTCGTGGTGGTTCTTGGTTCGCCCTTCGTCCTAGTGGTGGTTCCTGGTTCGTCTTCGTGGTGGTTCCTTGTTCGTCTTCGTAGTGGTTGCTGTGTCTCTCGGTTTTGTTCTTGTTGTTTCTGCCTGTTTTGTTCCTGGGCGCTCCGCTGGGTTCGGGGATGTAGGGCTTGGGCTTTCCTGTGAAAAGCAAGATCAGTTATCACCTATGTTGTTGCGTTTTTGGTTGTTTCCATTTGACGTTGATGTTGTAGTTTGCTGCGTTGTTGCTTGTTGAGTTGTCATGCGTTTTCATGCATTCGAAGCTTTTCGTTGATAGTTTTTCGATGTGTTGCTTGATTGTCTGTCTCTATATTTAGATCGCTGTGCAGCTGTTCATTTGTCATATACCATGGCGAGTCTGTTATTTCTCTCAGTGCTTTGTTCTGGATGATTTGAAGTTTATAGATTTTCCGTTCTTTGGATTGTATCCAGCACGTCGATGAGTACGTCATTGTTGGCCGTATTAAGGACTTTTGTAGTTTGTTCCATATGTTCAGCTTGCTGTTCCTGTTCAAGAGCGGATAGAGGTAGCCTTTAATTTGTTTTGCTTTCTTCGCTGTCTGATCAATGTGTACTAAAAATGTTAGAGCTTTATCTAGGATTACGCCTAAATATTTAATTCGGTTTTCCCATTTTCTGTCCGTGTTGTTAATTCTCAAGCAGCTACTTTGACATTGGATGAATGAGGAAAGTAGAAGGTGTATGCTGTGTGGGTTGAAGGAGGATATGTGGAGTCATTGGTTGGAAGAATGCACGATGGCGGTGTGGAATGAATAGGAGAGAAGGCGAGGAAAGGATTGGAGTGAGTGCATGGACGAGAACGGGAAGGGACTGTCGTCTTTATTCAGAGTGAAAAGGTAGAAAGAGCGGATGCTACGGGGTAGTTTTTTTTTGAGTGTTGCGGTTTAGGTTTTTTAGTTTATGAGTTTATGACTGATGTACAGGTGTTGATATATAGGTTTATAGGGTGATATATTTCCTTTTTTTTATGGGGTAGTAGTTGCATAACTTTTTTATTTTTTGTTGCGTATTCTGATTGTTTTGTATGATTGTGTAAATTATTTTAATTTTAAAAAACCTTGTCGAAAACCTTAGAGACGTCCAGAAGAGGGCTCCCGTGGCTAACCCTTTGTTGAAAGCGTCGATTATTACTTCGGTTATTCTTGTCGTCTGATAAGTGAAGCCGTATTGTTCGTCGGGTAGAATACGTTTGTCTTCAGTTATTTCTGTCAGTCTTTTGTGTATTGCTTTTTCTGCGATTTTACTGAGACCTGTGAGCAGACTTATCGGTGTGTAACTGGAGGTGAGGTTTCGGGGTTTGTTCGGTTTCGGGATTAGGATCGTTGTTGCGTGTTTCCATTGATTCTGACATTTTCCATATTTTTGAGAAGACACCCTGTTTGAGCGTGCCATTCATGACACCGAGGACATAATGTGGAACGACTCTACATGCTGCCTTGACGATTTCCGCGGGTATAAAGTCCGGTCCTGCAGCTCTCCTCTTACTGAGTCGGTCGCTGGGAGCTGCGAGTTCGCGTCAGACGTTTGCGTCGCGTCAGGGTGAGGGCGCATGCCAGAGCTTCTACACTTTAGCTCTCTAGTGACTATCTGATATGCGTCGCCCCAGGGGTTTTCATCGATACTCACGCAGATGTTTGTCCAGCATCGCATTTTCTCATTGTTGAGCAACTTCCTCAGTGTTCACCTTGCCTCTACATAATTTAATCTGAGGACTTCCTTCCTAGTCTCCTCCTCTGCAGTTTTCTCTTTGGCTCTCTGGTACGCTCGCTTGCCCTGTCCACATATCTTTCTGGTGTTGCTTATTTCTTCCGTGCACCAGTAGACTTGTTCCTTTCTGGTAGAGCTTTTCTTGGCCGGCAGACAGTACATATGGCCTTACACATGACCGTAAGGTAATCGATCATTCCTTCGGGCGAGTCCACCACCAAGTTCATTAAGCGTCGCTCCAGTGCATTTGCTATTTTTTCCTCCTTAATGTTTTTTGTTGACCACTCCCCGTTGTGGTGCCGACTTCCAGCTGGGCTAAAGTCCGGTTTGCTCCCTAGTTCCAGGTTCCAGGTAGATGTAATTGTGGTCGCTGAGGGTTTCTCGATCGAGAACTTCCCAACACTTGACCTTGCCTACAAGCCTACTTGACCTTGCCAACAAGTGTAAAGTGTAAGATCAATTATGGAGCTCGACTCCCGTCTTTGAAACGTTGGTTCCACGCCTTTGTTTATCACCGCCAGGCACAGTTCTGCAAGCCAATCCGGGACGATGACTCCTCTTTTGTCCTTTTTCCTGCTCCCCCAGAGCGCATATTTGGCGTTAAAGTCTCCTGCTACGATTATGTCTTTGCATTTTTGCTTCCTGATGCTGTTTCCCAGCTCGCTTAGCGAGGCTTCCAGCTGTTGATAGCTATCGTTAGGTGAGTATTAGCAGGTATATATAACTAACTTCTTTAGTGCTACGCAGACGAAGCCGGGACCATTGTCGCTGTTAGTAACCGTGTTGTCGTTTGTGCTGTATATTTTTCTGGCAGTGTCACAGTTTGGGTCTTTGTACCAGTCTCTTCCCGATATCCTTAACTTATTAGGTTTGCCGAGGATGGCGAAGTCTATTGATAGTTCGGCAGCCGTAGCCTCTATCATGTCTTGCGCCGCTTTGCTGCGCATTGTATTAGCTTGCAGTATTCTAGCCATTTCTAGTGCTCTTTTAAGTGTCCGTTTAAGCCAATCTAATCTAGGGTAAACCAACAGTCAACTAGTCTATCAACAAGTTCTTCTAAATGTTTCACGTAATTGTCAATTTTTCATTTAACTGTATTATTTGATAATGATATCGCCTAAAATAATTTCCTTTATTCCTCATAAATTATTTGCGACAATTTATAAAGCGTGAAGTATTAATTTTTATTTTTTTAATAAAATCGTCACGGGATGTGGTAATTTATTCTTTAGTACCTTTAAGTCTTTCAAAACGTATTGTTTTTTCTGTGACTACGTTCTGTGTTGCATTATACACACTGAAGATTTTGTAAGGGTCTTCCTTGCTTCTGCTTCCTTGATGAGCTCTAATGGGGGAACCGAGTTTGGTTTCCAAATTGCTGCCTAAAGTAGAAGCCGTAGCAGGGTGAAACTTATAGGTTGGAGTCATCACTTGAAATAGAGGTTTCAGAATGTGTGCCACATCCGGCTTCCATACCTAATTCGAACCTAGCCAAACTGAAATTCCTAATCGCAGCCAATTCATAGAATTGAACACTCTTTCCAAAATCGGCAACTACTTAATTGAGAATCATGGAGTAGTGCTTCTTTCTTCTTAAAAAAATGAATTTTAAATGAATAATTCGTTCGAAACATCGACTATTGTGCATAAAGTTCCTTCCCTTGCACAAAGCTTCTTCACAAGTAATTTCTTCAATTGCTTCCACTTTCTCTGCTTAAAAGTACAATACCATTTTCTATACGGTTATTACATGTTACTTTATATACATTGGGTACACCTGCAAATCATTTTAAGATTATATCGTATGGTCGCTGGAATCGTCTAAATATCAGCTACAACGTATTAATAAACAAAACATGTTCTCATTTGAAAAAGCATTGATGACCTTGAGAACGCAAAAACTATGACGTTGACTAAATAAATTTTCACCATTGTCTGCCCTTTCAAATGTATCAAATTACCACCCGACACTTTTTTTTATTTATCTGCGAAAAATGTGTGCATACGCAGGATCGATAAAGACGAGTGTACACTACTATATGGATGCGAGGACAAGCTAGGGCATAAGGGAACGGGCTTCATGATAGGCAAAAAACTGAAAAGGAGCATAATGGAATTTAAGACTTTAAACGTAAGGATATCGCATATAAGAAATATATGTCAACGATATGCCAACATATTGGTCATAAATGCATACGCGCCCACAGAGGTATCAGACGAACAGGAACAGGACGAGTTTAATGACCAACTAGGAAAGATATGCGAAGCAACCCCAAAACACCACACGCTCGTTCTTCTGGGCGTTTTTAATGTAAAAGTAGGAAGAGAAAGATACTGGCAGGGAAACGCTGGAAAAGAAACAATTCAGGACGAAACGAATAATAATGTCATAACATTGGGAAATCTAGCAACAGCGAGTAATATGGCTACTGAAAAAGAAAACCGCGAGAATAATATGGTTAAGAACAGGAAACGGGACAGATTATCAGGAAATACCAGACAATCAGGAAAGAGAGAACTAAATTAATAAAAACAAAGATGACAATTTGGCTTGAGAAAGTAATGAACATAATCGAAAAGGATAATAAAAATAATACAAAACAATACAGACACATAAATAAACAAAACTGAAAAATAACGACAACAAACATAATCGGAATAGAATGGAGAAATCACTTTAAGAATCTATTAACGCACGAAAATGCAGAAACAGACAGTGAAATAGAAAAAAATCCAGGCCGAAACACAACAGAGAAGGATACGACCACTCTCACGGAAGAAGAATTTAATGAGTACTAGCACAGCCCAAAAGGAACACAGCAGGGGGTAGCGATAGTATCGTTAATGAGCTAATAAAACATGGAGGGGAACAACTAAGACATAGAATATTCAAATTATTCTCACAAATCTAAAAAAATAAAGGATGACTTCGGACTGGGAAAAAGGGTCAATAGTAATAATAGAAGAATAGAGATGAAACACAAAGTTCAGAAAAGCAAGAGCATAAGCACAAATACAAAAAGGAAGTTGTACAAAACATCAATCAGATGGGTAGTGACCTATGGGGCAGAGACAATAAACCTAACAAACGTTGAACGGGGAAAGCTAAGGTTCTAATAATAAATTCTAATAATGTTAAGTAAAGAAACGCTCGGACACGTCAAGTTTGTCTGTGAGAGGGACACCTTTTACAAGAAAATTTGTAGCCAAATCACTTAACCCCTGCACGCTGGAACCACAACCTCTAAAATTTTGAATGGCACGGTGGGGTAAGTGATACCTCATTTGAAGGCCCTTTTAGCCCTGAATACTAAACGGTTAACATCCAAATTTATCGATTTGTTGTGGAGATTATTTAAAGTTATGAATGCGTTCTTCATTTTTGTCGTTGAAAGGAAGTCTAATTTTCAATTTGTCCTTACAAAAACTGCAAATGTGAAGGGAAAAAAACACAATTCTACGCCAGAAAAGATTTTTATTAGTTTAACAAATTCTCAAATTATGTGCCACCAACTTCCATAGAAAAATACAAATTCCGCTCGAAACGTTCTCTTACATTTTGGAGGATCTATGGCGTAATTTGACGGCAATCTTCAATAATGCGTCGACGTAACTCTTCCAGAGACCCTGGTTTCGTTGCATAGATTCTAGAGATTCTTTAGATGACCCCACAAGAAAAAGTCCAGAGGCTCCATCTTGTTGAAAAGTCAAATGGTCTTCTAAGTAACGATCATCATTTTCAACGATAGCAACAAGCAATGGGTGGACAACATCTTCCAACACTTCCAGGTAACGTTCTCCCGTCAAATTACCATCAAGGAAAATCGGACCAATAATACGGTCTCCAAAAATACCGACCAAGACATTTAGTTTTAGTGGATTTTGAATATGGACTTTGTGGACAATCTTTGAATTCACATCCAAAATCGACAGTTATGGCGATTTATAGTAGAGTTTAGGAAAAATGTACACTCGTCAGAAAAACAAATGCTAAAAAAAACGCATCAGACCTATTCTTTCAGTCATCACCCCGCAAAACTCCTGACGCCTATCAAATCATCATCATTTAGTTCATGTACTAAATGAATTTTATATGGATGAAGTTTATGTTGTTTTAGGATTAGAAGAATAATTGTTCTAGGGATGTTGGTTACTGTGGCCAATTTCCTCGTACACAGAGTTGGGTCTGCAGCAACTTGTCCCAAAACTCCAACCACAGTAATAGACTCATTTCACACAGGAAGTGAAATTTCGTGACCAACTCCAACACGTATTTTCTACGTTTTTATCGGGATGTTCTTGATTAAATAAGTTAAATATGCCGTACGAGCTAAAGGGCTTTCAAATGAGATATAACTTACCCTACTGTGCCATTTAAAAGTTTAGGGGTTGTGGTCCCAGTGCGAAGGGGTTTAGTGATTTGGATACAAATTTTCTTGTAAAATGTGTCCCCCTCACAAACAAAGTTGCGTGTCAGAGCGTTTTTTGAGAATCCATCTTTAACTATCAACAATTAACAAAAAAAAAATAAATCAATGATTTTATTGAAACGTATCGCATACCGCGAAAAAATACATCGTAAGTAAAAGGGAGTTTTTTCTGTTTTGTTTTTGTGATATTCCCAGCAAAGTATCATAATTTGTCTTAAAACAATCTGTAGTTTTTTCAACTCGTTCTTTTTTTGTTGCTACATTTTAAATACATTTAATCATTTGATTCCCCAAGATTCCTGAAGGCTTGTTGGATGTCCTCGTACAACTGATCGAAGTCGGCTTTAATCTTCGTCTCGCCGTCCTTGGCGGGATCCTTGAACTTCATGCTGCTGAGTTGGTAGAGGATGTTGCCCATGGATTGTCTGATTACGTTCCACGTGATCTTGTTCTCATTTTGCGCGGTGCTCTCGACGGCATGTCTGGACAAATCGTACAAACCAATCATATTCTTCAGCATACCCACGGTCTTGTAGAATGGGCAGAAACGATCATACGACGAATAGGAGTTTTGTTGTAGGAAATCTTCCTTTAGCATCTTAGCTATCTCCAAGGTAACCTTATCTGTTTCTGCCAATGAAGCTTTTCCCACAAGTTGTACGATTTCGGCTAAATCTTCTTCTTCCTGCAACGGAAGTAAAAATTACGACATGTTACAAAAAATACATAGTATTTGGGTGTTACAATTGATAAACGACTTAACTATAGGCCCATGTAACTTATAGGTCCATGTTATCTACATATCTCAAAAAAATCGTAGTTTCTGTTCAGTGGTTCCCAACCTTTTGAAAAATTGTACCCCTAAAATAAACTGTACCCCTAAAAATTCCTACCTAAAAATTCTGTACCCCTCCACTTTTTTTAGAGATAAGGGAAAAAAAGTTTTAGTATGTTTTGACTAAAAAAAAACCAAAATAAAATAATCTTATAATAAAACATAGTTTTATTATAATTATAATTTATAATACATATAAATTATAATTATAATAAAACTATAAATCCCTCAGGGACAACTGTTCCTCAGTTGTTTCCAGGCAACTGGAAACCACTGAAGCAATATCCCACGAAGTCACATGGAAGTTACAACTAACACACGGCCCTCAGTCTGCGGCTCATCGAGGGTGCTAAGAATCCCCGGACGTAAAACAAAAAAACAAATTCAAATCGGGACATGGAATGCCCACAGCCTTTACGAAGCAGGTAAATTCGCAAACACCATCAGAGAAATGAAAAGATTGAACATTGACATTCTTAGAGTAAGCGAAACATTCTAGCCACGTTCAGGAAAATTTCAATCAGAAAACAAAACTAAATATTACTCAGGAAATGATACTAAAAACCATTCTCTAAACATCATACAGGTGTATGCTCCAACTTCAGAATCGAGTGAGGATCAAATCTAAGAATTTTATTCCCAAATCTCCGAATTATTACAACACACAAAATCACACGAACTGACCATGATTATAGGGGATTTTAACGCAGAAGTTTTTCCGTTCCAGAAGACTATACACCTGGAAATCTCCACAAGACAACCAACAACATATCGTAAGTAACCAAATCGATTACATAAGAATAAATAAAAGATTTACATCGTGTAAATCTTCATATCTTCATACGTGTCTTCAGATCACTCCCTACTCAAAGCGAAACTCAGAACTAAGATTACTTCAGAACGCGAAACACCAACCAAAGAAAAAACTGATCGTGAACAACTGAAAAATCCAAATATTCAACAAAATATTTCAATGAAACAACAAGTTGAACGAGCTTGATTATCAGAACATAAGCTATCTGGAATTATGGAGTCAAACAGCCGAAATTTTAAAAAGCGCAATAAAGAACTCACTACTCGAAGATATCAGCCTAAAACTAAATGGATAACTGACGAAATCCTTGAATTAATGTATGAAAGACGAGTCTACAAGAACAAAGATGGTGCAAAGTACAACAGTTGGCAAAGAATCATAAGATCCAAAATTTGACAAGCTAAAAACACCTGGCTTGAACAAGAATGCTCAGAGATAAAAGGAAAGGCTCCAAAACTTGCACGATGATTTCAACTTACATACAAAGATAAAAGAGGCATCAGGCATATACAAGAAAAAAACCACCAATATGCTATTCGATAACTACAACAAATTGATAACTGCTGCTGAAGAGATGTCTGATGTTTGGGTGCACTACATTAACTAGCTATTTCAAATTACACACAAAAATTACGCTCTTCATAAGAAATTTCTTGAAATTTCTATTGTTTTGTAATATTGTTTTGTATTATATTTTGTATATTGTTTTGTATTAATTTGTACCCCTTGCAACAACGCAATGTACCAACAGGGGTACATGTACGCCAGATTGGGAACCTTTGTACTAGTTTATTTTGGTGAAAATTCTATCGATGCTCATCGAATATTTTTAGTTCAAAAAAGAAGTATGATAGACTCATGTAAACCAGTGTTCATTGAGAAGAGAATACTTATGTTATCCTGCATCTACTATGTCCTAAAACGTGAATGAAGACAAGTTCAACTTTAGTGCAAAGTATGCGAAGTACTGTCGGTGAACTAACAAAAATTTACAAGAAACTTCCCAGTTACGTTAAAGACCTAAAGCGTGTTAATATATTTAAACTCACCTTAAAAACGTTTTAAATTGAAAAGGCAAAACTAGTCATTGAATTAATACTATTTTGAAAATTTTAATTAAGTTTAATATTGTGAAATTTCAGTTGTCAATTTATATGCCTCTTGGTTTGTTACTTCTATGTACACATTTTATACATTTTTTTTCTTTTAAAACATTCTATTTAATAACTACATCTATGTATTTTTCTGTTGACACATTTTACATCGCAAAGTATTCTTCTTCTTCCTTCGAATAGGCCTACTTTGGACCACGCTTGTTCAACTGTTGGACTTTGATCCTTGCCCAATATTGTCGCATCTTCTGCCGATGTAACCCCTTTCTCTTTTCTGTCCAGGGAGTACCTGTTCTTCGGGGTTTTTCCTGAAACCCACGGACTTCCTTCAGGGTGCGTCTCACAGACTGTCTGTTTTGGAAATCTGTTATACCCAGTTCTTTAGTATCCTTCTCGGTTTCTGTCAACAAAGTGGTACGAACCTTCTTTTTTGCCAGAAGGTGAAAAGATGGTTTGGAGGCAATCTTGCAACGTGGAAATAGAAAGCTACCCTTCTTTTCCTTGCACAGTCAGAGAGCATCTCAATATGTTCGTAGACCTCAGAGTTATGCCGCTTTAGAATTCCCCATCTTCCTTTACTGGGCCTAGGAATTTCCTGAGGAGTCTCCTCTCTCTGATTTCCAATTTCGCTACCAGACCTCTTCGGTTCAAGTAACTACACTCCATACAGGGCTTCTGGTCGTAAGACTGATGTGTAGTGCTTAAGTTTCAGGTTGCGTGACAGGCATTTCTTGTTGTAAGTTCTTAGCCAGTTGATAGGCTAGTTCTAACTCATTGACTCTCTTGGATAATAAAGCTGTTTCTGATAAGTTGGGTTCAATCCATTTACTGAGATACTTTCTCAGTCCTCAGTTTTCTTCAGTCCTGCTCTAGTAACATATCTCTGTTTGCTTCTCCGATGTTGGTGAAGAAATTTGTTTTTCCCAGCGACACTTGAAGACCCACTTTGACAGCCTGTTTTTTCAGGCAATTTACTTGCATTGTTACAAACAGTGCCATGTCATCTGCAAAGGCCAGGTAATCTACCACCAGTCCATCGTGCTTACGTCCCAGGTAGATACCACTCTGAGCACCCAAATTGATTAGTTCCTTGCGCCATTCTCTCATAACCTTTTCAAGGACACAGTTGAAGAGAAGTGGGGAAAATCCATCTAGTTGTCTCACCCCAGTTTTTATTACGAAGCTTTCTGAAATCTCGCCTCTAAATTTAATCTTGGAATGGGTGTGGGTCAAACTGTCTAGCCCTAGTTCGTGGAGTACTTTGTTAAGCGTTTCTCTATCAATGGAATCGTAGGCCTTCCAAAAATCAACAAAAGTGACACCTTGACGCCTTCACCTTGTGGTTTCTCATTTTGGAGTATGCAAGTACAGTTTTAGGATTGAGGATCTGTTCAACACAGGATCGGGTCTTCCTGAAGCTCCCCTGGTATTCTCCCAGTTCACTATCCAGCTGATTTTCTGCCCTTGTTTGTAACGCCTTCGAGAGAATCTTGTATGTAACCGGGACGAGAGAAATTCCACGATAGTTGTTTAGATCAGTAAAATCTCCCTTTTTGTGAAGCGGGTGGATGAGAGCAGTTTTCCAATCGGGTGGTAATGTCTCTGTTTCCCAGATGTCCTGGATGATCTCGGTTGGCTTGCGCACGGCATTGTTTCCAGCACCTTTCCACAGGTCAGCAACGATAGAGTCCTCTCCAGCTGCCTTATTATTCTTAAGAAGTTGAATGATCTGGCCAACTTCTTCCAATGAAGGGCGAGTCCGGGTTTGGTGTGGTTTGTTTATAGTCAAAGTCTTCGCTGGGTGGGTCACTGTTGATTAGATTTTTAAAGTACTGATTGTGAGCCAAAAGGTGGCAGTTGTCCGTATTGTCCGTATGCGGAGCGTATTTTCTAAGTGTCTGCTTGAAGGTTCCAAAGAAATCTTTGGAGTTATTCTTACCAAAGCTCTGTTCGATTTGGATTAGTTGGTGTAGTGTGAAGGTTCGTTTGGTTCCTCGAATTATCTCGGCTGTAACCTTTCTTTGTTCCAAAAATTTATGCCAATTTTCCTTGGCCTTTTTAGAATTAGATTTCACTCGCTTCACCCGCTGTCTGTCTCTGGGCTATTGCATTGTCACCGTCTTCAGTCTACCACGGATGTTTTTTGTTCCTTGACAAGAGTCTTCTTCAGTTGGTCCCAGCTGTTTGGATCTGTATTGTTTAGGCTCTGAGTTACTTCTTGACTGTTGTTGAATCGCTCTACGTCAAATCTTGCCCTTTTGGAGGTTCTGTGTAATCTAGTGTTTATAGGCTGGAGTCTTATTTTGATCTTTGAGGGGTAGTGGTCTGAGTCCAGATTGGCGCTTCTTAGTACCTTCACGTTTTGTATTTCCTTTTAGGATTTTCGTGAAATGGCCACATGATCTATCTGGAATTCACCCAGGTTAATTTTAGGTGAAATCCAAGTCTTCTGCTTCCTTGGCAAGTGTTTGAAGGATGTAGACTTCATGAGCAACCCAAAAGTCCTACTACACAGATCCACAAATCGTTCTCCATTGCGGTTGGTTCGCTTATGCGCCGGATAATTGCCCACTATGTTTCTGTATTTTTTTCTCTTCCCAATTGAGCATTGAAGTCACCAAGCAGTATGACGTTGTGCTTTTCTGGAGTACGTTCTTCATTACCTGCTGACCCACTTTTCCTTTGAGGATTCTGTAGCCCTGGGACTCGAAGGCATGTTCGTCCATAAATCTCGTTTCGTGTATTGCTGTCAATATTATGTTACTCGTGTTAGTGAATCAGTCAAATGTTTCAGTTTACCCACATTTAGCAGTGAGTTAGCATTAAATGTTGCAAAGAAGCTTTGCCGTCTTGGTCTGAGTTTACGTGCGGTGATTTCAGGATGTTCCGACTCATCCTTAAAGTATGTTGGTGCGTACTCCCCAGAATCCGAAGGTCCGCTAACGTCACTATAGGTGACGGTGGATTGGTTACCACCTGGGGTCGTGCATTTAGCGAAATTTTCCTTCATGCTCAGTTGAAGAATATTCTTCGTGGGACAGTGACGAGCCAATCTTCAAGATACTATCCAAGTTGTTAGCTTGGGAGGCTTATTATTCGGGGTTGTCACCGGTGTAGGTGTAGGTAGGTGTAGTGTAGGTGTAGACAGGTCGCCTTCACTACAGCTAAGTAGTCCTGTCCACCCCACTCTTCCCAGGTGCTAGGCTCCGTGCCATTGTTTACCAAAGATATTCAAGGGCAACATATTATTATATTACTGGGTGGAGATCTATTTTATATCTAGTTATCGCAAGGTATTACTGAATAAAGATAAATAAAATAGGTGCACAAGTTAATTTTCGTTTACCTGGAGAATTTCCTTGACTTTGGTTCTGACGGAAACGAATTCCTCAAAATTTTTGTCGTAGAAATCGTTCAAAGCTCTTGTGTATTTAGAGTATGATATGAGCCAATTGACGGAGGGAAAATGTTTGCGTTGAGCGAGTTTCTTGTCCAAACCCCAGAACACCTGAACGATACCTAGAGTCGCGGATGTGACGGGATCGGAAAAGTCACCACCTGGGGGTGATACCGCGCCGACAATGGAGACGGAGCCTTCTCTGTCTGGGTTGCCAAGGCACTTGATGCGACCTGCGCGCTCGTAGAAGGAGGCAAGACGGGCCCCCAAGTAGGCTGGGTAACCGGAATCGGCAGGCATCTCGGCCAAGCGTCCGGAGATTTCTCTCAAGGCTTCAGCCCAACGGGACGTGGAATCGGCCATCATGGACACGTTGTAACCCATGTCACGGAAATACTCGGAGAGGGTGATGCCGGTGTAAATGGAAGCCTCGCGGGCAGCCACAGGCATGTTGGATGTGTTGGCGACCAAAGCCGTACGTTTCATGATGGACTCGTTTATACCACCGATTTCTACAGTCAACTCGGGGAAATCTCTCAATACTTCTGCCATCTCGTTACCTAAAACAATACAAATGGGAAATTATTTTCCCTGTTTGTATATATATATATATATATATATATATATATATATATATATATATATATATATAAATATATATTTATATATATATATATATTTATATAAATATATATATATATATATATATATATATATATATATATATATATATATATATAACGTGAGTCCCAAAAGTCTTGGAATCAACTCTTGCCATGAATTTGAAGACTTAATTCCAGACATAAAATTAAACAAATTATCAAATGTCATTTTTAAGTAGCTGTCAGTGGTCTTGAGTTTATGTCGCATTGTTTTTAGTGTTAAATTCAACAATTTCATTAGTAGGGCAACCAAAAATATGCAAATGCATATATTTTCCCATTTAACTTATAAAAGAATGGACTAGCCAGAAATATGTTTCTGACTAAACTATGAATTTAGAGCCCTATTCGTAAGGGCATATTTTTGCATATTTCACCAATAAGAGCATAAATGGCATATTGGCTTTGATAAGGCATATTTCGAAATAAATGCATATTTTTAGTGCATATTATGCTCAATTTGGTTAATATATTCGTATTCATTGATCTGCTTTTTGACGCAAGACTGATGATTCATTAAAAATTCTAGGTGAAAGTTTCAATCGAGATTCGATTTTACTCTTTATATCAGATGCCTCTCTTTTTACTTAAACTTTTTAGCCAAAAGAGACACATCTGACTTGCCTTGCACAGGGACTTCATGAGTTCAGAGTTTGTGAACGAATTCGAGGAATTTATACTAACGCCGATCGTCTAAAAGTATTTTTGAAATCATCGTCAAGGGTAACGATTTTTAATGATTTGGCACCTGGCGTCGCACTTCCTCCGCAACCAATAACTACTAGATGGGGAACATGGATTGATGCCGCAGTGTACTATGCCACCAACTTCGAAATAATTGTGAAAGTGTTCAATGTACTGGACGAAGAAGAGGCCGCATGAATCAAGAGCTACTAAATGACGGTGATATAAAATTTGATTTAATTTTCGTTGCCTCAAATTATGGGTTCCTTAGCCCATAAATAAATTCGCTTGAAAGGTCTGGGCTACTGCTTGCTAAACAGATTGAGGTAATAGAACTTGCTCAGGATGGCGTTAACGGTGAAGCAGTTAACTTTGTGAAAAAAAACTTGTTATTTCAAAAAATTATGATTTGACATTATGAAGAAAATTCCAATAAAATTGTCTAGGTCTAGAAATTCTACAACAATAGACAATAAATATAGTATTATTGAAGCAATGGCATTTAAATTTGCGCCTATAACTTCGGTTTATGTGGAACGAAGTTTTTCAATGTACAAAAATGTCCTACGATCACACAGTAATAGATTTATTAGAGAACTTAAATGAGATGTCATTTATTGTAATAAAAATTTAAAAATTTGCAATTTTTAAAAAATTTGAAATTTAAATTATTTTGAAGTTTAGCTGATTTTTCTTTTGTATGTATGTTTTCGTACCTAGAATTTAAAAAATTTTCATATATTTTATTTCTGATTTAAGAGCATATATTTTTTTATATGCATATTTTCATTTTTATAGAGCATATTTTAAGCGCTTAAAGTACTTTTTTAAGGGCATATTTTTGGTTGCCCTATTCATTAGCTATAAATAAAACGCCTTCTCATAAATTTAACACTGATTTATTTTATAGTGTTGTGAATTATGTAATTAACAAAGAAGAACAAACATTATAACAGATTTGAATGTGTTCATGTGGTCCATTTTTATGTATTTATGTTATCTAACACATTTTGTAATACTGTGTTGTCTATCTCTTCACATTTTCTTATTACATTGTTTCGCAAATTTTCTACTGTATGCACTGGACTGCTGAATATTGAATTTTTTAAACATGGAAAAAGAAAAAAGTCCAAAGGAGTTAGATCACAAGAACGTGGTGTAAATCGGTCTTTGCTTAAAAGCCTGTTGTCGAAGAATTCCTTAAGATAATTTAATGTTTCACAGGTCCACAATGTCCAGTCTAGCAGAATCTTGTTGGAAGAAGCCATTGTCGAGTTCATCATCATGAATTTAGTTGCAAAATTTTGGCTCTATAAGTGGCAATGTTTAAATTACCATAGAAAAAATATTGGACCGATAATTCTGCATGTTGACATTGCTAACCACACACAAACTTTGATTGGATGCAGTGGGGTCTCTCTAAAAAAATATGGGTTGCCAACACTCCACATGGGCATGTTAACCGTTTAGATGAAAAATGTTAAATTTAACACTTTGTCGTTCATATTTTCATTGAACCACCGACAGTAGGCCAGTCACTTATTATAATTGAGTGGTAAAAGTTCTTGGTACATTTGCAACTTATATGGTTTCATGTGAAGATCTTGACGAATAATCCTGTGAGTGGTAGTATGACTTAAATACAGCTGTTGTACTAGTCTCCTAATTGAAGTGGTAAGTTCGTCTTGGACTGCATTTCTTATGTTGTTTATAATATTCTCATTATTAATACGAGGCCTTCCATTTCTTTGTTTCTTGTTAATGTTACCAGTACTTCCAAAGCAAACAACTGGTCGTAATAAACAATGCGACATAACTTCCTTCTAAACTGATTCCTATTAAATACAGCCATAGGAAAACGTTGCCTAAATTCTTCAATGCACGGGTGGATACTGTATTCGCATTCACTTTCCTTTTTTTTCCACATTTCCTTTTTTTTCACTTTTCCTTTTCCAGGCGTCTACCATTACGAAAATAGCTTCGACAATAAAAGTTTTCTGCCCTTTTGAAATTTTCTTAACTTCTCTTTGAAAATTTTTAAATCAAATAAATTAAGTAAGACCCGTAGAAATAACATAAAACGGCGAATTAATTTGTGTATTCGTGAAAATGGACAATACATTCAATATCTGTTGAAATGTTTGTTCTTCTTTGTTAATTTTATAATTCACACTATACAAACACTATAAAATAAATCAGTGTTAAATTTATGAGCAGGCGTTTTATTTATAACTAATGAAACTGTTGAACTTAACACTAAAAACAATGCGATATAACCTAAAGCCCACTAACAGCTACATAAAAATGACATTTGATAATTTGTTTAATTTTATGTGTCTGAATCAAGAAATGACCTACGTCTTCAAATTCATGGCAAGAATGGATTCCAAGACTTTTGGGACTCACGTTATATATATATATATATATATATATATATATATATATATATATATATATATATATATATGTATATATATATATATATATATATATATAACTATATATATATATATATATATATATATATATATATATATATATATATATATATATATATATATCACAGTTATTGAATTAGACTACCTCTTTCTCCGCAACCGACGTAGATGATAACGTCAGAGTTGGAATATTTTGAGAGAGCTTGTGAAATTACAGTCTTTCCACAACCGAAAGCACCTGGAATAGCGGTGGTACCCCCCTGTACACATCTGCAAGTTAAAACAATAGAAACCCCACGTATTCACCATTGATACTTCATACGGGAAGAGGGAATCGAGCACTCTCTGTCCGGTAAGCAGGGGATGGTTGGCCGGCAACTTTTCGCTGACTGGTCTTGGTTGACGCACAGGCCATACTTGTAGCATACTATACACGTTCCTCTCCCCGTCGAATTCCGCCTCTAAGACGACCTCGTCGATCGTGTAATGGCCCGGATCCGCAATATACGTAACAGTTCCTTTAGCCTTCGGTGGTAAAATCACCTTGTGCTTGACGAGTGTATTCTCGTACACGATAGCGTAAATATCGCCACCGGTTAAATGAGATCCCATCTAAAAATAAAAAGAATCATATAATATATAAAAAAAAAATTGAATGTTTTACCTTGATGTCTAACGGGTGAAAGTCCCATTCCAATGTTCTCGACAAGGCGGGTACGTTAACACCTTTTGGAATGTAAATACTCTGAGTCAAGTCATTGATGTCCCTGAGGGGACGTTGAATACCGTCGAAAATGCTGCCCAGAATACCAGGACCCAGTTCGACTGACAGCGGTTTTCCAGTACGAAGAACGGGATCGCCGACAGTAACTCCAGAGGTTTCTTCGTACACCTGGATTGTGGCCATGTCCCCCTCAAGACGGATAATTTCGCCAACGAGTTCGTAGTAACCGACACGGACCAACTCGTACATAGCGGATCCGCTCATATTTTGGGCAATAACAACTGAAAACAAACGCAAATTAATATGGGTTTCTTAATTAAGCTTTTCCTTTGCGTTCAAATGTAATGTTTGTAAAAACCAATTGAATTATTTTGCAAGTTATATGTCGAATTGTCCATATGTCCATAAACTAAAAAATGTTGTAAATTTCATGAAAATACACATCAAATAAAGTTTAATAATACTATTATATACCATACATTAGCATGTATGGTATGCCCTTTTACGGTGCAGCATAATGGAAGGTAACAAAGAACCTGATGGAAGTAACATAGTCTTGACAACCGAAGCAGACGTTAAACTTAGCAATTATTCTGACAAAATAATTCAAAACAACCCAACCGAGAAACATGAACCATATCATGCAAACCAGCGCCAATGGAACCGCCGCCGCCAAGGAAATCCAGGACTTCACCTTCCTGGATTCCATCAGCGAGGACGGGTTGGAGAAGCTATTTAACCAAATAGTGAAGAGGATGAAGAAGACCACCGCCGCCGAACAACCCCAGGACAACGCCGCGACCAGAAGGACCGCCGCCGAGAGGACCAACGATGCCGAACCAAGGAGAACCACCGAAGCCGCCCCGAAGAGGAAACCCACACCGATGGACACGGACAGCACCACCGAAGCCGCCCCCAAACGCAAAATCGACCCGGAGGACGAGGAAACCTTCCAGTTTCCTAAGAAAACCGCAAAACTGACGAACCCAACCACGTCAAGCCTGCGAGGAGTGCAGGTGAGTATGAATAATTATGCATGCCTAAACACAAGGGACAGTGACGACGACGACGACGACGACGAAGTCACTGAAACCGAAACCCCCACTGAAAACACCAACAACAAAACACCAATAGTTCTGCGAAACAAGGACAAATGGGCAGGGCTTTCGAAGAAGCTCAAGAGGAACAACATAAACTACACCAGGGCAACGTCGACCAAGGACAAGATAAGAATCCAGCCCCAAACAATCACGGACTACCGGAATATGTACAAGCTAATGAAAGAGGACAATTACGAATTACACACCCACGAACTCAGCACGGAAAGAAACCTGAAGGTCGTAGTTAAGGGAGTTCCCTGCGGCCTGACGGAGGAGGAAATCAAAGAGAACCTCAGCGACAACGGATACCCGGCCAAAAAAGTGACCAGGATGAAAGGAAGAGAAGCCACGCCAATCCAAATGGTCCTAATTGAAATTGGGAAAGAGTATAAGTCCATTTACCAAATGGATCGCTTCTGCGGATTGTGCGTGAAAATGGAACCACTGAAAACACGAGGAGAAACCGTACAATGTCACCGATGCCAGCTGTTCGGCCACTTGCAGAGGCACTGCAACGCCGAATACAAATACATGAAATGCGGACAGAACCACAGCACACACCTATGCGAGAAACCGCTAATCCTGTCGCCGAAATGCGCAAACTGCGGAGGCGAACAAACCTCAATATGAAGAAACTGCCCGGCGAGACCGGAAATAGCGAGACAGACGGAACAAAACAGCAGGAAACGAGACCAAAGCCCCCACCGAGACAAACAGCCCAAACACCGAGACAAACAGCCCAAACACCGAGACAAACAGCGCAAACACCGGCAACCAGCCAAATAACAACAAACAACAACCCCAACCCGGAGACAAAACCTTCAACAAGCCGAAACAAAAGGAATAGCAACGAAGTAATCAAAGCAGAATTGACGGAAATGATGTTCGACTTTGCCGAAATGGGACACAGCAAAGAGGAAACAGAAAAGTTCACCCGAACAATCACAACCATCATGCTCATACTCAACAGTGACCACTAGAAGAACTAGAGACAATCTGAAACTTATATTCTGGAACGCAAACGGAATACAAAACAAGAAACAGGAACTGGTAGCACACCTAAACGAACACAGCGTCGACGTGGCACTGATCAACGAGACGCATCTCATACGTTGCAACCAACTGAACATAGCAAACTACCAAGTCTACAGAAAAGACAGAGGCGAGAAAGCCGGAGGAGGAGTCGCCACCGTCATCAAAAGAAACATAAAATACGAACTGCCGGAAGTAGAAACAACCACGGACACGGAAACGGTAGGAGTAGAAGTACAGACAACCGACGGACCCGTAGCCCTCTACGCACTGTACTCGCCGCCACAGAAACAAATAAACGCCAACGACCTGGACAAAATTTTCGACAGAAATATAGGTACCATAGCTGCAGGAGACTACAACGCAAAGCACTCGCAATGGAAATGCAGAGTGACAAACACAAAGCGCCGACAATTACTAAGGTACACGGAAAACCGGAAGTTACAAGTAATTGCACCGAACGAACCAACACACTTTCCAGGAGTTCAGCGAATGCCGGATAGTTTGGATATAGCCGTTATGAAAAACGTCACAGCAAAGGTGGAAATAGTCTGCATCAAAGACTTGAGCTCAGACCATAACCCAGTGCACATAAATCTCTAAGCGAAAACGGCCAGGAAAACAATCGAGAAAATTATCATAAATTGGAACAAATTTAAAGATGATCTGACGAACGTCACTTGTACATAAATTACAAGCCGCCCGTGCCTAGAAGAAGCAGCACGGACGATAGAAAACGAAATAAAAGCAGCACTCGAGGCCGCCACAAGGAAACGGACATCCAACACGACAACTGCCCTCCCACAGGAAATCAGAAACCTACCAAAAGAAAAGCGCAAAGCTAACAAAGTATTCCAACGGACGCTGGCACCGACGGACAAGAACGCCTTAAACAGACTGACAAACCAACTGAAAGCGGCACTGCGCGAACAGCACAACGCCGCATGGGAAGACAAACTAGAACGCATCAACGAAACAATAGAGGAACCGTGGAAATTAGCCAAGAATCTGAGAAACAAGGAGAGGAGAACGATTCCGCCACTGAAAACAACAAACGACACCGTAGCAAGCACGGACGAGGAGAAAACGGAATTCGCAAAGGCGCTTGCACAGCAGTTTAAACCGAATGCCGGCACACACCCACTCTGCAAAAGGCAAAAAATACGCGAAACCGTACTGAGTGTACTAAACAGCAGTGTAGAAAACACGGAAATAGAGGAAACAACACCCGAGGAAATAAAAGCTATAATTAAAAACTTAAAAACCAAGAAAGCACCATGCTGCGATAACATCAACAACGCCGCGCTAAAAAACTTAACACCGAACGCAATAGACAGAATAACAGAAATCATAAACGCCGCACTGAAACTTGGAGTGTTTCCGACCCAATGGATACACGCAACAACGATTCTAATCCCGAAACCGAACAAACCCCGAAACCTCACCTCCAGTTACAGACCCATAAGTCTGCTGACAGGTCTCAGTAAAATCACAGAAAAAGTAATTCACAAAAGAATGACTGAAGAATGACTGAGAAATAACTGAAGACAAACGTATTCTAATTGAAGCAATAATCGACTCTTACAACAAAGGGTTAGCCACGGGAGCCGCCTTTCTGGACGTCTCTAAGGCTTTCGACAAGGTATGGCACCTAGATTTAATATACAAACTGCACCAATTTAAAATCCCAACAGCAATGGTCAGACTAGTGACGTCATTTATCTGTAACAGAACGTTCCAAGTAAAAATAAACGACAGCATCTTCTCAACACAGACAATGACAGCCGTCGTCCCACAAGGATCTGTTCTGGGCACCCTTCTTTACAGCATCTACACCGCAGACATCCCAAAACTAAAGGACACAGAAATTGCGCTATATGCAGATGACACGGCAATTTTCACAAGAGGATTCTCGAGCGAGACCATAACAAAACGGCTACAAAATCACCTGGAAAGGATCAACGACCGGTGTAACACCTGGAGGATTAAACTAAACGCAGAAAAAAACCCAGGCAATTATCTTCACGAGGAAAAAATTTAAGCACGAACCCACTAGCTGCTTAAGAATTAACAACACGGACATAAAATGGGAAAACCGAATTAAATATCTAGGCGTAATCCTAGATAAAGCTCTAACATTTTCAGAACACATTGATCAGACAGCGAAAAAAGCGAAACACATTAAAGGCTCTACCCGCTCTTGAACAGGAAAAGTAAGCTGAACATAAGGAACAAACTTCAAATCTACGGCCGTAAGTCCATAATACGGCCGACAATGACGTACTCATCGACGTGCTGGATACAATCCAAAGAACGGAAAATCCACAAACTTCAAATCATCCAGAACAAAACACTAAGAGAAATAACAGACTCGCCATGGCACATGACAAATGAGCAACTGCACAGCGACCTAAACATGGAAACAATCAAGCAACACATCGAAAAACTAGCAACGAAAAGCTTCGAATGCATGAAAACGCATGACAACCCAACAATCAACAACGCAGCAAACTACAACATCAACGTCAAATGGAAACATCCAAAACCGCAACAACACAGGTAGTAACTAAAATAACTGATCTTTCTTTTCTCACAGAAAAGCCCAAGCCCACATCCCCGAACCCAGCGGAGCACCCAGGAACAACAAGAACAAAACCGAGAGACACAGCAACCACCACGAGGACGAACAAGGAACCACCACGATTACGAAGGACGATCCAGGAACCACCAGGAGGGTGAACCAGGAACCAACATCAGGACGAACCAAAAACCAACAGCGAGAAGAAGAAAAAAAAACAGAACAAAGAAAAAACAGAACAAAAAAAAACACAAAAAAACCGGTTATGAGTGGAAGACAACAGAACAACAAACAAACAAACAAGCAAACCGACAAACAAACAAACAAACAAACAAAAAAAAGGAACAAACAAGACGGCGGAACAGCTGAGCGGAAGGTTCAAGACCGCCGAGAAGCAAAGGACACATGAGAAAACCTAGTCTTGAGGAGAGAAGGCGTAAAACGGTCAAACCCAGCTCAGAGAAAGATCTTTTTCCTTAGTGGAAAAACGAGACAACAAGAAAATTGAACCACTTCATAGAGTTTATCTACAATCTTCCCCGGTAGAGCAGCCTACCAATAGGAAACGGCAAAATATAAACAATTTACTAGATAAATGGACAATTTACTCAACATGATGAGAAAGAATCTAGCCCAAAAAGGCCTATTACCCAATAGACTAGCACGCAGACAGGAGAATCCGAAGACGACAAAGAAAAAGAGTTTCTGGAAAAATTACTACAGGAAATAAACAACGTTAACACGTAACACGCTTGATGAATTCATAGATCAAAAAAATCTAAATCCTGACGCAGGTGTACCCAAAGCTTAAGGCGTATGCCAGGCCCATAGAAATGCCCAAACAAGACACTACAATAGGGAAAGTGGCATATTTGCAGCACCCGATGGAAGCACCGTCCGATGACGACGTTACCACAATAAACAACAGATATGTCTATCAAATGGTTACGGAGGAAAATTCAGGAGGACCCGTGGAGGACTCATACAACACAGCGGTAGAAATAAAATCGCTATTTATAAGTTTACCATAAAGAACTGGTCAACAGTGAAAAAAACAATTAATTACACCTTGGCCAGTACAAATATTGAAGTGAGGATCTAAAGCAATAAAGGACACACTGCTACAGGCATAGAGCCAACGCCAGCGAAAAACGACACAAATTGGACCGATAATGTAAAAATGCCTACGCCAAAGAGGACAGAGGGCCGAAGGACAGTTTTTGTAAAACTGGGCGTTCATATCCTGATCTCCTCAAGATGATACGATATGAAATTGACACCAAAGCATCAGGAATAGTCATCACAAAGATGCGCCAAGTCAAATCAGGAGAACTTTTACTAGAGGTTAAAGGTGGTCAAGGACAGGAGCTGAGGAAAAGCATAGCACAAAAGTGCCCAACAGCAAATGTACGTGCCATGACTGACAGCGTAATACTGCACGTCAAGGACCTAGGCGCTGTTACTACGGCAGACGAAGTAGAAGACCTATAAGAGAACACCTCAACATCGGTGAACAGAAGAAAAATGTGGAAATAAGAAACCTAAGACCGTGCTATGGGGAAAACCAGATTGCAACATTAGCACTTCCAAAAGTCCAAGCTCTAAAGCTACTCGGAAGAAACAGAATTAGAATTGGACTTGTTGAATGCAGAATAATGCCACGAATAAATCTTACCAAGTGCCACAGATGCTGGCAGATACCGCAGAACATACCGCAAAAGAGTGCAACAGGCCTGACAGACAAAAACTCTGTTTAAGATGCTGCCAAGAAAGCCACATTGCCAAACAGTGCCAAGGCGAAGAATTCTGTCCGTTCTGTCAAAGCAAAGGACACCGGGCAAATTCTGGCATGCGCTCAAATTTTCAAAAAGTGCTGGCGAAGGCAAGGCAATACCAAAAGAATTCAAGATGTTGAAAGTCCATCAATTGAATGCAATGAGATCCCGTGGGGTGCATGACCTGCTGCATGGTACAGTGACAAAACCTAAATGTTGATATAATACTAAGTGAGCCAAACAAAAAAAAAATAGTAATACAAAATGGTATGCAGACCAAAATAAAGACACCACAATAAGAGCCATAAACAAAAAACATATTCCAATATTAGACAGTGGATGTGGAACGGGTAACGTTTGGATAGAGACTGCAGAAATGATTTTCTATAGCTGCTACTTTTCGCCCAACAAAAATCTGGACCACTTACAAAAGGTATTGGACGATCTGAGCGACTCCATGCGAAGCCAACGACAACCAAAACTTATAGACGGCGATTTTAATGCGAAATCACCATATTGGGGCTCACCAAAAATGGATCCACGTGGCGATATTGTAATGGACTGGATCTCTAGCATGGACCTGTATATAAAAAATGAAGGTAATGAACCAACATTCCAGTGCAGGGAGTCCCAGTCGATTATTGACCTCACACACAACTAATAATTTGGAAACAAAATAGGAAACTGGAAAGTCTTACAGAGGGAATCCATAAGTGACCACAAATACATCTTCTACACGATTAAAGACTGTGAAACGTGCATCTCCCCCAGGTACGTGGGTAATAGGAGATGGCCCACCAGAACAACGCCCGCAATATTACAAAACTTCAGCCTTAATCTTGAGGAACAAATTAAAAAGCCACAATACCGTACAGAAGAGTCGTTTATAATAACACTAAGCAAAGCATATGATGCAACATTCCCACAAAAAAGCGGTTCGTAAAACCCAGGCATATCTATTGGTGGAACGATGGAATCGGCTCTTCAAGGGCAGCTTGCATTGCGCCAGGACGTATATATCTGCGCAAAGGAAGAAAGAATGTAGACCTAGCTCTCAGGGAAAAATACAGACAAGAATATGTAACTGCCAAAAAGCCTCTCAGGCAAAAAATAAATGTTTCTAAATGTCTTCACTGGCTTAAAACTTGTGCGAAAAAAATAACGAAGATACCTGGGGGGATGCGTATAAGATCGCAATGCGAGGGCTGAAAATAAGGCACCCAATTTTACAGGTTCCGATGGAAAAGATGTTGGAGGTGGTAGACGCACTGTTCCCCACTCATGAAGAACCGATCTGAGAGCAACCCAAAGTGACGGAGGTAGTCCCATTTGCGGAAAATGAATTGCTAAGAGCCAGCCAACGTATTCGTAATAGTAGAGCGCAAGGACTAGACGGACTACTACCTGAGGCTCTAAAATCCACAGTGGATGAGTTCCCAACATATGTCCTAAACGTAATGAACCATATAGCTAGCGATGGGATCTTTCCCGACGACTGGAAAAAAGCCAAGCTGGTGCTAATAAAGAAAGATGATAAAGCACCACAGGAACTTTCCTCATTAGGCCCCTCTGCCTCTTAGATGTTTCGGGCAAACTCTTGGAACACCTAATACTTTGCAGACTAAAACTAGAACTTAGGTCATGTACACAACAGTCAGAAAAACAATATGGCTTCCGAGAGGGAAAATCAACAGTAAACGCTATAGTAAAAGTCATTGAAGTAGCAAAAAATCGTAAGCGGGCACACAGAGAACTAGAAAGCTATGTTTCTTTCAACTCAGCTGCCTGGCAAAAGATTCTTGAGCTCTCAGCAAGAGGTATCTCACCATACCTGCTACGTCTGGTACTAAGTTACCTACGTAATAGGAAAGTTGTTCTCGAAGAAAACAACAAATTAGTGGAGCGTGATATCTGCAGTGGGGTGCCGCAGGGCTCTGTTTTGGGACCGACACTACGGAATGTCCTTTACGACGGAGTACTCAGACTAAAGCTACCGGAAGGTGTGGACATAGTGGGCTTCGCTGATGACTTGGCACTCGTAGTGTCGGGGAAGACGGAAATGGAAACTATGTCCAGAGCAAACAGGGCCATTGAACAGGTGGAAAAATTGATGGAAATCAAGAGACTGAAGCTGGCACCAGAAGAGACAGAAGCAGTATTGCTAACTGGACTAAGAAAAAACGAAACCCATCACACTTAAAATAAAAGGAGAAAAACTAACCCCAAAAGAATCGCTAAAATATCTAAGTGTAATCTTTGACAAGAGCCTATCCTTAATCGCCATATCACCACAGTGGCAGGCAAAGCACTGAAAACTGTAGCAGCGTTAGATAAATTAATGCTCAACGTAGGAGGACCCCGCAGTAGTAAGCGAAAACTTCTTTGCTTGGTGGTTCACTCCACAATGCTCTACACAGCCCCGATTTGGGCAAAGGCTTTGAAAAAACATGTGATTAGACAAAAATTGCTAACCGTTCAAAGGAAAATGACTTTAAGAGTATGCTGTGCTTACCGGACTGTCTCTAGGGATGCTGGCCTAGTGTTAGCCGGCATACCAAACATAGAACTTATGGCAGAAGAGAGGGTAGAAGTCTACAATGGCAGATCAAACGGCGATTGCACACAGGCCGACAAAAAAGGGAACTTTCTCCATAGCATCGGTAGGGCCACAGATTACCTCTGTATTTCCTGTGGACTCACAGACAGTGCGGTGAATACCATTTTTGAGTGTGACAGGTGGATACCCGAAAGGGATAAATGGAAAATAAGACCGGACAAACACTATACTAATCAACAATGGCTGAACAAATCATCTCGTCGGGGAACTTGTGAGCAGATACATCAAGGATGCAATGTTAATGCAATGGAAATGCAATGTTAGTACCTGAACCCTAATCACTGTAAAAGGGGGGAAGGGGTATGTAAGGGCGACATCTTGAAAGTTATGCGACAATCGGTCCCAAGATACTTGTGACATTCGGTGGGTCCTCTTGTTAAGTTAACCGTCAGGTGCTTACTACGTCCCGTAGGTAGTGTCGGAAAGAGGTTATTGATATAACTTTAGCGTCCTTATACACTAGTTTACTAATGAGTAAGTGGTATATGACCAAAGAACCGCCACTCTTGGACCATAGATACATATATCTATTCTATATAAATAACAAAATTGTCTATAACAATATTGGCAATACAGAGCAGTATAAGTGTAGTAGATATCAAGGAAGCGGAAGCGGTCGGTATTTCAATAGACTATTATGACTACATATCATGTTACCTGTCGTAGGAAACTATAATAGGTTTAGAAAGGCACATAGTGATCAAAAGCAGGCAATTCTATCCGGCAAAGAAGGAATCGAAGAGGAAGCTGTTTAAGGATGTTAAAAGCACAAATTAAATAAATCCCGTGGGCGCCGGAAAAGAAATGGAAAAGAAACCACGGAAATTCTACTCCAAGCTCAAAAGGATCGTTACAAATGAAGGAGTCGAATGGGCTATAAGGTCTTTTGATTCATAAAAGGCAGTTGGCTCAGACGGGGTCTTTTCGGCCTTACTGTGTCAGGGAATCGAAACACTGATGCCAATACTAAAGAAGATATACATAGGAAGTCTGGCAACGAGCTACTTTTATACCCCCCCCTATTTAGACTGGTAAAGGTGGTGTTTATATAAAAACCTGGACGTGTAGACTA
Source organism: Phosphuga atrata (assembly GCA_944588485.1). NCBI lineage: Eukaryota > Metazoa > Arthropoda > Insecta > Coleoptera > Silphidae > Phosphuga > Phosphuga atrata. The sequence continues at coordinate 67,600,131 of OX155893.1, read as the reverse complement.
CTCATATGCAATTCGGATAGATCTATCAGTCGAACAACTTTCATACTAAAAACGTTACAAAAATTAGTTGAGAAGCATCTGAGTGAGACCCCTCGAGAGATAAAGAAGCCACTACATCCAAATCGGTATTACTATCAACCAGGCAAGCAGTGTGAAGCAGTTTTTCATAAACTCATGATGAGGATAGAAAATACACAGATGGAAATAAGGAAATGGCACTTGGGGTCTTTCTAGACATCGAAGGTGTAATTGATACGTCGCTCAGTGGTCTGGATTTCAAAAAATTTGGCCAAAAAAAGTTTCAGATTTAAACGTGAATTGGTATATAAGGGTTTTCCAGGCCGCTGATTACGAATTTCATAGTATAATTTCAAAATGGCGGATCCAATATGGCCGAACACTTCATTAAATTTTGATCGGAATTTCATATAAATTGGTATATAAGCAGTGCCAGATTTCTGCCTAGGCCTACAAGGCCCGGGCCTAGGGGCTCTGCCAGCCTGGGGGCCCCGGTGGCGGAATCTTTACATAAGCTCAAAAGCCTGGCTCTTTTTCAAAACGGCGTGAAACAGAATATTGATGCCGACTTTTTTTCTTCAAGGCGTCAGTACGCAGATAAAACATGTCACTTTTTAGCCGGACATTAAGCAATGGCGAAGTACGACCTCGAATTTGGCTCATATTTTCGAAGAGCAAGGGTGCAGTGTTTTGCGCCCCTTGTAAGATGTTTGGCAAATTGGGGTCGCTTTCAAATAATGAAGGAACATTCGGACGAACACAGGTCAGCACTTGCGACACTATTAGGAAGAATGCTGGCGGTAGAGTTGACAAGAGTCTTGTTCTTCAAACGGAAGAAGAAACAAAATACTGGCATGAGGTTTTGAGGCGCATTGTGGCTATTGTGAAGTCACTTTCTGCACGCGGATTGCCGTTTAGAGGTTTCCATGAGAGATTTGGATAAAAAAAATAGTGGGAATTATGTTAAGACCATAGAACTTTTGGTTGAGTTCTTTTTTCATTTTTTGGCCGAGTTTTCTGGACATGCACTTGAAACGACACGGTAACAAAGGAGTGCCACTTCCTTCCAACATCATATATCTTTCCTCAAAAATATGGGATGAAATGATCAATGTCATGGCAGAAAAGGTAATAAATACAATTGTGACTGAGATAAAGCATGCCAAATATTTTTCTCTGTGGACTCTACTCCGGACATTTCTCATGTAGATCAACTTTCTTTCATAGTGAGATATGTGTCTGAAGGCGGATGTCATGCCGAACGATTTTTGAAATTCATTCCAAAGTGTCGCCATAAAAAGGAAGGCCTGGCTAAAGTCGTCCTAGAGACATTGAAAAATCCCGACTTGGATATCGCCGATTGCCGAGACAGTCTTACTACAATGCTAGCAATATGTCGGGTGTATATTCTGGTCTTCAAGCGAGAATAAAACAAGTGAACCCTCTGATAGATTTCGTTCCTGTTCGGCTCACTCACTGAATCCTATTGGATCCTGTGCGGCCTAGTCTTGTCAAGCTGCTGTATATTTCTTCGGTATTTTGCAGTCATTGTATAATTTCTTTTCGGCATCAACACACAGATGGGAAATTTTGCATAACAGTCATGAAGAGTCTTTCAGTCTCAGAGATGATCTGCTTGAGCTGACGTCTGCGGAAGTCTATGTTGCTCCTGGGATGGGATCATAGCAGCTCTCCAGATAATTTCCAATGATGCAAATGAGAAACCATCTATGCGCTCTGAGCCTTCAGGTCTTCTGAATTCATTAGACTCGATGGAACTTTCTTTTTGTCACTTCTCTGGACTGACATCTTGGAAAGGTTCAACAAAGTAAGCAAATCTCTCCAATCTATTAACATCGACCTTGCTACGACCGTTGAACTGTATCAGTCTTTGGTAACACACCAAGAACACTTAAAGAAACGCAGTACCTCTACCTTTGATCATTACGAGTCGAAAGTTATTGAAAAATTCCGTGAAAATAGCTTTGCATATGACATGCAGAGGAAACGTAAGCGTAAAGTCTAGTTCGACGAAGTAAAAGGGAACGAGACCGAACTCTCTTGCAGAGACAGATTCAGAGTTACCATTTTTAACCATTAACCATTTTAAATCACTATGGATTGACTAATTTCAAAACTACGAAGACGCGGATCTGCTTATGAGGAGCTAAGTCAAAAATTTGACTTTCTTACGAAACTACATCGTTTGGAATCTGAAGACATCCGTGAAGGAGCCAGAAACCTTATAACTTTTTATCCCGGGGATTTGGATAGGACTTTGGAAAACGAGTGTCTGCACCTGCAAGCTCATTTGTCATCGAATGATGAAGTTATGAGTTATCGTCACTGAAGCTATACAAATACTTATCGGAAAGTGCTCAGCAGAACTTAGCGTCAAACAGCTCAGCAGAACGGTTTCGTTTTCAATTTAAACGGTAACGTTTTCAGCGCGAAAGAGAGTAAAGAATTACTTAATATCTAACATATGAGAGAAAAGGCTCAATTCACTCTCTGTAATGTACATAGAGTCAGAAATAATACAGTCAATTGACTATGATGACGTCATTCGTTTCCTTTTTGCACAGATGAAAGTTCGTCGTATGATTCTATAAATTTTATAGAATAACGTAACTATAGTAAAATAGACTCTATTATTCTGATGTTTATCAGTCATTAAAGTCGATTAGAAATTATATGTTCTGTACTTGTGCATTTAATTTACTAAATTTCCAAAATAGCTTCATGATGATGGGGTGGGGGGGGCCCACATGTAAAAAGTGCCTAGGGGCCCTGGGTCTCTAAGTCCGGGCCTGCATATAAGGGTTTTCGAGGTCACTGAAAACGAATTTCGAGTATAGTATTATGATTAAAAATGGCGGATCCAATATGGCCGACCACTTCATTTAAATTTTATCTAAATTTCAAATAAATCAGTTTTTCAGGGTTGTCGAGTTCAGTGATTACGAATTTCATTATATAATATTAAAATTCAAAATGACGGATCCAATATGGCCGACCACTTTAGTAAAATTTGATCGGAATTTCATATAAATTGCTATATGAGAGTTTTCGAGGTCACTGATAACGAATTTCAATGTATAAAATTGCTTGGAATATCATGTAAATATGTATATAAGGGTATTTTAATTTAATTTGAAATTCAAAAAACTCTACATACTTTCCATAATACCCTCCATCAAACAGAAATTAAAAAGGATACTCTAGTAAAAAGTTACACGCACTTGAATTAACAATTATATTTAGGAGCCGCTACACGTGCTCGCGCTATGCCGACAAGGGTAACTTTGTGCATGAAGAGCATAAAGAGCATAGTGCATAAAGAGCAAACGAGCATATCGTCTCAGGGAAAAAAGATATGCCACTTTTCTTTTAGAATAACACACACCAAAGTATCCTTTACAAGATTCTTTAGAAATAAACCCATTCGGTGACTATGATTTTTTTGATTTTTGGCCAACTTTTTTCAGATTCAGACGTCAGTCAGTGCGTCGTTCAAATATGTCCTTCAAAATACTAACTCTAGGATCTGGTTGTTGACAGTATCTGCTACTATCGTTGAATTTTAAACTCATTCTCATATGGAGGAAGTTTTCTTGCATAATTTCAGAACTTATGCAAAAAGCTCTAAATGGTGTACAGGGGTAGACCTCCGAATACATCCTCATAAATCCATCCTTTTATAAAAATAAGCCGACGAGGTCAAGTATCTAAGCATAGTCTTGGACGTGAATCTGTCCTGGAACTAACACCTTACGAGAGCAACCAACAAGTTCAAAATAGTATCAATGACTAGAAGAACAGTTGGCAAATCGTGGGGCTTGAAACTTAACATGGTACACTGATTGTACAAGTTGATCTGGAGGCAATGCTAAGCCTTTCTCCCATGGATACTTTCATAACAGGTGAGACAAGGATGAGAAAGTGCAACAACAAACGTATAACCCTGGTAAAGTCGGGACACACCACAATAACGGATGTAATAAAACGTCATTCCTAAATATAGAGGGAGATTCGATGCATCAAAGGCTTTCATTCGGAAAACCCTTCACAACACAATTACAGTGGGCAGAAGGGAATACCATAACAAAGGGCAAGGAGGTCTGGGAGGAGGTCTAGGCAGTAGAACTGACGCTGGACACTGTGGGCTGTCTCTTAAGTGCAGTATATCTGTACGACTAGAGATGCACACCACGATATTTTAAGCGGAAATTCGAATAATTAAGAATTGGGTCCGAGAAAATATAAAAATGGACTACAATTTAGAAACTGAAAGGTTATTATTTTAATTTAAATATACTGTCCTCGCATCGGTATCATGCACATTGGCTCGGTTCACGTCCTCCGGTGCCGGTGAAACTACGTATTATTTACAGGCGCATATACTCCATGTGCACTGTACGTACCCCTAATTGGCCGGGTATTCGTATACTACAATAATACTGGGATAAGTACGTGTATCCAGGACAATTAGGGTTTAAACGGTTATAATAATACACGCCGGTGCAACTAGATAAAAGTGGTTTTATTATTATTGATAATATATATTTTTATATATTATCTTGTGTCAAAAATGTTAATTAAGAAGTGCAGTTTGTCGCCGGTTCTTCCCGTTTCTCAGGTGCATCCTCACTCTCTTACAACAAGGTGAGAATGAGGAATATTACATGCACCTGCCGCTTCACATCACCAAAGATACATGTACGTGGCTGTCTGTTCCCTACGGTAACAACATCATAACAAAACATCTACATTTTCATAGTCAAGCCGCGATAAACGCCTTAACATGTCATAGAACAAAATCTAATAGTTTGGTAGTGCCTTCAGAACCTTATCGGGACAAAACTTAACGGGACACGTGTATAACATGGGCATCTGTAAGGATGAAATATTATCCAGGCTCTGCAACGAAGAGGATGAAACTGCATCTCTTATAATATTCCACTGTGAAGCACTGTGTATGAGACAAAAACTCAACATCCCAACAGAGGGACTACCGGCGAATCACGAAACACGTAGCTTCGTTCTTATGAATCCTTTGTTCTCAAATATTTCTATGACTCACCAGGTCCAGAAACGCCAAAGACGTGGCCGTATAGAGGCTTGTCTCCTCGACCTTTGATCCATTTTGCAGACACCTGTGCACCCATAGACACACCCATATTTGCTTTTGGTTGACTTTGCTTTTATTCATTAAACAATTATGTAAATCCTGTCAAAGTTAGCTGTCATTAATTAACTCAGACTCCTTAATTTGTATACTTTCAGTTTTTTTATTAAATTCTTGTTGAACAAAGTCTGTTCTCAAATATTTCTATTACTCACCAGCTCCAGAACCGGCAAAGACGTAGTTAAAGAAGGAGTCCTCTTCAACTAGGATTTTGTGAGACATTTTCGCCCACAAAGAGAATTTATCTAAAAGAATTAAAAAGAAAAGTTGAAACAAGACGAACCACATTAAACTAAGGCTTAGCACCCAACTGTCCAAAAAAGAAAACACTTTTTCTGAGTCTACAAAAAATGGTGGATTACAATCTTCTTCTTTATGTGCCATGTCCTCCAACAACGTTGGCGACTATAATTTCCATACATATCTTATTTACTGCAGTCCGAAATAATACATGAGTGCTGAGACCGTACCACTGTCATAAGTACTTTAACCATGAGGTCTTTCGTGTATATCATGATATATCATGCGGTCTTTCTCTGCCTTGACTACGGCGACCCTCAATTTTTCCTTGAATAGTGATGTGTAACAAACTGTATTTTCCGTTGCGCATCACATGCCCAAAATACAGCAATTTACGCCGATTTATAGTATTGATTACCTCAAATTCTTTTCCCATTTGAGCTGGAACTGATACAATAGAACGTAAAACATCTGGGATATTTTCAGTATTCTGCTATAAACCCAAAGGTCGTTATGTGTAAATGAATTGATTACACATAACATCTGCTCGTGCCAATCCTTCCATTCAATACACAAGAATACTAAAAACATAACAACACAGTTACCCTATGTGAAGTGCTAAATTCAGGTCACGTAATGTCAATACTTTTTTCATTTTTACACTTCGTGCCTGTTCTATTCTGGATCTGATTTCTTGACCATTCTCACACGAATCACTTAAGTAGCTACCGTAAGTAGCTGTTGTACCCTGTACACTTCATTGCCAACTATTAATGACTGGTTGATATTATATGAGTTTTACTGAATAACAACCGAAGCCAGTCAGAAATAAATATTAATGGCAGACACATAAGATGGAATTTCAAAGACAGCTCAGTAAAGTACCTAGGTATATACATGGATACAAGACTATCATGGAATTACCATGTCAATCAAAAGTTAAACCAATGCTATGCACGACTCGCACTATTATATTCAATTATGAACCGCAAGTCATGACTTTACATAGAATGCGCGACCCTACTATACAAATTACCCAGACAGCGTGGAATGTTGCAGGAATGTTGCACCAATGTTCCGAAGCCAGCACAACATTCCGAATGTTGCAGCTACGTTCCTGAACATTCCAGTGGCAAAGTTTCAATGTGAATGTTGCAGTATCATTCCTGCAACATTCCAGTGGAAAAGTTGCAATGTGAATGTTGCACTAACATTCCTGCAACATTCCAGTGGAAAAGTTGCAATGTGAATGTTGCACTAACATTCATGCAACATTACAGTTGAAACGTTGCAATGTGAATGTGGCAGCAATATTCTTGCAACATTCCATTGGCAATGTTGCAAAATGAATGTGGCATCAACACCCCTGCAAAATTCCAGTGGTAACGTTGCAATGTGAATGTTGCAGCAACATTCCTGTAATATATATATATATATATATATATATATATATATATATATATATATACCACACATCCTTCCCTACCCCACATACATCACAACTCTTATACTTCCATACTTTCGCATCACATATACTATCCATCCAATACTTTCGCCCTCTTTCTTCACAGCCACATCTAAACCTGGCAATTACTGACCGGATATTCAGGCCCATTGTTGATTTTAAGTATTTAGGTAGATCTTCAAATATTTCTATTTCCACATAGTCCTTACTATATCTACTCTCCATTATATTCATTAGACGTTCTTGCAGTTCAACTTCCTTCAGCCTTACCACTAGCCATTCCTCAACTCGCGCTATTACATTATTTAGATTATTTCCATGATAGACATACCACCTTCTTCATACAGTTTCCTTCTATTCTTTCCACAATTTGTCTCTCTCTCCTACCATTCATTCCTTCCAAACTTGCTACCCTGAATAATTCTTTTACAATTCTTTCCTCAGTCATTCCATTCACTTTACATTCATACCTTGCTACTCGTCAGCTTGCTTCAATTCTTAAGTTAAATGCATTTAGCTCCTGCAGTACTATGTAGGAAAGAATTGATCTGTCTAATTTCAGAGCCTTTTTAAAGAATTGTAGTTGCACTTTTTCCACGCCTTCTTCTTCCTTCACCCCCCCCCCCCCCCCCCCCCCGCAAATTACCGCTCCATACATCAATATACGCTGCCAACAAACCTTCCATATTACCTCATTCGCGCAGTAATTTGTGCTAAACTCCCCATGGGGGCAAGGTTGGGTGCTCCCCATACCTTCAATAACCTTTCTCCCGCCACCCACGCTATATTAGCCACGTATTCTATATGCTCTTTATTACCACACCCACTCCCAAATACAAACCCTAAATACTTAAAATGCCCATTCTCCATTCTCTTCCATTCGAACTTCTCCTTCTTGCACACCCCACCTTTCTTAAACCTCATCCATTTTGATTTATCTAGATTTACCGTCAGCTTCCTTTTATCAAAAAATGTCTCCAATGTCTCAATCATTTCTTTAAATTCCTACGCCGATTTTGCCAATATTACATCATCTGCGTACGCCAGACTCCACACTTTCTTCCTCCCCACCACCACTCCCAATGCTTGTCCAGCAGCCAGGACCTTTTCCAAATCTGCCACATATATATATATATATATATATATATATATATATATATATATATATATATATATATATATATTGAAGAGTGCCGGGCTAAGCGGGCAGCCTTGATTCAGACCCATATCTACTTTGAAAGCGCTCGACCTACTCTCTCTCTCTCGCTTTCACTTTGACCCTACACCACGTTTCTTTATACAGCCGCTCGTTACAATCTCTCAATTTTCCAGATATCCCCTTATTTTCCTAACATTTCCACACATTTTCCTATTTACCGTGTAATATGCACCCTTTAAGTCTAGGAACAAAGCTAATAGCTTATTTTGAGCCTTGCCAATTCCTTGGCGATAATATACCTCAAGGTTATTAAATATTCAGTAGTTCCCCTTCTTTATCTAAAACCTGCTTGCGTTTCTGGCAGCAACAAACCTTCCACTTCCTCCCCCAAACGCCTTTCTAATCATTTCGCATACATTTGATAGGATGAATCTATGAGCGTTATACCCCTACAGCTTCTCATTTCGTCCCTCTCACCACTTTTGTAAACAGGTATCACTTCTCCCACCGTCCAACTTTTAGGCAATCCAACTTCTTTCTATTGAATATTCTATTGAATTCGTCTGTCACTCTCTCCAAACATTGCTCATTTGCCATTATCCAAGCCTCATTCGTTTGCCCGTCTTGACCTGCCGCCTTTTTTTTTCTTTAAGGATTTTGCCAGATTTACCACCACCTCCACTGAAAATTCCTCCTCTTCCAGTATCCTCATACCGAGTTCTTGCCTCATCGGTTCTTCTTGCTCTACCCCTCCCCCCCCTCCTACTAACTCTACGAAGTGCTGTTTTCAATCACCTATCTCAAACCTCGTTTCCTTAGGAACCGCCACAGCTCCGCTTCATTATTAATGTTTGATATCCCTTTCACCCTTTTCTTTTCCCCATCTTCTTTTTTTGTCTTCATAACTCTCTCAAGCTGCAGTTTTTGTTTCTTAATTTCTTCTTTAACTCCCTTTCCTTCTCTCCATCTGTTTATCACCTCTCTCAGCTTTTTCTTTTCTTTCCTGCATTCTTCATCAAACCATGTGGATTTGGTTTCAGCTGTCTTGATACTTTTAGTCACCATTGACGCTCTCATACAATGCGTTATTTCTTTCATATCTTTCAGGTTTTTTCAATCTACTTTTGCTAACCCCGTGGCATATATTTCTTGTGCGGGCCCATTTAAATATTATCCTTTCCCCACTTCCCCTTGTTTCGTGTTTTTTTTTTCAAGGTAACAATTATCGGCATATGATCGAAGTCCACTGTAAAACCAATCCTCATACTATCTATTGACTCCCTTGATTTCTCATTTTCCACCACTAGGTCAATAACGGATTCACCACTACCTCCCACAAAAGTAAATTCCCCGTCCCAGTCTCCTACACAGCACCCATTTAGCACTTCCCACTGTTTTTTCCTCACCCACTCCAACCACAGCTTTCCTTGAGTATTCCTTACTGTATCCTTAGATTTTCTCGTAATTTCACCTCCACTGCTGCTAATCCCCATCGGCTGACCTTCCCTAATTCTTACATTCCAGTCTAATCCTATCAGCAATTTTTCGTGTTCCCTTTCATTCAGTCAATCCTCTATTTGTATTTCCATTGATCTATTATATTATTATTTATTATATATCTATTTTATATATTATTTTTTTATTATTGTACACCGTCATCATCACCGTCATCATGTTTTGTCCCAGTTTTCACTAAATTAATAACATGGAAATCAGACAAGAACGCCCCAAATTCTTCTTCTCCTATTCTCAGTTTCTTTAGTAATCCAGCCACGTACCAAAATAAAATTTTAATTCTTTTCCCCTTATTCTCCGTTCCCGCACCTGGCTTGCACCTTAGTTTTTTGGCAAAATTTTCTGTTACTCCTCCCATGTTCCCCATTTCCATCCACTTCCATTTTCTTATAACCAGTCTTCACTTGGTGCCCTCTATCTTTTAGAATCTTTGCTTTCTGTCGCAAATCCTTTTGAATTTCCTGAAAATATCAGACCCCTTCAATTTATATTTATTTCTCATGACCTCTCTCTTTACGTCCCAACTTATCAATTTTGCGACAATAGGCCCTTGGTTCAAACCTTTATCTCCTATCCTGAACATGCTTCCTAAACCTTCTTTTACTCCAAATCTTTATTTCAATAACCTATTAGCGTCTTCTAACCATCTTTCTCCTTTTACCCAATGAATCACAATATTATTTTTTTTTCCTTTCTTTCTCTTCTTTCTTCCATTTCTCTCAGTTTTTCTTTCTCAGATTTCGCTTTACTTGCTCTCTTAGTGAGTCTTGACCATTCTCCCCAGATCTGACGGAGTTTTCTCTCTCTATTCTGTAGTCGTCCTCCAACTTCTTTATCCTGCCCTTGATATCGGTGTTTTCGTTTCTTATCGCTTTCAATTGTGATATCATTTTCTCTTTCCACACCATTTCCTTCTCCTCTACTTCCTTTTGTTCCCTCCTAGCCCTTTCCAATTTTTCTTCGAGTTCTTTATTTTCCCTTCTCATTTCTTCCATCTTATTCTCTACGGCTTTTAAATCCTTCCTCATTTCCCGTAGCTCTTCTAAGATCTTCTCCAATGCTCCTCCCATACCCACACTCCTTTCTCTTTTTTTCAAATCCTCTTTTTTGGAACGTTTTGACAATTGTGTCGGCGACCGACTCAATTTCGCGCACCGATCAAACGAACTTCTAAACTCATTTGATCTATATATATATATATATATATATATATATATATATATATATATATATATATATATATATATATATATATATATATATATATATATATTTATGTATTTACAAAAATATTTTTGCGGAGTGTTATTCGAATTATTAATTGCAAAAATGACGAATATTTAATGATTAAATATATATATATAATTATATATATATATATATATATATATATATATATATATATATATATGCAATTAATAATTCGAATAACACTCAACAATAAATAACAACAATAACAACAACAATATTACATCGCTTTATGTCTGCATTTTAGAATTGCGTATTGATAAAATAATCTGTACTCGTTGAGAACTGTTCGAGAACATACGGAACGATTTGAACTTAGACTTGCAATGTCAAAAATTTGACTAGCTCTGCTCAGAACAAATTCTCTCTTGGTTCAAACCTTTATCTCCTATCCTGAACATGCTTCCTAAACCTTCTTTTACTCCAAATCTTTATTTCAATAACCTATTAGCGTCTTCTAACCATCTTTCTCCTTTTACCCAATGAATCACAATATTATTTTTTTTTCCTTTCTTTCTCTTCTTTCTTCCATTTCTCTCAGTTTTTCTTTCTCAGATTTCGCTTTACTTGCTCTCTTAGTGAGTCTTGACCATTCTCCCCAGATCTGACGGAGTTTTCTCTCTCTATTCTGTAGTCGTCCTCCAACTTCTTTATCCTGCCCTTGATATCGGTGTTTTCGTTTCTTATCGCTTTCAATTGTGATATCATTTTCTCTTTCCACACCATTTCCTTCTCCTCTACTTCCTTTTGTTCCCTCCTAGCCCTTTCCAATTTTTCTTCGAGTTCTTTATTTTCCCTTCTCATTTCTTCCATCTTATTCTCTACGGCTTTAAAATCCTTCCTCATTTCCCGTAGCTCTTCTAAGATCTTCTCCAAAGCTCCTCCCATACCCACACTCCTTTCTCTTTTTTTTCAAATCCTCTTTTTTGGAACGTTTTGACAATTGTGTCGGCGACCGACTCAATTTCGCGCACCGATCAAACGAACTTCTAAACTCATTTGATCTATATATATATATATATATATATATATATATATATATATATATATATATATATATATATATATATATATATATATATATATATATATATATATATATATATATATATATATATATATATGCAATTAATAATTCGAATAACACTCAACAATAAATAACAACAATAACAACAACAATATTACATCGCTTTATGTCTGCATTTTAGAATTGCGTATTGATAAAATAATATATATATATATATATATATATATATATATATATATATATATATATATATATATATATATATATATATATATATATATATATATATATATATATATATATATATATATATATATATATATATATGCAATTAATAATTCGAATAACACTCAACAATAAATAACAACAATAACAACAACAATATTACATCGCTTTATGTCTGCATTTTAGAATTGCGTATTGATAAAATAATCTGTACTCGTTGAGAACTGTTCGAGAACATACGGAACGATTTGAACTTAGACTTGCAATGTCAAAAATTTGACTAGCTCTGCTCAGAACAAATTCTCTCTTTTTTCTGTACTTCTTCATAACCTAGTTTTATTTTTCTTCAAAAGCAGCGAATTCTTATGAAGTTTAATAAGTTTTCCAATGCATTCATTGGATTGTCTTTTCGGAATACCAGACTTATTCAACACCTCTATTAAATGTTGAATAATTATATGCGCCTATCCTTTGATATTTTTGAGACATCTGATGATAACGTAATAAAAGTTGCCGAAGTGTTGGAAGTTGGTTTAGCCTTAGTAGTGGCTCAAGATCTCGACATCCAAGTAGAAAAATTTCATTTTTATTATGTGTTAAATAACTCATTTTAATGCACTGGTACACTGATTCAGAGTCTAGTAATTAAGTTTTTTCGGCGTTCATTTATTAAAAATTTATTAAATTTATATAAACACTATATAGGTTCTATTTCATTATTAATTTGATTTATTTAGCACTGAAAACCTAACCTGTAACCAAGAAATCAAACTATACTATTTTCCAGAATATTTAAAAAATTATACTCGCTTGAGCACCTTCTTTCGCTAAAGCTAGTCACCTGAAATTTTACAAGGTTATTACTGTAGATACGTGTTACAAATTTAATAGTGGCAAAAGTGAAAAACAAAAAAAAATTGAACCACCCTAGTGGTCGACCATATTAGATCCGCCATTTTGAATTCTAAAATTATATTATGAAATTCGTAATCAGCGATCTGGAAAACCACCATATACTAATTCACTTTTAAATCTGAAACGTCCACCATACAGAACACTGTGCATCGCCTAAGTCGCAAACATACTAACAAATTCGGTTTACTTGAAGTCGATTAAAAACGAATTAAAACGAAAAAAACGATTGCAGTTTTTGGTGGCGCAGCATTGGACGATTTGCAACCTGAATTATGTAAACAAGGATGTACACAATACAGAGGACAAAGACTTCTGTTAAACTCTGCAAATCCGACTCTACGCTATATTTGAAGCATAAAAATTGCGAATTCTGTACTGCTACGATAAGAAACCTTAAGTCTTTAGCTTCAATTTTGGCAATTAGGTATTACAGCAGCAAATGCTTAAGCAGCAATATTAATGCAGCTTGACTATCGTGTAAAATTACCGGATCATGATTTCGTGGTCGCTGAAAAACAATAACTTATTCCATCTGTTTATGCAGGTATATAATAAAGAAAGATGGTAAAAGGAAGCTGTAACACACTCTTGGTCTACATGCGAAGCGATACCTGCTTTCAAAAACTTAATGAGAGGTCGAAAATCTACGATACAACATGTACAACATTTTAATGATTTTGACTTGATGCTGTTATTAACATGTGGATCGCGAACTTAAATTCTATAAGTTCTGTAGATTCTTAAGTTCTGTAATCGAACTACTGACTTGGAACCGGCAAAAATTGAACTTTATGAGTGCAGGTATGGTGTTGGCTAATATTTGGAGCCAATTGATCAATGATGATTTTCCTAGTTGCCAACAGATACTAGACTGGATATTGAACAGGCTAAGATATTGAAAAATGACGTAACTTGGTACGAAAATCATGTACGTGAATCGCAATATTTTTTACAAATAGTAACATGAGAGGTTGTCCCATGTTGCACAGTGCGACCATCTAACGTCTGTCGACTATTATAGGAGGGGTTTTACCACCACCTATTTTGACTGAACAGATGTCAGACGAGTATGAAACCGTAGGAAAATATGACTCCGAAGGTATTTTCGCTCCATTGTTTCAACAACTATCTTTGGTTCTCCGAGCGTCATCTCATTTGAGATTGAACTGGCAAGTTCCGTACGATAGCTGGTGCCCCAGTGTCGAGGCATATTTGTTTAAACGATACATGTGGCATGTATGGCCTCTATTTTTCATCATGCAAAGTCACTAACCAACACAAGCAATCTTATAAGAGGCAACAAGAAATTTTGCCCATTGCGAAGATTTGTCCTCAAAGAATGCTAGAGGTGCCAGAGAAATTCTTTGCTGGATAAACGTTGACGATGATGTTAATATAGTTGGTTGAAAAAGATGTTGATACAACGAATGTTCCTGATATTAACAATCAAAATGAGAACGAAGTGACTGCTCTATGCCAGTTATAAATAATATAAAGAAGTGGGTTCATGAACACAAGATGATTAAGTTTTGAACCAATTATTAATATAATTAATCGCATATCCTTCATTAATTAATTTTTTGGGCTGTCAAATTCTCGTTTTGATGTTGATTTTATTAAAACATATTTTAAATGGAAATAAAACTTATTTTTGAAACTGTTGGTTTAATTAAATCATTTCTAGATGTAAAATTACAAAATATATGACGTCACACTTTGGGGGGGGGGGGGGAGAGTCTCACAAATGTGACCACCTGTGACATGGAGGAGGGAGGGGTGTCAAAAAATCATGAAACTCGTGTGACATAATTTATGAATAGCCCCTAATGCTGAAAACAACTAAAACAATAATACATCAGATACACATAAAATAACAAGAATACATCAGATACACATAACAATAACAAGAATATTTTATTAAAATACTTATATTTAAATATATAATTTAAAATATAATGGTTTAAAAAATCACAAAGTTCTATTTTAAGTTATTTAATTTTTATGAATTATTGTTTTTCATTTTGTAAATTCTAAGAATGTTCAAGAAGTTTAAATAAATCTTTGCAATTTATAAACAAATTATCTTGCTCAATCTATCAATCATTTTCTTGATTGATAGATTTGTTGTTGTAAATTTCCTGAAACAGCATATATGCATGATCAAAATGAAATAAATTTTTAGGAATTTTTGTAAATATTTGATAAAGACTTAGGGGAGGGTTCGATAATACCGCGGTTCCAACGTAACTAATAATCTGCCTATAGGAAGCTATCAGTGTATGCGTCAAATGGACGCTGTTGCAACCACTGAAATATATACTACCTGGAACAAACGCTGACCTCTTGGCTTGTGCGGACCGAGAGAGAGCATAACAAGGTGTCTCTCGTCTCGCTCTAATCATCGTCTAGTACAGTCCAAAAGGAAAACTAAATTTGTGTTTGACGTCCGTAGGCTAACAATGCCGCGCTCAGGGCGTGGAATTGTCAATAACGCCTCGTTTCACAATTATCAATTGCATACTGTACTTATTTTTTCTTTACAGATGACTGAAGGTGCACCAAAAAGGAAAAAAAGATGCTGTAACTAATGGAAGGAAAATAAAGGAAGTAGCAAGATCATTTATGCTTCCAGAATCTTCAATAAGAGATAGATTAATAAAAGGAGAGTATTATGACCCATGACTTGGGCGAATAGCAACATTTTCAAAAGAAGATGAAAAAGAGTTAGCTGACCATATTGTTCTCTTGGCTAACACATTTTATTGAATCTCACAGCAACAGCTACGCAAATTGGCTTATCAGATCGCGGTTGCAAATAATATTTATCACAGTTTTTTTTAACAGAGAAAGTCATGACAAGCAAATGCTGGGTGTATGCGTTCTTAAAAAGAAATCCTGGGATTGCTGTACGACTTCCGAAGCCAATAGCATGAATAGAGTTGGATTTTAATAAAACTGAAATGGCATTGTTTTTTTGCAATTTAGAAGAAATGACAGAGGAGAATGCTTATTCAGCATAACAAATATTTAATATTGATGAAACAGGCATTACAACAGTTCAAAGACCTGAAAAAATGTATGCGCCTAAAGGAGTTAAGCAAGTTGGCAAAATTATAAGCCGATAATATGGGCAAAATGTCACAGTTGTCTGTGCAATGCATGCATCAGGAACATCATTCATCCCACCCATGTTTATATATCGACGCCAAAGAATCAAGCCAAGTCTTAAGATTGGAGGGCCAATTGGAGCAGAATATGAGTGCTAAAACCAGGGTGGATCACCGAAGAACTTTTTGAGAAATGGATTCGTCACTTTGCCAAACATATTAGTGCAACAACTGAAAACCCCACTCTACTAAATCTCGAAAATCATGATAGTCATTTGTCACTGAATGCTTATCAATATTACCGGGAAAATGAGATTCATATGCTATCTTTACCTCCGCACACTTCCAGCTTTCCAGCTTATCATAGAGAGTGTGACTTATATATGAAAAACCATCCATATGACAAAATTACTCATGTTGTTTTGGCTTCCATTTTCAACAAAGCCCATTTGAGAGTAGCTTCGATGGACAAAGCAGTAAAAGTTTTCGAAGTGGTCCCATAAACCCCAACGTGTTTGGTGATGATGACTTTATATCAGACCAAATTGTTGAAGACTTAACCGTTGGAAACGAAAATTCAATCAACAATGACAAAGCAACGGAAGCACTCTCAACACATCCTACAAATGAAACCAAACCTATTGCTCGCATTTCACGTAGTAATATTTTGGAGGTATTAAGTCCAGTGCCTCAAAAATTTCAAAAGACGTTCAAAGATACAATACTCCCAATTTTTTAACGCCACACCCCTAAAATCACAGATAGAAGAAGGAGAGAAAGAGGGGATTAAAGAGGAAGAAAAAAAAGGTACAGGAAAACATGCAAAAGGAAAATATTTAGCAAAGAAAAAATCTGTGAAGAGAAGAGTGTTTATTTCTAGTAGTGAAAAAGCAGCGATGACATTCTAGCACAACTAGCATAATTATGTAATAACAACAATGGCGATGAGGTGGGCATTGACGAAGACAATGACAATACTCATGATAAATGTTCAATATATGGTGAATTCGGCCCTCACAAGGAAGTCTGGTTTCGTTTGCTGCGCTTGATCAACTTGAATCCACAAGAAACGCAGTGGAAAAGAAACGGCAGAAAATTATGTTTGCGACTTCTATCACTATAACTATAAGCACTTTACTTAGTATTGTAAAATGGCTGTGAATTTATAATTTTTTATGCCTAAATAAATTTTGATTGACCTATATATCGCCTATTATTTAAAACGCACGGTATTATCAAACACCTATTCTCAAACCATTTTGATAATGTCGCGCTTTTATAAAGTCTATTTTTTTTCTATTTCTATCTATTTTTTTTTTCTTTTTCTTCGTATATTTTTACGTATGTGCTATTCAAAACAAATATTGTATTTAAATTTGCTAGGTAACCTGTAATAATATAAATATAGCTCGAGTCGATCTGATCCGCACTAGTAGAACATTATAGCTAATCCTCTTGGGCGCGGTATTATCCAACCCTCTCCAATTGTTGCATAAGCCATTTGATATACTCTATAAATATGTACTTGTGAAGTAAATTCTTAATCTTGTTAATATAAGTTAGTTATATTGTTAGTTGTCATTTTCACGCTTTCCCACTTGCATCGAAATTAATAAATAAATAAATGATCATAAATGTAAGTTGAAATAAGAATAACCTAAAATGGTATGTTTTGCTGAACTTGTAAGATCGACCAACATTGCTTAATACTTTCTTGAACCAAGCAAAGATTTTCACTAGGTTTCGACAATTCCAATTCCTCCGCCCGCATAATCAGAGTGCCCAACAAAGAAGAAGCAACTTCTGGATCGTTTTTCATCAATTGTAGCATATTCTCGTCACTGATCTCTTGATATGGCAGTTTTTTTAAATCATTCAGTGTAGGCCAATTGCCTTCACAAGCTTCACATTTACATTTAAAGAAATATTGATCATATAAATCTTCTTGTCTCTCCAATTTCTTTGTTAACGCATAAAGAAATCTGTAATCATAAATCAATTAAAATTAATTTTTTAAATTTCATATAAACATTTTACTGCATTTCGTAAATATTTCAAAATCGTTCTAGTATCTGATTTGTATTTCAGATAAAACATAATATAAAAAATTGAAAAATATTTTAAATATTTAATGTTCAACCATTAAAAATCTATTTTTTTTTCATTATTATAGATTTCAATATCAATTAAAATATACATATTTTAATTTATTAAATACGAAACGATTAAAATTTTATATGAAGTTTATTATCGTTTTAATGGCTAAACCTCAGATTTGTGCATGTAAGATTCAGCGACTCTGTGGTAGAAATTGTAACTACCAAAAACGCACAGTGGCGGAACACTATTTGGCCTCTATATTTTACTGTAACCGTTACAGATTTTTGCTTTGATTTTACAGTAACCTTTTTACTCAGATTGTTACAGTTAACAAATTAGTTTTTAAAATGCCATTAGCATTAGATAACATTGCCCCATAAGTTAGATTAGGTTGCGAAGCGGTAGATAGATCAAGACCACATACGCGCGACAGCGCAAACTATCGATGAAAAAAAAGGCACTAAAAGAAAATTTATAAATAGTAACATGGAACGTCAGAGGAACATACGAAGAGGAAGCAATAAAACAACTAACTAGAGAAATGAAAAGATATAATTACGCAACACAAGAGACACAACAAAAAGGAAATGAAATGGTGGAAATAGAGGACTGTATATAATATAATTTTTAATAGTTGAGAAAAAAAAAACAGGATGCTGGGTACTGGGATTCTAGTAAGCAAGAAAATAAAGCAGGCTGTCTTAGTTATATTCAAACTATACTATATTTAAAAGACTATGTTGGATAAGACTAAAAGGAAAATATTAAAATATAACTAATTGATATACACCCACCAACGGAACGGAAGAAACTGAAATGGAAGTGAAGAAACCTACTATGATAGGCTAGACCAGTGTTCTTCAACCGGTGTTCCATGGAACCCTAGGGTTCCACTAAAACATCCAGGGGTTCCGCGAATCAATGCTAAAAAAATCTGAACTTTAACCGGCGCGGCGTTTACAACTAGAGACGATGCGTTGTGCCGCTCTCTGGCACACGTGTGTCGATTGGAGTATCATATTGGAACTATTCATTTCAAGTCTTACAAATGCAAACGGTAGTAAGTTAATTATTTTATAATAAATTGAGTTTTGTTTTAACTTATCCTAAAATCCTTTAGAAATATAATGCAGAATTGACTTAAAACTGGGAAATTTAAACAAAATTCAAAGAACAAGCTTCTTGCTCTCTTGAAAATTCCACCAGTTTTCCGCCAACATTGGAGCTGACGGAAAATATTGAAGAATAAAAGAAATAAGGATCTACTATCCGAAAAATACGAAAGTATGATGAAGATTATTTGAATTTTGAATTTACATGGATTAGTGATAAAAATGAGCCAAATGGGTATTGTGTGGTATGTGAGCAAGTAGTAAACAACAGCAGTTTAAATCCTGCAAAGTTAAAGCGTCATTTGGAAAATAAACATCCGACTTTAAAAGGTAAAAGCGAATAATTCAAAAGAAAATGTCTTGAACTAAAGCAGCAAAAGAATGCATTTGAAAGGTATGTTCGTGGTGATAATGAAAATGTTCTAAAAGCATCATATTTAGTAAGTTTGCGCGAAGCTCATACGATTGCAGAAAAATTATTTAAAGTTTGTACGAAAGATTTAATCAAATGCATGATCGGTGAAAAAATTGTAAGCAAAATTGACTAAATTGACATTGTTTGATACGACGATTTCATGACCAATGAAAGATATATCAGATTACTGCGAAGTGGAACTAGTAAGTCGTTTAAAAAATCTTAAAGATGGATTCACTCTGCAAATGGACGAATTTACAGATGTGGCTGGATTAGCAATTTTGTTAGTTATAGTGAGCGCAAAGCTCTGCCAACTCAAACAAAAGGTGAAGAAATATTTAATTTACTTAATGCATATTCTGAAAAACATTCCATTTCTTGGAATGTTTGTCATCATATATGCACTGATGGAGCCGAAGTTCTTCATACATAAGT
Source organism: Phosphuga atrata (assembly GCA_944588485.1). Lineage (NCBI taxonomy): Eukaryota > Metazoa > Arthropoda > Insecta > Coleoptera > Silphidae > Phosphuga > Phosphuga atrata. The sequence continues at coordinate 67,579,962 of OX155893.1, read as the reverse complement.
AAGATGGTTATCCAGTGGAAAGGTCTGACCAGACTATGGGAATTGCATGATGAAATTCGAATCTTTTTATCTGAAGGTAAAAATTGGAAAACTTAATGACACTAATTGGCTTCAAAATCTAGCCTACATTGTAAATATATTTTCGTACATGAACGAAATGTTCCAAAATATGATTTTTTTTAATTCTGGCCGAATGCGATATTATTGTTTGCCAGGAAATCATTTGAATTATAAAAACATTCTGTATTACTTTTGGTGATGCATTCCTCCCTATGCTTGATTTTTTATTTGTTTGAGTTTACTTTGCTATTGAAATTAAAAACAGCAGTATTTGGTCCTTGAGGTGAAAGAACCCCTTTGATCCTTTGGAACATTTAACGGAATATTGTTAATCTTTCACCTCAAGGAACAAATACTGCTGTTTTTAAGGTCAGTAGCAAAGTAAACTCAAACAAATCAAAAGTCAACTATAGGGAGGAATGCATCACCAAAAGTAATACAGAATGTTTTTCCAATTTAAATGATTTCCTGGCAAACAATAATATCGCATTCGGCCAGAATTAAAAAAATCATATTTTGGAACATTTAACGGGATTGTATCAATCCTCTTCCTCCTCTTCGTTCATGTACGAAAATATATTTACAATGTAGGCTAGATTTTGAAGCCAATTAGTGTCATTAAGTTTTCCAGTTTTTACCTTCAGATAAAAAGATTCGAATTTCATCATGCAATTCCCATAGTCTGGTCAGACCTTTCCACTGGATAACCATCTTACTTATGTATGAAGAACTTCGGCTCCATCAGTGCATATATGATGACATAAATTCCAAGAAATGGAATGTTTTTTGCAATAATTTAACAATAAGTTAAATCAAAAATCCTTTTAATGAGTGTTGTGATGTAGATAACTTACCAATTAAGGAAAGAGAGCAATTTCTAGATATGTGTACCGACACTACATTACAATTTACATTTGGACCGGATGGCATTGGCCCGTTTTGGATAAAATTAAGGGAAGAATATCCTGAAATTACCAAACGCGCGGTTAAGGAATTGAATCTCTGTGAGAAATCCTTTTCCACATACGTCGCTACAAAAACTAAGTATAGAAATCGACTTGATGCCGAAAATGACCAATTAACACCGATCCATCCAAATATTGATAAATTATGCAGTCATAAACAAGCAGAACGAAGTCATTGCTTTTTTTAATATTTTTTTCTTTTGATTATAGTTTCATTTCTATGTATGTATAGCACAAATATTTTATATTTTATATGGAATTTATAATTTATAATTTATAATTTTGTTTATAACAAATGCAGGGACGAACCTTGTTCATAACATGTAATGCGGTTCCCCCCTTAAACAAAGTGCTACTAAACGGAGGGTTCCATAAAAAAAGAAATTCTCAAAGAAGGGTTCCGCGGGATGACAAAGGTTGAAGAACACTGGGCTAGACCAAGTATGCGAGAGAATACCTAGATACGCTAATGCGAAAATAGGTAAAGAATAAATATATAGACCTACAATAGGTAAATTTAGCAAACACTAAAACACCAATAAAAATGGACTACTATTGTTATGTCCGGATTAAAACAATATACTCAATTTTAAAGTAAATAATGGGTTTTTATTTAATACATTATATTTTAGAACAGCAAAAATAATCATGATTAAAACGTAAAGAAAAGCTGGAATGAATCATAAACTACTAGCCAGGGAGGCTCCTCCCCTTTCCAGTGTCAATATAACTTACAACATAACAACTATTGATACATTTTGCAAAAAAAATGGCATGAGAACAATTAATATATACATTAATATATACATTATAATATACATTAATATATACATTAAGCATAACATTAACCAAATATATCAAATATTGATAGAACAAGACGAAGAAAAGTGCATTACAGACATCAGAAGTTTTTTTTATGTGAGGGTCGTTTGGCTGCTAAGCCTTTCTGACTGCGACCAACTTGATCTATTGTGCTTGACCCTACTACAGGAATTACCCTTACTCTCCCAGGAATTCAACTTCGTGAACGAAATCTAAGATATTCCTGAGAGGCTTGCTACTCAGATCCAAGGTGGCCATTCTTGCGACCCCGAAGTGGGCAAGCCTTATGTGTGCTAGCGCTACACAAGTGCACATTATGTGTTCAGCGGTTTCTTCGTCTGATTCACATAATCTACTGGCAACTTCCTCTGCTTTTTCCATTTTGTGTAGCTGATATCTCACCGGACAATGTCCTGTGTGTTCTGAGGGTTCTGAAGGTTCTGATTTCTCTTCTAGAGAAGCTTAGCACCGTCTGCGTTTTTGCGGCAGAATAGTTTATGAGCATTTTAGCTTGCCTCTGTCCTGGCGTGTTCTTCCAGTAGGTTTGCTTTTGCTCTTCTTCCCATTTCTTAGACCCCTGCCTTAAGTGGGCCTTTGTAAGCCCACAAGTTGGCTCCGGGCCAAAGAAGGGAGCCGCGGCCCCGCTTTTGGCGAGTTCGTCGGCCATTTCATTGCCATATATGCCCTGGTGACCCGGTGACCACATTAGCGTGAGCCTGTTACCTGTCACCTGTTGCTTCAGGGTTTGTTTACAGTTACAGGTTAACTTGGAATTAAAGTTGTAGACTTTTAAATTCCTTAGAGCTACCTGGCTGTCCGTTACGGACAGCGCACAGATTTACCTTTGCGCACAGATTTGTGCGCATCTTTCAATGGCTATAAGTTCAGCATTTATTGGCATCATTTTTTAATGCCATCCTCTCCCCATCTACAATAGCATCCAGGATGGCTGTCTGGACGCTTTGTCTTTCAAATGTTCGATTCTTTGAACACCGCTTTGGCGGTCATTATTGACCACTTCAATGGCTGTGTCAAAGTCGTATTTCGTAGACATTGTGTCCCAGGGGTTCTTCACAAATTTCTTTCCGATTAGTCTTTTTAGAATAGGCGATGTACATCTTAGTCTCAGAGCACTGAGAAGACCTTCTTTTTATACCTGTTTGTGCAGTGGGAGTAGGTCCAACAAGACTTCCATTGCTGTGGTTGGAGTAGATTGCATAGCTCCTGTTATACCCAAGCACGCGAGCCGTTGAAGCTTTTGTAGCATGCTTTGGGTATTTTTTCCTTTGTTTTGTACTACCATACGAGTGAACCGTAGGTGATAATCGGTCTTACCACTGCTGTGTAAGACAATAGGACCATTTTGGGTTTTAGTCCCCATGTTTTCCCAAAAAGCTTAAGGCAGATCCAAAAGGCCGCTGTGGCTTTTGAGAGCATTTTGTTCAGATGCGAGTTCCAAGTGAGTTTCTTATCCAAAGTCTGACTCTAACGTCTGACCATCAATGCTCGGGGTTTTCAAGTTCAGCTTCCTCTTTCTGGCAAAGGGGACCATTACTGTTTTGCTTGGGTTGACACTAAGGCCCTCCTCCTTACTCAAACAGTTGATGATGTTAAGTGCACTCTGTGCAAGGTTCATGATTGTACTACCAAACTTACCCCTTATTATGACAGCAACATCGTCTGAATAACCAACTGCCTTATACCCGTTCTTTGTTAACACATCTAGGAGATTATCAACGACCAGGCACCACAGCAGAGGCGATAACACACAGGGCGCTTCATCCGCGTTATCCCTTCAACAGTTATAGTTGATTTAGAGCCGGGAAAGTGCGTCTGCAGTAAAACGCTTAGACTATCCTCTAAATTTTTGGTATACTTACCATTCGGTCTTAATAAGCCCGATTTCATTTGAGTGGTCCTTTGCCAAAACCTTTTGCAGTCTTGCCGTTGGGGCCAATTGATCAATGCCTTCACAGAAGTCAGGCCAGGTTTTCCTTTTCGACCTTCTCAATTCTTTATTGTAATCAATAAGTGCTACTCTGTAGGCTTCCCAGTTACCTGTTCTTTTCGCACCGTTGAAAGCTTTCCTGGCCGTCTTTCTCAGTCGTCCTAGCACTTTGTTCCACCAAGGAACAGCCCTTGATTTCTGAATCTTTCTGAGAGGACTGCTAGTCCCATAGGCGTGTGCTAGAACGCTTTTTAGATGAGACGATGCTGCTTCCAGCACGTCTGTTGTGTTTATTATGAGGCGGAGACCTTCGGTTTCCTATCTGAGGATATTCTTATAGCGTTCCGAATCGGTACACCTAGGTACCGATACGCACACCTCGGTACGTAAGTGGAACTCAATCTTTTGGTGGTCTGACATTGATGGCTCGTCGAATACTCGCCAATCTTTGATTAACTCTGTTTTAAAAGCATCAGCTAGAGTCAAATCTAAAACCTCATGTCTGATTGCATTTACAAAGGTGGGCTTACAGCCTTTATTAACGATCTGCACATCGTTATAATGTGCGTTGGCATCGCAGCCCAGAATGTAGTGTTTGTTGTTCTTATTGCACCTGTCGACGAGGCGTATAGTTTCCTCTGGTGGAGGGTTGTCCATATCACCCGGAAAGTAGACCGAGGCCAAAATAGTGTGCCTCTTGCCCCCTTTCGTCGGGATCTCCACGACTACCACTGCGTGGTCTCCTGTGGTGAATTCTGGAACAGGTACAAAATTAATATCCTTCCTGAGCATCAACACTGTTCTTGGTTTAGAACAGCAAGTATCATAAACCAGCTTACATATGTCAGTAGGTAGGCCCCTGACAAGTCCCTGGTTAATCCATGGTTCTTGCAGAAACCCAATACCAACATTTGCCTGTTTGAAGGCCATGTGTAGGGCGCTGGTGGCCGCTTTGGAGTGGTGCTGGTTTATTTGCTGACACCACAACATGACTCCTCATTCTTTTATTAGGCTTTAGTCGCCGGACTTCTTAAGCTTCTTAGAGCCATTAGGGTCTTGCAACTTCGCCATTGTTTTTATGGTAGCGTCTACTGACCCCTTCCCAGCGCCGGATGAAGCCGCTGTGCTTCCGTCCCTTGCACCCTACGGCGTTCTCTCAACGAGATCTGTCCAAATCCATAATTGACCTTGGACCCGAGCTCCCTGATTTTTCCTGCCGACGCGTTGTCCACCGACAGGGTGATTTCATCAGCGTTGGGGATAGGAACTTCATCCTTTTTCTAGCAGCGCCGCTCTTCCGCTGCTTCTTTGGGTCTTTTGTTTTTAGACCCTTAAGGTTGTCAGCGAGTTCCTCGTCGCTGCTCCTTTAAAATTTTTAGTCGTTGTTTCCATTTTTGGTCCCACGAGTAGCTAGGGAAATAAACAGTCACTTGCAGCAGAGCCCCGCATTACTACAAAAAGGCTGATTGAAACAGAAGTTAGAACTACTAACAACAACCGCTTTCCCGTGGCCACGCAGCTATCGGCATAGGCTGTTCCACCATTAGCTTGAAGACAAAGATTATTGTGGGTATCATACCACTTGAGCTGGGCGGTTAAGCCTAGGTTCCCAGACTCACTGCTCGCAGGACAAGGTCAGCTGACAGCATCGGATTCAGACCATGTTTTAGTGGGAATAAAGCTGGAGCAAGAAATACCTCATCAAAGAAAAAGCAAAAAGACCAAGATGGCGACAAAAATTTGTAACAGAATCACAAAAAATGAAGAAAGAGAAGAATATACAGAAATGATAAATAGCGCTTCTCTCAGACAACGCACGCCGCAAATGACATAGACAGTATCTGAATAAAAAACGTGTAAAGAGCTAGCAGCAAAACATATCCAAGGAAAGGATAAATAGCAGTAAAATAGGGTTCGATGCAGAATGCCAAAAAGAAATAGAGAAGCGAAAAGTTCTAAGAATGAGATGTTAAAAAACGAAACACAAGAATACAAATAAGCGTACATGGAATAAAGGAAACAATGTAAAAAAGAAATGAAGTATAAGAAAAAAAAAGTATACAGAAAATCTCTTAGCATAAATAAAGGAAAGTTATAATAAAAAAGAAATAAAGAGTCTATACAAAGGAATTAAAAGAGAAAGGAAAGGATATCAACCGAAACTAGAATACTATAAAAACAAAGAAGGAATAGGCAATGAGTAGCATATGATAGAAATGTGTAAACAATATTTAAAAGTTCTTTTAAATGGTACACAGAATCAAGAAAACGGGACGGAGCATGAAGAAGAAATTGAGGAAGAAATCCAACTGACAGAGGAACCGCCAACTCTAATTGAAGTCGAAGAGATAATAAAAGACTTAAAAAATAACGAAAGTCCTGTAAAAAATAACATAGGAAAATAACATAGGAAATGCTCAAGTATGGGGGGGGAAACCATAAAACAAGTGGATCCAGCATCTAATACAAAAAGTCTGGGAGCAAGAAAAATTACCTGAAAGCTGGAATGAAGCGTTATAATCCCAATTTACAAAAAATCAGATAGAATGGAGTGCACAAATTATAGTTTGGAAAAATCTACAAATTATAGAATGGAGTGCACACAATAACTACGTTATTGCATGTAGCATAAAATCCTAGCCTCGACACTACAGAATAAACTAAAAAAGAGTTAGATCAGGAAATAGGTCAATACCAGCGTGGTATTCAACTCTGCCTGTGGAGGAAAGTAGGTAGATTGAGTAACCCAGTGACCAAAGCAGCCGGTCCCAAGCCCGCATAAAAGAGGAGGGTGGGGGAAGGGCTAACTACCCTTACCAGCAAAAATAGAAAGTTCAAAAATGTAAAGAAAAAAGATGGATTGGCTAGGGAGTAAGAGGCACCAGCACACTATAAAGGGGCAAAGAGCTAGGTAAGAAGCTAGGAGTAGCATTTATAGTCGACAACAAGCTTAAAGCAAACCTAGACTTTTCCTAGACTTTTAAGCAATTAACGAACAAATGTGTAAAGTGTGTAAAGCGACTAAAAACAATATTTTTTAATTTGACTCTGAATAATGTTCAATGCCCCACAGAGGAGCAAGATGAAGAAACAAAAGAGAGATATTATGAACTACTGGAAGAGAGACATATGACAAATCCCCAAGAAACGACCACAAGATCATATCATCAATGGAGACATTACTGCAAAAATTAGGGAAGAAAGCCACTACAACTACATAGGAACAATAGGAAAACACTCCCTACACGACGAGACAAACGAAAAGGGAGAGAAGCTTATTAACTTCACTGCAAGTAAAAACATGGTGATCAGCTCCACATGTTTCCCACACATGAACATCCATAAGGGCGCTTGGAGGTCGCCGGAAGGTAGGACAGTGAACCAAATAGACCACGCTATTCTAGACAAGAGAGCAGCAAAGAGTATAACAAATGTCAAATCAAGGATGCGTGCATACTGTAGATCAGATCATTTATTAACACAAATCTATTTAGGTGCAGAATACGACAAAACAACAGGCAGGAACTCACAAAGATAGCTACACCAGACTATTGGAAATTAAATACGGTATCAGCAAGGGATAACACGAAAGCTATAGAAATAACAATTATTGAAACAGCAACAGAAATCTTAGAACAAAAGAAAAGAGGGAAGAATGACTCGACAAGGAGTGCAAGAAAGCAATAAAGGACCGAAACCAAAAATATAAGAAATATATTGAAAGGAAAACAAGAGTGAGAAAGAGAGAATTAGCGACCCGAATAAAACTAAAAACATCTGGAGAGAACATTTCTAGAAACTCTTAACACACAGCTAAAAAGAGAAGAAATGACAGAAGACATAGGAGACATTAACGAGCTCGAAGGGGACAGCACAGAAGCCCTATTCTTCGAGGAGACGAAAGAGGCCATACACAAAATGAAAAGACCGGGGTACCGGGTATAGATGGAATACCAGCTGAGGCAAACAAACTAGGTGGACAACACCCAATGCAACAAATACCTCATAGTAAAAATCTGGGAAGAACAGACGCTCCCAGAAGACCTCAAATCAGCAATAATTATCCCCATCTTTAAAAAGGAGAGAAACTGAAGTGCGATAACTACCGCGGAATTAGTATGCTATGCACTGTGTGCAAAATACTAATGAATACCATTAACGCACGACTACAGCCGTACGCAGAAAAACTGATAGGGGAATATCAAGCAGGCATCAGCAGTGGAAGATCGGCAGTGTACCAGATCTTTACAGTGAAGCAAATTTTGAATACAGCATGGGAATACGACATTGATGTGCACAACATCTTCATCGATTAAAAACAGGCATACGTTTCGATCGGGATACGTTTCGAACCGCAACAACCTCTACCAAATTCTACAGCAGCTTAAGATACCAACTAAACTGGTGAAAATGATAAAGACCCCAATGTGCGAAACTTAAGCCGTGGTTCTTGTCCAAAACCAACTAACGGTCCCCTTCAAAATAACGAAAGGGTAGAAACAAGGGGATGCGCTAGCACCCACACTCTTCAACCAAACGCAGGAATTTTTTGTGTTGAGCCCCCAAAACCCCCCTGGCTACGCCCATGGTCTAGAATATACTAGAATATGTCATAAGGAAAGCAAAATTAAATAGGAATGGTCTTCTGTACAATAAAAAACATCAATATCTAGCCTTCGCAGATGATTTGACAATAGTAACCAGAAGGAGAGAAGAACTGCATGCAGTAATAATAAAATTAGAAAAAAACTCAGGCGCAGCAGGAATGGAATTAAATGAAAATAGGACAAAATATATGACAGGGACAGATAAAGAATATAAGCAACGGAGGAAATTATAAAATTATAACATAACAACAGATGAAGGAAAAAACTACAAATTTAAAGAAGTAGAACAATTTATTTACCTAGGGATAGAATTCTTTAGGAAACCTGAAATATATAGAGAGATTCAAAGAAGGATAATGGCAGTAAATCGATGTGTCTACACCCTCAAGAAAGTAAAATATAACAGAAGCATTTCAAGAAATCTTAAAATCTGGGGGCACGGCAGTGCCCCCGCCAAGTCGAGCACTACCGTACTATCTTTCTCGAAGCGACAAACGACGCTTTTGACCCCCTGTAACTTCGTTGTGGATAAAGCAGGAAGTTTGAATTTTTGGATATCAAGAGACATACTATAACTGGCTATATTGCCAAATATAGACAACTCCAAATTTTGAATTTTAGTTAGCCTTTAGCCTACAACGGAAAGAAAAAATCAAAAATCCAGAAATTACATTATCCATTAAATAACAAATACTGATTATTAAAAGATTCTTAATTCTGTCAACGATCATCAAAATTTTGAGGATCTTCTAGCAATGTAGCAAACTCCAGATTTTGAAATTTAGTTAGCCATTAGCCTATAAAGGAAGGTAAAAATGAAAAATTCCGAAATTTCGTTATCCACTAATAAAAAAATAATGATTATTAAAAATTTCTTAATTTTGTCACCGATCACCAAATTCTAAGGTACTTCTAGCAATCTTTTGAATTTGAGTTAGCCTCTTGCCTATAACGGAAAAAAAATCAAAACTCCTAATTACCCTAAATTTCATTATCCATTAAATGAAAAATGGTTATTTAAAAATTTCTTAATTTTGTCACCGATCATCAAAATTCTAAGGAACTTCTAGCAATCTTAAAAACTCCAAACTCCAAATTTTAGTTAGCCTTTAGCCTATAACGGAATAAAAAAAACAAAAATCCAGAAATTTCATTATCCATTAAATGAAAAATAATGTTTATTTAAAAATTTCTTAATTTTGTCACCGATCATCAAAATTCTAAGGAACTTCTTACAATCTTACAAACTACAAATTTTGAATTTTAGTTTGCTTTTAGCCTATAACGGAAGGAAAAAAACAAAAATCCCGAAATTTAATTATCCATCAAATGATAAATAATGATTATTCAAAATTTCTTAATTTTGTCACCTATCATCGAAATTATAAGGTACTTCTAGCTATGTTTAATAATCATTATCCATCAAATGACAAATAATGATTAATAAAAATTTCTTAATTTTGTCACCTATCATCGAAATTCTAAGGTACTTCTAGCAATCGTACAAACACCAAATTTTGAATTTTAGTTAGCCTTTAGCCTATAAAGAAAGGAAAAAATCAAAAATATATGTATTCATTTCATAAATTTAACAATTATTAATGTTAAAGTATAAAATGCATACACTAAACAATTATTATTGTTGCTTTTCTATTCAGACATATGTCCACGATGTGAAAATATGAATTTCCATTTTAAATCAAAGAGGTAAATTAAAAACAATATATACCACATTTTCTACAACTATGATAAATAATACCTTTATTATTTTTGCTACACTACGCCACAGGCTCCCATTCATATGCGCATGCGCACTATATTAAAACAAAATAGGTGTGTCTTATATACACAAATCTGAGGTATTACCAAGTTTATTTAAGGTAAAGTGTTATTTAAGATAAAAATATTATTACCCGTAATTATCCAATAATTGTTGCCCTTGTTTAATCGGAGAGAGTGCTTTAAGTACAAAAGTTGTGCCTATGCAATATCGAACAACATTAGGGTTACACGAATGATTAAAGAGGCTTAAGAAACTACAAGCACCAGTACCAATTGGTTCCTCATTTAAATCGCCGTTTACAATACGGGTACAAGTTATTTGATGAAAATTGCAAGCAGAGATTTGAAGGTGGTTCAACAAAACATGTTTAAAAACATTTTCGGTTCCGGGATAATCATTAAAAAACGCTGTTTGTTGTTTGATGAAGAGGAAGATTATTGCAACATTTAATGCACGTTCCAAAAGATCACCTTTTCTTCTTTTGTCGGAGTTTGTGCACAGATTGTGTATTTCTTTGTACCGTGCTGATTCATATACTTCGTCTACGGGATTCTGTTCGTAAAATTCGATATTATCGAAATTGTCTTTGGCTAAGATAGCCACCCTCAGACCAGACACGAATATTTTATTATAGCCTAATTTTAATAGAATTCCAAGTATTTTACATTCATACTTATGATAATGTTTGCTGCTTTCCAAACAAGTATCACTGCAAAACAATGCGTAACTGCAATCTTTACAAGGAATCATATTACAACATCTCTCAAGACAATGATGACAATAATCTAATCTTGCTGTTTCCAATATAACAGAAGCGAAAGGTTTTTCTATACATATTACTTCCCCAATTTTAATATCTTTAGTTGCAACAACATGCCGGCCGAGATCTTCGGAAAATTTTATTTGAATTGCAGTTGATGCACATGCTATGTTCGGATTCATTTCTTGAATGCTCGGCATATATCTTTGAAGCTTTGGTATTTTTTTATTTTTGGTTTCTGCTCTCTGCTTGCGCATCATTAATTTGTTTTTGTTCTTCGATGGATAATTCGATGCAAAAGCTCGATCTATATCCTGCAATTAAAACAATTTTAATTGTAATCTAGATTCAACTTGTAAATTAACAAAATTAAGTAGTATCACTGTGTATTAAGATTATTTATTGGTTATAGATCTAGATTTTCGCTTTTTTGGAACTTTTTTTCAATTGTGCTTTTGATTTAACAAATTAAATTCAAAGAAAGTCAGAAGGTCATGATTGTTGTTACGACAACAATAAAATTGTTGATTCGTACGTCAAAATTTAGTTTGAGAGTATCGTATTTAATTAGTTTGTATTTTATTAATCATAAATGGATACATCCGAAGAATTATTGTTAGATGGTGACGCAATTGCGGAAAGATTACTCCCGCAGAAATGAAGAGATTTATACAAAAAATGTATAATAAGTTTGGTGATTGGCGATCAAAAAAGGACATCAGCGATATCAACATTTTGGGTTATGTTTTTGGCGCTCTTTATTTAAATAAACATAATAGTACGAAAAATAGCTTGAATATAAAATATTCAACCTGTTCGTTAATCTACAAAAATGAAGTCCTACTAGGACTTCGACAAATGTCATATTGAAACAACTACTTCCCTGGCTAATACCACGCAGGATATTGAATTACACAATAGACATTTGTTTGTTATTACTAGTACTACTAGTTAAATAACATTAAGATTTCTTTCTACGCAAATTAGGTGACTTGGCCATCTGTAGACGCGTTTCGAGGTTTACCTCTCATCAGTGCAGCTTGCTATTATTTAATTAACGATTAAAAATTAATTAAACACACTTATTTGGTTAACTTATTTTTTGTAGATTAACGAACAGGTTGAATATTTTATATGTAAGCTATTTTTCGTACTATTATGTTTATTTAAATGTAACTACAAATAGTGAGGTCCCCTTAATTTTAAATTATTTTTTTATTTCACTTATAAACCTCTGTTTAAGTGATCCGTATCCAAATAATTAAACATTACTTTATAAGGCAACATTGAAAAAACAGTCGTTCTCGACACTTCGCAGAATAAAGACGCATATCTCGACAGTCCGCTAACAGAGTAAGGTATTTTTTTTTTTGTGGAGGACGCAGCAAGCACATTCAGTTAACTTGACAAGTGACCCTCCTGAAATCACGACCATCCTAGTACCGCTGCTAGCATAACCTCAAGATGTCGCTGTCGTACGATGGAATTCTACCCTATATTTTATTACCATACATTCCCCATTCACTATGAGTGTTTAGGGGCTCTGGAACTTCACTATTTGTTGTTACTGCTCAATTTTGCTGTATAAAGGTATATAGGTTTTTTTTTTTAATAACGCGAATATTTTTAAACTTATAAAAAGAAAATTTTATTTTAGTATTACACTTATTCACTAACTTATATTAAGATCTAACAATTTCTAGATCAAATACAAACTAATATATTAACTATTTCTAGATCTATTTCGATACTCTTAACATTCAGTTGTTCAATTGACTGCTTTTGGGCAATTGACTACCAAAAAATATAGGACGTACGTGATTTAAGTATATGCAGATTATAATGAAAAATTAGACGGAATATAATATATACAGGATGTTAGGGACTTGAGTATGTCGTATGTCGGTTATAAACAAGCAAAATTTAGACATAATATATACCCTGTATATATTATGTATATAGAGCGTACGTGATGAAATGCATAACGAATATAAACAAAGAAAATTCAGAATAAACAGCTTGGTGCCCACACATGCTTTTTAACCTTCGGACCTAACCGAGGAGGACCTAACTGTATGCAACCCATATGCTTCTGGAGCCTGACAATACCACGCATATAATAATACAATAAGACTTTAGTGTATTTTCATAAGTTTCTAATAGTAAATTCGCATTTTTCTTGTAATTAAACTACATATTTATGGTTTTCAGATTTTTTCCTTTACATGTGCTGTAAGACACCGCTTCTTGCCAAATTTCATGATTCTAGGTCAACGGGAAGTACCCTATAGGTTTTGATTCCCTTGTGAAATCGCAAAATATGCGACATAAACGGTCATATCTTTTGATCGCATTGACTTACAAGTTTGATTTTTTAACAGCTGAAAGAGACCGCAGACCCGAGTATTTGATTTTGACATTTCAACTTGTTACCTCTACGCGTTCCTGAGAAAAATGGTCTTGAGAGACAGACTGACGGACAGACAGACAGACAGACGGACAACAAAGTGATCCTATAAGGGTTCGTTTCCGGTAAGGAACCCTAAAGATAACTATTTTTTGTAGTAACGTACTTTAATCTAAGAGATCTAAATCAATTTTTTTTTTAAATTTAAGTACAAAACTTAATCACGTGGACGAAAACAGGAACTTGCGACATGCCCGAGGAAGATGATGGTAATTGGATAAAAAAAAAGAAATCGCGGCCACCCTAAAAAAATTGACCCACTTGAAAGAAAAAACTCACTCCCAGATAATATCCAGGCGGCATCTACATCCATTACAAAACGCAGTTCGACAATAAAATCTCAAAGTACACCCTCCACAAAATCAATCCCCAGGTCTACACCATACTCCAAAAATTTCAATCACATTCATCGCCCCCAATCCTATCATATCCCGCATCGAATTCTCCTTATTGTGGGAGTCACATCGCCCAAATAATGGATATATTATCATTAAAACCCAAAGCCACTTTATCTTCAAAGCAAATGACAACCCAGAAACCATCTTACAATCCTTGCTACAAAATAAAACTATCTCATCCTGCTCGCTTCAATTAAAACCCTTATCCACAAAGCCCACTCCACACAAAACATAATACTATTCCGCAGTCATTGCAAGAGATACGAAATTAAAGACCAAACAGTAGTAGCCCTGCACTTAAAATTGTTAAATTATAAATTACGCTACTGCAAAAGAATTACATCAAGGGCCAAAAACAACCCAACCCGCTTCATCAGAATTATAACTCTCAACATAAAAAACATTGGAATGCTTGCTCTCTTTCGGTGGCCTATTCTTTATGGATAGGCACTATCCAATCTCCCCAAGTATCCCAGATCCTCCCATCCCTAGACCCTGCATCAAGTGCCAATTATTTCTCCACGTCACTGAGCACTGCTCCTCCTCCGCAATTAAATGCATGATATGTGAAGGTCCGCACGCTCTACCAACTGCTCTACCTACCAAATGCTTTTCATGCGACTTCACCCAACATGCCACCTTGTCACCGATATGCCCAAACCACCCTACAGTTCACATTGAGTTGTAATGTTCGACCTGATTGCCCCTGACTTCGATCCAACCGGAGGGATCTCATAGCGAATACTGCCTTGTTCATTTTCCTTGTCACAAAGTTTGTATGTGAAGCCCAGTCCAGGGATTGGTCTATATGAAGTCAGAGGAGTCTTACAGAATTACTTACTGGTACATACGCGTTCACGATTGTCATTTCGTCAGGGTATAACAACGTATTCCGCTTCGTTTTGAAGACTATTGTTTGAGTTTTTTCTTTGTTTAGTTTAAGTCTATTAGTTTCAAACCACATATTCAACAACTTTGCAGCCCTTTTTGCGTTGGTAGCAATATCGTTGATTGTACTATTTAATAGCAATAGGGATGTATCGTCCGCATAATTGATCGTAGTGTGAGGTAAGTTGATAGGGGTTGCATAAAAGTCATTTATAAATAGAGCGAAAAGTAGAAGCTCCATTGTGTTACTTTGTGGAATACTCGTCTTGATCGTACTTGGGGAGAATGTACAAATCTGTGTGGAGCGCAGATCCTAGTAATTTGTGTCCGAATAGTTACGAATGATGTGATCAACTAAAGCACGACTCTTATACCATATCTTGCGAGTTTTTCTACTAGTAGATTATGGTCAACTAAATCATAAGCCATCAAGCGGTCCATAAGCATTCCAACTGGGATTTTCCGTGACCCAAGTTTGTCAATAATACCTCTTATGAACAGAAGCATGCCGTTTCAATCGATTTCCCTTTTACGAAGGCATGTTGGTGAGGGTTAATTAAGTTATGCTTATCAAAAAACCTTACAATCCATATAATCCTCTCAAGGGTTTTAGAGAAAACTGATAAAATGCTTATAGGCCTATAGTTTTCAATCAAAGACCGAGGGGCCATCCACTCTTACAATACATGTTAATATTTAGATGCATTACCGCACATTACTTTGCATTCCTTAGCATTACGTAAGTATTACACCAAAGTACACAAACTACTCTTGCATTCCTTGAATTACTCTTGCATTCCTGAATTACGTTCACATTTTATTCTCATTACGGCCACATTAGCTCCCCACTACAGCCGCATGAGCTCATCATGCGCCTCGTCATGCGCCGTGCTGAAGTAGGGCAGTGAGCTCCTACTAAACTCTTCATAATAGAAAGAAGCCGATGCCATTTGAAATAGAGTGAAATTGGTTTAAAATTAGATAGTATAATATTCATTATAAAATTTTAACATTTAATAGTAATATATAGTCCTATGAAGTTGGCTACCGAATTTGCAAAAATATAATATTACATCGGAGTTCCTGGTAGATATCAAATAGTTCTAGAGCACTTTGTGCAAAATTTCGCGCAATAGTTCGGTTTGCAATTTAAGGTAGAATTCTTAGAGTTCTATCGAAAATCCTTATAATTGTAAAAATCCCAATTTTACTGTAAGGTTAAAAAAGTTGAAAAGATTTTGGAAAAATTGAGCTTAAGCGATGCGACGAAGTACTTCACATTAGCAAAGAATTAGCATAATTACGTAACATAATTACGCATTACGCCAGTAATTTCTTCGAGTACCTCGAATTACCAAAAAATCAGGATAACTGCGAATACATTGCAATATTACAGGGAGTGGATGACCCCTCGTCAAAGACTGATCCCCTGCTTTATGTATAGGAGTGATAATCGCCGTTTTTAGGTTGGCTGGAAATTTTCCCATCTCTAAAGAATTGTTTATAATGTGTTGTAAAGGATTTAATATTGCAGGGAGCACATTTTTTCAAGCTATGGAAGGGATTTCGTCAATACCCGCACTTTTAGTATTTTTGAGATTTAAAATAACATCAGCAAGGTCATCCTGACAGACCGGCATTAAGAATAACGATTTGTTGTTTAAAACGATGTTGTCTTCGATCTTTACTTTACATAAAACGATTACCGTGTTAAATGATTCCTACAAGGACACAATCCGTCGACTCATGCTGGACACTATCAGAACGTCTATATTAAAATCGCCAGCTATAACAAATTAAGTATTGCCTCTGGATAGCAATATCAACAGATTATGTATTTTCTGCAGAAATAGCTTAACAGTATTCAATGGGGCTCTATAAATTCCCATAATTATAATATTCTTGCTGTTGATAACCGTTCCAATTGCCGAGAGTTCAAATACAAACTCTTCTCCTAAACGGCTTATATCTTTTCTAGTTTTGTAGGTTATACTTTTCTTGCAATATATTGCTGATCCTCCATGAGGTCCCTTTTCTCGACAAAAACGTGATGCGAGATTGAAGTTATTGATCTTAATTAGCTGAAGTTGTTCGTAGTTCTTCCAATGTTCAGTGAAGACAAAATAGTTGCATTGCTTATAACTTTCTAGCATGAACTCAATTCTATCGATCGAGTTACCAATAGACTGGGAGTTTTAATTTATCATTGTGACTTGGCTGATTGCAGGTGAATGGACCTAGTTGCTATAAAAGGCTTAGCTTTTTTGGGGATAATTGGGTATTGTTTCGTCTTTGCATTAGTCTCACTAAAAAACGATTAACACACGCGTTTCTGGGCCAGGTTTCCGGTTTCATAATGACATCAGCATTTTCTACCGGTACAGAGAATTTGATGGAGGAGTACTCCTCCGGCTGTTTCGATTCGAGTTTAGTGCATGTCTCAGCGTTAATGTTTTTTACTGATTAGGTACTGTAATAATTTCTCAGTCGACAAATCCAGATCAAGACGATAAACGAGGAAATGTTGATATCTAATTGCCGCTTTAATTTGGCTTGTGCCATCGTTTGAACCACGGACTAAGTTTGATATCCTTTGTTTTCTGTAGCGTTGTGCTTCCTTAATTTCAGCGCTTGAATTTAATTCATTTATTTTATCCACTCCGTTTTCTGATTTGAGTTATTTGTTGATATTCTTTTTGCCGGGGGCGCATATCAATGGCGATAAATTCTTTCTCTGCCTTATCGCGCCCTGAATGTGATACGTTATCGGCAATAGCTGGTACAGGACACTCTTCAATTCCAAATCTAGGCGAGTTAATCGCGGTATCCAACGTATATTTGATGGGCTTGGACTTCTCTAACTTCTCGTTAGTTTTCTTCAATTCGGAGATTTGATCGGATAGCTTAGAAATTCAAAATTTCAGCGGTTCTATCTGTATTCTTATCTGTGTTTCAGCAGACGACTTCACAGACCCTGCTAATTTATATATATATATATATATATATATATATATATATATATATATATATATATATATATATACATAGTCCTTTCGCCAGACCTAGGCTCCGATCATGTAGATCATCTCCGATCTTCCTTCTCTATCTTACTTGACTACATATCGCCTCCAAACAAATATTGCCAAACTAAACGCAAAAATTACAGACTATTTAAATTCCATAGACACTAACAACCTTACCCTTAAACACAGAGATGACTTTCAAGACAAACTAACAGACTTAATAACTAAATACTCTCCTAAATCTAAAACCAACTTTCCTAGACAACTGTTACCCCCGTATATATTAACACTAATTAAATACAAAAAAAAACTATACTCACATATGACAAAGACATTTAACAAATATTGAACCAATTCCACACCAATAAATGGCAATAAATGTAAGTAAGGAAATTGAAAACATTAAAGGAAGATCTTTCTGGTTCAAAGTTAAAAAACTCGAAATACCCTACAGTATTTCAAATACCTGACATGACAATAAACAACGAATACTACACAACCGACTACGACAAAGTCCTCCTTTTCTCAAGACATTTCCACAAATCGTTCACCCCATCTACCTCCGCTTCCTTCGACCAAAATAACTTCGACGCAGTTACATCCTGGTATAAATAACTTTTTTCTAGACAACGACACGACGAACATTGACGAAATAACCAACGAATTTCAAACTGCCCTACTTCATGACAAAAATAGCTACCCCAGTTCTGAGCTTGTAAAAAAACTACTGCTAAGAAACCTCCCAGACAATATGCAGTCATTCATCCCTATTCTGTATAATCTTTGCCACAAACAAGACATTTTCCTAATTTCTGGTTCTTATTAGATTTCTTAAAAGAGGTATAATAATAACCATCCCAAAACCCGGACAAGACCACACCTTTCCTAAAAGTTATCGCCCCATCACACTTCTCCCGGTCCTTGGTAAAATCCGAAAACAAATCCTACAATCCAAACTATAGAACGTAGTTCTGAACCACATCTCCAAATACCAATTCGGATTCAAGCCGTCTCATTTCTCTACTCATCCTCTGTTAATCCTCAACAATAATTTCTAAACCTCATGCATACAAAATAAATCCTCTGCTGCCTTTTTTCGACATTAACAAGGCTTTCGACGGTGTTTGTCACGCCGGACTGCTTTATAAAATGTACCTCCTAAAAATACCTTCTTACCCACTCTATTTAATTAAGAATTTGCTCCCAAGTTGAACGCTTCTTATTAGAATGAACCATTCCTTTTCCCCTGAATTTACTCCTCCTCGAGGTCTCCAACAAGGTTCTCCCTTCTCTCATTTCTATATAATATATTTTGCCATGACATTTATAATTTCAACTTTGACGACAAAACCCAAATTAGCCTTTGCTCATATGTCCTACAATACGCCGACACCGCCTTAATATCCCACCACAGTAACCTCAAAAAGACCATAGACCAACTACAAATCCTTAGTAAACCCTCTCAGTTTTACTCGGTTTAATCGATGGGACTTTCTGCTAATCCCTCCAAATACTAATTACTTATCCCCAACCAAAAAATATCTCCTAACTCTCCTCAACTCCACCTAGGCACCATGGACATAACACCGACACCACGCGTTAAATACTTTGCTTCAAGACTGACGCTACACTACAAAAAAAAGATTGTGCAAAGGTGCAAATATTTCCGATGTATCTCTTCTAGTAACAACGGAATCTCCATGCAAACTGCCACATATCGTGGAAGTTGGTATGGAGATAAACCATCCTAGACTATGGACATATACTTATGACTAACGCACGAAAAACGACAACCGACAGACACAAAATAGCTGAAACTATATCGTCAAGCGTAATAACGAAATTAAGGCACCCTAATAACATCCTCCATAACCTACCAAACCATCTCTCATATACCCTGACCAAAATTTCAAATATCTCAGACAGACATAAACAACTACAGTGGAAACTCGATTAACTGGACTAATTGTTGCATTCTTCATTGAATTGCATTCCTCATTGAACTAATTTTGTTTGTTACTCGCTCTTTACTAGTTTCATACCCTGGAGCTGAATTCTCTCGCTGAGAAGCTAAAGATTTTGAAGGCAATAATATCCAGTTTAATCCGGTTGCATCAACATTATAAACAAAATCCAAGTCGTACTTCTTTTCATCCAATTTTTTCTTAAAACCATTTTTAAAAGAGTTCGCTACATCTAAATCAGCTGACATTTTTTCACCTTGTATTTCCAATACGCGAATTCAATGACGAGATTTAAATCTGTAGAACCATCCGTTACTTGCCACAAACGACTTATCTCCACCTATTTTTCTATTTAACTGAAATGATTTTTCACAGAGCAAAGGACCAGATATCTGTAGCCCAGTTGATAATTTTCGTAAAAACCAATAATACAAAGCTTCTTCTAAATTTTCGGTTTCTTCGTCACTTTTTAATGTTTACTCGCACCTTCACTAAAAATTGAATCGGTTTTCTTCATAGTATCACTTATCGTTGATGTACCTGGGTATTTCTCCCATAATTTTACCTTTTAAATTTACATATACAAAAATATAAAAAAACTAAAATCAAGATTTGGTAGTTTATTTCTGTTTCAAGGATTTTACAAGCTTTCTTACAAAGCAAATAAACTTACAAGCTTTCAAAGCCATCAAACTCTTGCTTAATTTCCTGACCGTCCCTCATCTAGTAATCAACTTATCTCTTAGAAAACATGGTGTTGGGCCATATTTTTTTTTTTTTGAGTAAGTGTAATTCAAAAATAGATGCAACCGCGTACCCCAAAAAAAATAAGTTACCTAGCCTCGAAAAAGAAAATATTCAATAATAACCGGGAAACACATAGTAAGTAAATTGATAAAAATATGAATATTTTTCACAATTTCTGAGTTTAGAATAGTTGAATCATTTGAATACACTTGCAAGTAAATATTACATAGAGGTATAAGCATTTACTGGTTGCTTTGCATTAAATATGTCATGTAATGTACACCTCAAAAAAATAACACTTTTTGGCAACGGGCCGATCGTGGAAAACTTGGGGAGGATCTTGAATAAAGGGGGAAGGTCAGGATCAGTGTGGAAAGGTTAAGAAAACAGACCTTTCTAAACATCTTTTTAATTTTTGAAGATATATTTAACATGGAAAAAAACACAAAAAAAACTTAATATAAAATGCACTTGAAATAAAAGGAACGTCTTTAAAATGAATAATACTATTCCATTGATTCACAAACGGTCTAGTAGTTTTCTATTGCATATACTCTACTAGATAGAGCAAGTGGTGATTACAATTTTGTTCAAATTTCTTTTTCTTTCTTCTTAGCTTGCAAGTGTTTCTTATGAACCGACTTAATTTTGCCTTTCTGTTAATCATTTTTTAGTACTTCTATATCAATTTTGTTGTTGCTTTTTTTCTTTATTTTGTGTTTTAATAATACCTGGACTTGTTTGTATGACTAGATTCAAACGATCGTTAGGGACTGCAAAATTATTTCGGACAGTCCTTGCCTTTTGCTGACCGTCCCTGTTTAAGAATTTTGCAAAGGAGCGGTCGGGAAAGGGGACGGTTAGGAAAACGCAAATGTTTTCAGCAAATTTAGTAGGTAAAATTTATCATTCAAAAGTAGGGTGATATATTTCGTAAAGAGACAATACGGGAAGGAAATTACCGTAATTACTTTTAAATACAGAATATTAAAACGTCTAATAATGCTAGGGACAGTCTTGAAGACAATTAAAAAGACATTATTTCCTATATTTTCACTAGAATTCGCCACTACACAAGCACACATTCGTTGCTGAAGTTTTCTTAACTTCACTGATAAATTTGCACGTCACAAACCCAAATTTTACTGCCTGGTTCATTACAGTAACCTTCGAACTACATTAATTGTGTCGGTGGACGGTCAGCAACAAGAATTTGTCGTCATACTTTATAGCTATAAAATAATAGGATACCAAATGAATATCATAAAATAATCTATGTCTATTAAATATTTCATATATTTTTAGATAAACATATTAGAAGTATTTGTTTCAGTTAACTTTTTACCCTTAATGATAAGTGTAAAAACATGTTTGCGACATAGGGACGGTCAGGAATTTCAGCATGTTCAAGTTATGATTATTCGGAAACGGGGTGTAAAATCTTTATTGTAAATTATAAATTAATAGTTTGCCATCCAAGAATTGCAACTATAATTATTTTTTTAATATGGCTTAAGAAATATTTTTTTTTATACCAGCGACACGAGAAGTAAAATTATGGGAGAAATACCCACCTACACAGTAGTTATCAGCTAACTTACGACCGGTTTCTCCTTTTTTAATAAATCAATATTTATTTTATCTTTAAGCGATGACGCGACACAGCAAGTAAACCTAACCTAACCTAACTGACAGAATTGGTAACTAACTTTGACTTTCCCATTTTTTTTAATTGGTAATGCCAGTTCCGACAAGTCCATGCTTGCATAGATTCGAGCTATTTGATCTTCGGTTGGTAGTTCGGATAATCGCGAATCCGTATGATTGAGGGTGCCGGATAATCGAGTCCCATTATATTTAAAGACAGAGACATTCATCGGACAATTGTCTCACTTTGTATAAAACGCAAACTAAGGTACCACACTCGCAGACATCTCTCAAAGACTGTATACGAAACACTATATGACGACTAATCATCCCATATCACCCATCATCATCATCCACATGAATATATTTTTTTCAGATTATGTATACAAGACGAATTATACTACGCGGCAGAAAGACCTTGTGGTCAATAGCCATTTGTTACTGTCGGTGACGAAAAAGATTATTATAATTAAAGTTTAAAATGAGATGTCATGGTTTGAACCAAATTATTAATTGAATTGAAAGTAGGAGTTTATCGTAGAGATAAACTCCTACTATCAATTCTATTATTATAATTATTGAATAAAATATATTATGAATTAAAAAAAAATATAGGTTTTAGAAAATCAAAAATTTTTTAATTGAAAATAAAATTATCTAAATTCTATATAGAATACTAGAAAATTTCTAGTTTATTTTAGAAACCTTAAAACAATTTTCTCAAAAAAGTCATCTCTAAGTCTCTAAAAAGTCATTTTCTTTTTAGAAAACTGCATACAACAAAATGGGCATAAAAATAAATAAAGGACCAATAGTCCAATTAAAAATTGCTACATATAAAAAACATTGACTAAAGTCTAAAGCTCTAGCTAGCATTTCAGAAAAAACAGTTTTTTTTTATAAACTACATATTCGGTTTTTGAAAACTTAAAATTCCTAAAACTGAAAATCAAGTTGAAGCTTCTTGCTATAAAATATGCAAGTGATGACCCCGGATACTTTGACATTATAATTTGAAGAACCTATACCATTATTTTCTCATTTAGTTTGTTAATTCCATAATACTTAAATCAAATTTGCGAGAAGCATCACCATTGACAGAATCGAAACATGCTCTGTGACGTGCACGTTAAGACATTTATCGGCGTCGATATTCACTGCGCTGTTTTGCTGTGCATTATTTATGTAGTGTTTTCCATTACCTATTGCGATTTTGGTATATAGTAAGATTTTAAATTATCAAGAATAATGACTGAAAGTGGTTTGGTTAAAGCACAATCGGAGAATCTACAAAAAATAGATGCATTTAAGATGACAGCATATTTTGAATCGCATGAGCATGTAGGAAAGGTTTTCTGGTATATTTATAATAGTGTTTTTGCATTCCGGTACTAGACAATATCTATAAAATGTTTTTTTAGCTTTTTCCATTATCGAAATAGCGATTTAAACTGAAAATCTATGCCTATGCAAACAGTGAATAACACTGACTGGACAAGCTTTTCCCCTTAAATTATAAACCGAACGCCGAAACAAATAACAACGTCATCCAAAACGCGGGAAAAATGGGACCGTCCAAACAGGCCAAATTTAATCGATATCTTACATATTATTTTAAAAATTAACTTATTAAAACAGTATTTATATTTTTTACTATGTTAAAACGAAGTAAAAAGGATTAAACAAATTAAAAAAATTATGCATATTCCCTATTCTAGAAAATTTATAGTTTTTTTTTATCAAAATTGAAAATTGAGTGTGTTTTATTTTAGCCTTAAACCGATTTTGAAGAAGCCAAAAACCAAAGTTAGTTTGAGAAACCTGGAGGAACAGCTACTATATGTTTACTATTTTTTTTAATTTGATGGCAGTAAATTATCAATAAATTAATCCTTTTCGAAATCCCTAAATTTATTGAAAAAATTAAAGATTTTTGAAAACTTAAAATATAATTAATTTAGAATAATATTTAATCTAAAGATTAAAAAGCAACACTTTTAAATAATTATTTAAATTAAAATGTGATTATTCGAAACTAATCATAAAAAAATAGTTTTTTTGAAAACTAAATTTACAAATTTCAGACTAGAAAAATCGATGTTATAAACAACGCGCGACTAAACAACGCGTCGAAAAAATCACCGCGACATAACAACGTACTACGAAAACAACACGCAACGAAAATATCACATCCTAAAATATGTGATGATAATTATGATTAGGATGTAACATTTTCGAAGTGTATTTTGTCATGTATTATTTTTAACCGTCTTATATAAGCGTGATGTTTTCGTAACGTTGTTTTCATAGAGCCTTGTTATGTAGCTGTGATTTTTTGGGCGGGTTGTTATGTCATAGAACCAGAAAATTCATTTAGTGAGAAAAACTATATATTCAAACTTAATAATGATATAAGTTGCATATGTTAATGTGCGAAATCTGAACTGAATCATTTTAACTCACTTGAAGGCATTCCTGAAACAATTGCATTTCATAAAGGACCGCCGATCTGTTTCCATAAGCTAGTCCTAGATTTTCTCCATTGGGATCTGCAGAAGCAACGCTGTCATTATAACACCTTAAAGCACTTTCAAAATCCATCGTTTTGTAAAAATTGTTTCCTTTTGAACGAAACTGTGCGCTTAAAAAGTCGTTCTTGGTATATTCAAATTTCCATTGTGGCATTAGATCGAACAAGTCCATCCCTTCCAAAACGACATCTACCAGAGCTACGTTCGTGTGTGCATTAGCAAACTTTATCAACTCGGCTAACTTAGTTTCACCCGTGAGCTTCAGGGAGCGACACAATCGTGTAAAAATATTTTTCGTCGTGTCCATGCTCTCCTCGTTTAATGTAAATCGATTTTATTTCAGTTTCCACAGTTTGAGTTTTCGGTGACGATATGTCTCGATACGTTACTCCGTTTTTGATGATAAACTTGGGCGCAGAAATCGTTTTCGTCGTCGCCCAAAGACTCCAAGCACAAAATATTCCACATGAACGTGCAATCGCCGGTACTTTTCAATCACAACTAAATATATAGCAGACGCTTTCTACTTCACACATACTTTATTTATATACACTTATGCTGAAGCGGCAATTTTCAAATGAATGCACACTGAATTTATGTATGTATTCTGTTTTGTTGAATTAAAGCTTTTTTATTTGATTTTTCTTTTTTTGCAAACTTTGTTATATCCTTGATTTATTGATATTTATGGTCATGCAGAATTATCACCTATACTTGAAAAGTAAATACAAATATTCTTGCATTAAATATTTGTACCACAGGCAGTTATAACAAATATCAGACAAATATTTATATGTTTATAAAATTTTTTGTTTCTTATTTTTCAAGAATAGAAAACGTACGATCAGAATTATTTATAATAGAATTTTACTACATTATTTTAAATACATTTTGTAGATACATACCATAGAACTTATACTAATGGAATAGGAATACCGTATAACTTACATGTACCCAAACTGTGTCCAACATCTGTGCGACAAGGAAAGATATAACATTTCTTTTGTTCGCTATGCGCATGCTCCAAATGAAATAAACATTTATTTTCTAACCTTAATTTTACTTAAAAAAAAACTTTAATTTTGAAATATTTTTATTGTTACTTATACAATTTTTATAACATTAGTTGCTTTTTTTTTAGGTGGTGTATTATTTAGTTCTATAATTTGTATCTGTTAAAAATATATTAAAGAAAAATTAAAAAAAGTTAAAAAAAGTGTTTATTTTTTTAAAGTAAAATATTTAAGTTTACATAAAAAATAAGAGATTTATCAAAAGATAATAGGTATTTTCTTTTATTAGTATATGTGCTAGTTTAATACGATTTAATAACAATACAACTTGACACTGTAACAAGAAAACCACTACTCTTATTTTATTTAATATTACATTACAACTTTATTTATTACAAATTTAGTTAATATATATTACAACTTTTACAAAATAAAAATAAATCTACTGTAAAATTAATTTATAAAGTCGGAACACAGCCTGAATATATAAATATTTTCAACCTTTCTGGAGCTCTATAACACTAATGAGTCTTTATAGGACTACCAAAAACAAATCTCATGTGAAATATGTCAGTTATTTTTTAGCTTTCAGGCCACCTTCGTGGCACTCAACAAAAACCAGAAAAATAACATTGTTTTTTAAGATCATGTCATTCCGATACCTTGTTTATACATGATCTTAACAATGTTATTTTTCTGGTTTTTGTTGAGTGCTACGAAGGTGGACTCAAAGCTATAAAATAACTGACATATTTCACATGAGATTTGTTTTTGGTAGTCCTAAAAAGACTCATTAGTGTATTATAGAGTTCCGGAAAGGTTGAATATATTTATATATTCAGGTTGTGTTTCACTTTATTAATTAATTTTACAGTAGATTTATTTTTATTTTGTAAAAGTTGTAATATATATTAACTAAATTTGTAATAAATAAAGTTGTAATGTAATATTAAATAAAATAAGAGTAGTAGTTTTCTTGTTACAGTGTCAAGTTGTATTGTTATTAAATCGTACTATACTAGTACATATACTAATGAAAAAAAATACTTATTATCTTTTGATAAATCTCTTATTTTTTATGTAAAGGAGTTTGAGGATGCTGTTGTATTTTTTTTTACCCCCCTGGTTGGTTCGGACCGGTTCTTTTTTTTTTTTTTTATTTATTGTATATATATTTTTTTCCTTATTATTTGCTGTTTTTTTTTTTTTAGCTTATTATTTTTTCTATTTATTCATTGTTACTATTTTTTTTTTTTTTTTTAAATAAATTAGGTTTGGATGGTCATTTATTTCAATGCAGCGGGAGTTGAGGATGGAAGATAGCTCGGGTGGGAGTTCGGTGGTGCAATGAAATAGGAGTTTGAGGCAGGGGATGGGGATCTTGCGTTTGGGGATTTTGTGGCGAATCGTGACAGGGGGTTTTTGGAAGATGGAGAGAACTGGGGGTTGATTGGATATAATTTTTGCGGAAAGGCGACCTTGCAGTCGGGAGAGGCGGACGTCGAATGGTACCATGTCGGAGATTTCGGGCAGGAGGGAGGATGGAAAATTGGGGGGCAGGCAGAATATGCGGCGGAGGCAGGATCTTTCGAAAGACAGAAGTCGGCGAAGGTGGGATTCATGGCTGAGGGAAAGAGCGCAGACTTGGTAGTCGAGGATTGGTCTTACGAAGGTTTTGTAGGTGAAGAGGACTTTGGGGGAGCAGCCGCCGAGACGACTACGGAGGCAGTATAGAAGACGAAAGCGTTTGCGCATTAAGAGCTCGTTCGTGCGATGCGACTACTTATAGCTGTCTGGCTTCGGGTCATGCGCGTTGTGTGCGGTGCTTCGGTTCGGTTGTTTGTTTGTCTTGTTGGTCGTACATGCGTCTGGGGTGTCTGGGATTGCATTTTGAGGGTGGATATGATCGGTCGTCATGCTGGGGGCAGTCTCAAGGAATCGTCTCTCGTGTTCATGCAGTAGTCTCGTTTTTTCTATCTCTATGGCTTCTCTGTATACTCGTGACATTTCGTGGCTAATCTGTGCAACAGTCCTTGAATTTCTAAAGTCCATCCAGTGACCGGTGTTTGTGTGTTGGACAAGTGCCGATGAAACTTTGTCTCTGTGTCTGATTGAAACTACATGTTCTTGAATCCTAGCAGATATTTTTCTATTGGTACGTCCATTGTAGGTTCGTTCACATGTTCCGCAAAGTATTTCGTAAATTCCATGGGATTCTAACGGGATGGTGTCTTTAACGCTGCGTAGCATGGAGGATATTTTCTGGTTAGGTTTGAAAATGGTGTCGATGTTGTGTCTTTTAAGTATTCTGGCGATTTTGTCAGTTGATCCATGAACATATGGTAGGTATGCTTACCTACTAACTACCACTAACTAACTACTTTAACGGGGGGGGGGGGGGCGTTATTAACTTTAGCATATCACAGGTGGGCTATGTGTGTGAATTCTTAGGTTCTCGGGGTTGCATCCGCGTTCTATTTGAAAATTTCTTTTTACAAGCTTTCGGCAATCTCGCTGTTGCCATCTTCAGGTTATATGTGTTGCGCTCTGTTTGTCAGTTTAGGCAGTTCTGACAGTTCACTTTTTGCTGACAACCATGACACTTGATCTTTGTGAGGCTGCTCTTGTTATTCTATGCGCCGTTGATCTCCATGTGTGTGGTATACGTTGAGTATCATCTCGTTTGTTTAAGTTGTTAGGTCTTTTTTCTATCTCTATGGCCTCCATGATGATCCGTTTATGGTAATCTTCCATTTTACTTATTATTCTGGTGTTGTCGAAATTAATGGTATGTCCAGTGGCTGCTACATGTTGGGCAAGAGATGATGTCTTATCTTGCCGGCTTACTGCTTTTTTGTGTTCGTCTCGTCTAATATTTATTCGCCTATTTGATTATCCGATGTATGAAAGATTGCATGATCCGCATGGTATCTCGTACACTCCTTGTTCTTCTAACTTCACTCCGTAATTTGAAGTTATTTTAGAATTTTCTAGTTTTTTACGTGTTTTTTTCGGTTGCAACAGTTTACTAACTGATTGCTTGAATAAAACAAAAGGATTTTGTTATTTAAAGTTTAGTGAAAGTAATGAAAATTAAAATTTTTTATATGATATGCTAAGTAATGAAAACAAGTTTACTTTGATATGCTTTTGTTGAGAAAAAAAGAAAGTTTAAGGACAGCATGGCTTTCGTTTCTGTGGTGTCATCTATCTGTTGTAAAATGTTATATGTCTGTTGTGTATAGTTGTCATTGCTAGTGTCTTGCAATGAGCATAAATCCTGTTGTTGCGGCACGAATTGTGGCGGCTTTGGAAGACGACCGCGGTCAGCGCGAAACTGCGAGAAACGTTGCTGTAAGTCGAGTATGGCGGCGCGGCGGTCCGAAGAGACTGGTCTGCTGACTCCAAGACCTGGTTCAGGCTGAGGCAAGACTACAACAGCTAGAGATGACCTCTTTTTTGTTTCTAGTGCTTTGAGAAACCGAACGGTCACGGCAGTTTCCCTTCGAAATCATCTGCAAGAAGTGAGAAACGTAAACATAAGTGAGTGGACAGTTGGGAGGCGACTTCATGCTGCTGAATTATCTTCTCGAACTAGAGCTATAGGACCGCCGCTTTCCCATGCACACCGGATTGCGAGGTTAAATTTTGCACGAGAACACTTGGCTTGGACAATAGCGAATTAGAGTCGCATATTGTTTTCCGATGAATCGCGATTTTGTCTTACGGGATCAGATAGACATGTAAGAGTATGGCGACGACAAGGCGAGAAATATGCTCAAGCGGGTATTGCCGAGCGACTTCCATTTGGTGGAGGAACAGTTACGGCAGGGGAGACATATCTTTTGATACTCCAACGGAGTTAGTCTTTATCGAGAATGGGATATTGACTGCGCATAGGTATCTGACAGAGGTTCTAGAAGACCATGTCATGCTTTTGCGTTTGATAACGCAGGGCCCCACATTGCTCGGATAGTTACAGAGTATCTTGACAAGTGTGAAATCACGCTATTTGTTTGGCCAGCTCGCAGTCCAGATTTAATTTCAATTGAGCATATTTGGGATGAGATGGGAAAAAGTTTACGGAGACATGTGCCGGCCCCCAGAAATTCTAGAGAGCTTCGCGACATACTGGTGCAAGAATGGGACAATCGTCCGCAGAATGTGATCCAAAAATATGATCCAGAGCATGCCTCGTCGTTTGCAAGCTGTTGTCCCTGCCAGAGGAAGGAATACTTGCTACTGAAGTCCTTAACCTTTCTTTTGTTTCAACAACAGCATATCAAAGTAAACGTGTTAATTTTCATTACTTAGCATATCAAATTAAAATTGTTCATTTTCATTACTTTCAATAAACTTTAAACAACAAAACCCTTTTGTTTTATTCAAGCAATCAGTTAGTAAACTATTACAACCGAAAAAACAATAGAATTAAAAAAAAAACTTAAAATTACGGAGTGACCCTAATTTTATGCTCGGCAGTATATATATATATATATATATATATATATATATATATATATATATATATATATATATATATATATATATATATATATAAAGTAAATTTTATAAAAATTACTACGCAAACGGTAGAATTCGGGTAATACGATTTACAGAAAAAACTCAAATTCTTCTTAAGTCGACGTTTCGATTTATTGATTAAATCTTTTTCAAGACCTACAAAATTATTACAGAAAATTACAAAAAACAAGTGAAAGATGTTATTGATTAATTACAAAGAAGGTAATGAACAATTAATTAAGACGTGTAACATCATATAACTTGACCAACAATGTGGGTTACATAATCGTTGCTGTAAAACGAGCCATGGTGAATTTTAATTTCGGTGTTTGAAATTTAATATTTAGTTTACAAAATGTCGGACACCAACCCGATCGGCACAGCACGAGGAAACCAACAAAACCTTTTCGTTCTCTTAAAATAAATTAAAGTTGAAAAAAACAATTTTTTTTCAATTGAGCTGCGAAGGTGCGCATTGGGAAAGATCGTGACATTAGAAGGACACAGGAGTCACAAGCACACAGGAAAAAGAATATTTAACTAATGTTTGAAGACATACAGTTCGAAATTTTTTTTTTGTTTGAAACCGCCACTACGTCGCAGTTTCCCAGAAACCCAGGCAATCTGGCCGATCCCTAGATCTTCTTAGAAAAACAGGAGCTCAACGACCCCCATTTAAGGAAATTGTATAACAGTAGAACCACTAGAGACCACGAAACCGCAGCACAAATAGAAAATAAATAGCGAAACAGAAACCACCCATCAAGTTAACTGTGTCTAGACGTCGCCCAAGTCATGAGCCAAACATACATATTGCTCAACCCGTCCATGTCCTTCCTTGAGTTCATGGCTGCACCGGCGTTATGAATGAAACACATTTCCAAGAAAAGTCTCTTAGATAAGCTTGGCTCCCTTGCAAGAACTTTCAGGTCATCGTAATTGAGTAGAATCTAGACACAGTTAACTTGATGGGTGGTTTCTGTTTTGCTATTTATTTTCTATTTGTGCTGCGGTTTCGTGGTCTCTAGTGGTTTTACTGTTATACAATTTCCTTAAATGGGGGTCGTTGAGCTCCTGTTTTTCTAAGAAGATCTAGGGATCGGCCAGATTGCCTGGGTTTCTGGGAAACTGCGACTTAGTGGCGGTTTCAAACAAAAATTTTTTTTCGAACTGTATGTCTTCAAACAATAGTTAAATATTCTTTTTCCTGTGTGCTTGTGACTCCTGTGTCCTTCTAATGTCACGATCTTTCCCAATGCGCACTTTCGCAGCTCAATTGAAAAAATTTTTTTTCAACTTTAATTTATTTTAAGAGAACGAAAAGGTTTTGTTGGTTTCCTCGTGCTGTGCCGATCGGGTTGTTGTCCGACAGTTTGTAAACTAAATATTAAATTTCAAACACCGATATTAAAATTCACCATGGCTCGTTTTACAGCAACGATTATGTAACCCACATTGTTGGTCAAGTTATATGATGTTACACGTCTTAATTAATTGTTCATTACCTTCTTTGTAAGTAATCAATAACATCTTTCACTTGTTTTTTGTAATTTTCTGTAATAATTTTGTAGGTCTTGAAAAAGATTTAATCAATAAATCGAAACGCCGACTTAAGAAGAATTTGAGTTTTTTCTGTTAATCGTATTACCCGAATTCTACCGTTTGCGTAGTGATTTTTATAAAATTTACTTTTTAACTAATAACGATTGTTATTACCCCCAATCTTTATATATATATATATATATATATATATATATATATATATATATATATATATATATATGAAATGAAAATATAATGAAATTAATTAGTGCAATTTATAATAACAACTAGGTTTCTGGGCCTATAAGTGAATGAGGGCAAAATTGGATTCAATTTTTGACATTTGATCAAATAAAGCATTGTTATGACATGGTACGCCATCAACCAGTGAACCAACCAATTTTGCTTTAATACAATAGTCATCCATATAATTGATACAGTGTAGAACATCTTGAGTAGAATCAATGTATTTTGATTTGAACAGGATTGAAGCCTTTTCAAAATCTTCTACTGATGATGCATAATGGTGTGTATCAATTTCAGCTTCAAATGAATCTAGAACATTTATTAAATTAAATTTGAAGGAATTTATTAAATTAAATTTGAAGGAATCAAGTCGTTGTTTGTAAAATTCGCTCATTTGGAAGAAATAATTGAATTTTGTATAAAAAAAATATTTGTAAAGAGCAATCAAATTTTGGATGGATTAACCTTTTTTGTACAGTTAAACCTTTTTTGGGTGAATTGATTTTATTTTGTACAATTCCATCAATTATTGTACTAAACCATTATTATTTGTAAGAATCAATCTATCATTGGGGGTTTATATTTTATTTTGGACGAAGTAACCTTTTCTTGGATGAAGTATTCGTTTTTTGTATGAATAAACCGAATTTTGTATTTTTCCAGCTATTTTTTGTAAAAATCTTACTATTTATTGTAAGCAAAAAGTCCAAGCCAAAAAAACGAGTATTTTTAAACGAAATTGTCGGATGTTTATTTGTAAAGAGGAGGGTATGCCATTAATAATGGAAAACAATATTAGCCAAATGGCCGCCACGGCTACGCTTGAAGGACTATATTCTTTTCATGAAATTTCCCATCACCAATTCGCACATTTGCGACTGTATGTCCTCGATAGCTTCAAAAATTCCATTTTTGAGATCTTGAATCGATTGTGGGCCATTGGTGTAGACCTTATCCTTCATGTAGCCCCAAAGAAGTCTAGAGGTGTTAAATCACAAGATCTTGGTGGCCAATTGTGATCGCCTCTTTGAGAAATCACACGGTCAGGAAACTTTTCACGCAAAAGAGCGATGGTATTACTTGTGCGGCACCTAACGCCGTCTGGTTGAAAAAAACGTCCTCCACATCAATATCTTCCAATTCTGGTAATACAAAATCAATAATCATCGTTCGATAGCGCAATCCATTCACCGTAACAGTTGCTCCAGCGACGTTGGGTCTCTTGTGCTCCAGCGACGTCTTTAAAGACACGACGTTGTTGATGGTCGGTAGGCGTGAGTTCTTGTGTTAACTGAACTTTAAAAGTCGTAAGAGCTAAGTCTTTATGTCTTAAGACCTAAGTGTTTATCTAATGTCATTTGTGAAATACCATATTCCAAAGAGCGACGAGAAATGGACAAACAGTGTTTTCCTCAACACTATGGGCTTCAACAGCAATATTCTCAGTTGTTCTCGAGCGACGTGCACGAGTACGGTTCTTCACATCACTAACTTGTCTCAACAGCTCAAACTTTTCCACCAGTTTCACAACGACCCAAAAATGTTTTAGTTTTGCGAACTGTGACCGTGAAATTTTCACCATTTTAGTAGTGAATTTTAATGCGTTGTCGAAGCGTATATCGTTCCATTTTTATTAATGGCGTAGTTTTTAATTATCATCTGTCAAGTAGTTACAGGTTGACTCATGATATCTGTTAAAATGGCGGGCTATTGAAAAAAAACTCTCATTGGAAGACCCTTTATTTAAGAAGAATTAAACGATGAAAAAATAATGAAATAAACCAAATGTCACATCAAAAAATTAAATATGCAAAAAATGTTTGCAATAACATACAGGGCCGACCCAAGAAATTCTTGCACCTTGGGCGAATATTGAAATGGAATCCCTAAAAAAGCTTGTACTATTTTGACAATGGAAAATGAATAAAAACATTTTACTTGAATTGAAAAATTCACTATGTTTTAAGGACTAATTTTTGTGAAAATATAACTTTTTTTTTTATTCCAAACCTTAGTGTACCGTTAAGTGTCAAGGTAATAATCTATATAAATAAGTACAGTATTACAGAAATGACAAAATAATATTAGTTGTGTCCTCACTCATCCTTTTTCCCTCGTTCCATTACAGTCCATTCTCTCTTAAAGTTTCTGTCACCGCCTCATCCCATATTTTTCTTCGTCTGCCCCTTGCTCTGCGCTCGGCGTTTGTGTGGTCTCGCCTGCCATATTTGTTTTGTTGATATTTCCTCCTTCATTCTCACTAGGTGACCAAACCATTTTAATTGTTGCCGTTTGATGCTTTCTATGATGGGTTCTACTACCAGTTCTTCTCTTACTAAGTCGTTTCTGATTCACTTCACTCCTCGTAGGTACGTCATTTCCATCGCTTGGATCTTGCTTTTTGCTTGTTTGGATAATACCCAGTTCTCGCTTTCGTAAGTTAATACGGATTTAAAAATATTTTTGAATACGGTCATTTTTGATATGCTGCATATTTCTGTTTTCCTTATGAAGACGTTGTTCAGTGAATTATATAACCTAGCAGCACTTTCCAGTCTATCATTAATTTCTGCATCGATCTTTCCACATTTTTGTGAATCTTCACTCACAAGTATTTAAATGTTTGCACTTGCTCTAATCGTTTTTCATCTGATTTTATTGATATTTCTAAGTCTTCCTTTCCTATCACCATTACCTTGATTTTTCCTGCATTCATTTTCAAATTTCTATTTATTAGTACATTTATCCATATAGTCAGGTTATATTGCAGATCTTGTTCGTTTTTCGCAAATACCTATTATCAGGTCATCAGCAAATACACTCTCTGATACTTCTACCATTTGCATGTTCTTATATCCGACCTTCAGTTTACTCCTTACTTCCTTTATTATATCGCCCATAACTATATTGAACAGGGCTGGGTTGAGGATTCCTCCTTGTCTTAAACCTTCCATAGTTGTAAACTCCTCTGATTGTAGGTTTCCTACAATATAACTTGTAGAAAATATAACTTGTGAAATTATATAACTCTTCACCCTTTTCACGACTCGAGTTTCGACTATTGAAGGTCATTTTCAAGTGGATTACAAATTGATGAGATTGAATTTATATCATGAGTTCTGTTGGGGAGGGGAGGTGTCTGTAGTTTGGTAAAATGTCTGTAATTTGTTTACTAGTTTGGTAATGCATACGACTCCCTTAGATTAAAAAGTTGAGAAAAGATTAATCCCCAACTACAGACAGAAACTTTCCCTCCGGACGCGTGCTTGCCAAAACTCTTGGTATAAATTCAATCTCATCAATTTGTAATGCATTTAAAAATGACTTTAAACAATCCAAAATCGTGTTGTGAGACTGCCACCAATGTTGTGGGGCTGCCACCAATGTTTTGAAGGGGGTTATGGTGTGAACCACCGCCGACTTCAATGTTGAGAGGTCTGCTGGCCAACAATTCTTCGGACTCTGAGCAATATCTAAATATCTCGGGATCTTTTAATGTAATATTCACCGAGATTTGCAATTCACGTAGTTTGTCGAATAATAGTCGAGTTGGTTTTAACAATTTAATTAAACAATAATAAAACGAAATGACTTAAGAACTTATAGCTTACCACTCTACTCTCTTTTCTCTTACTTCTTACCTCTTACTTCTTACTTGTTACTGACAACTGGGGTTTATACCATATAATATACCATAGTATTTATACCATTCCTAGTATAATATATCCGTAAGAGGGGTTAAATCATCCCTCTAATTCAAATAAGGGGGAGATTGAATTTTCTTGGCTCCTCCCATGAACAATCGAGGCTTAAATTCCCTATACCTTAAAATGTCTGGTCCTCTGGTTAATCTTTATAAGAAGGTTTTTATAGGCTTTCGCACGTTTTTTCAATTTGATTATTCCTCAATAGTCAAAATGAGCAATACGGATAATGAAAAACATGTATCTGAAGAAAAACATAAAAAACATCTACTGCTTGCAGATAATGCATACATTTCAAAAGCTAACAATAGAGAAATTTCTAAAAACGACCCCTCAAAAAAAAACAATGTCTTTTAATCTTCAGGCATGCCTGCCAACCCCAATGCTGAAAAACTGTATTTCTATAAAAGGATATTGTTACCTTTGGAATGAAACAATAGCAGCAAAAAGGGCAAACGAAATTGCATCGTGTGTTTTACAATTAGATCGAAAATCTTCCAGATAACATTGCGACATTGACAATGTACAGTGACACATGTGGAGGCCAGAATAGAAACACTCACTTTGCTGCAATATGCTTAACGGCAATACAAAAATCAAAAAGCTTGGTTGAAATAAATCATAAGTTTCTTGTCCCTGAACACTCACACAAGGAATGTGACACGGACCACAGCGTCATTGAGAAAATATGCCCCGAAAACTGGGCTCTGAGACTGGGACTGGGCTCAACTTATAAGAGTTGCAAGGAAAAAGAATCCTTTTGTAGTGACAGAGATGGCTCAAGAACATTTGTTTTCTTACTCAGATTTATTAAAATCATCCTTGCAATTGCGTAAAACAGACGTCGACAATAATAAAATCAACTGGAGACAAATTAGATGGATAAGATATTTGAAAACGATGGGCCCTTCATTTCTTGTTAATTATTCTGTTGACGACGAGGACGACGAGGACTAGAGCTTTTCTAAATTGAGTTTTTCTAAAAAAGGAAAACTATCAAAATTAATTCCAAGAGTTATCTCTACACAGCCACTTCCAACTTCAGCAAAAAAAAAGATCTGAGGAGTGTTATAGAAACCGAAAAGATTGACTTCGCAAGCGACAGTGAAAGTGAATAATGTAATACAGTAAAGAATACAATACAATAAAGAACAATAAGTAATACAGTACAATATTATAATAGTAATAGTTTTTTTCTACTGATATATGTGAAAATGGCATTTTTTCCACGGCTTACCCTACATGAAAGTTAATTTTTTTCATTCTAGAGATGAAAATATTTTCAAATCTAGAGACGAAAATGAGCATTTTAAATTTATGATTTTCTCGATTAAAACACTAAACTAACCAAATTTGCATCGACTTTCTTATTTATTACATCAATTTCAATGTAATATTTTATGTACAAATGTAAAACGAGCCTGAAACTATTTAAAAACCCGAAATAAAATTAGGACATTTATTTGACTTGAAAAGTATCACCTTCTATGAGAATGCAATATGTTAACATGGAACTATCAAACCAACAATTAAATTTGTATTGACAGTTCTGACAGATCGCTTCGAATTGGATTTATTAAAGTCGAATTATGCATTCTGAAACCGAAATCAAATTAAATATGATTGGGTCACATTTGACTTGTCTCCTCTTGCACAATGATGGAGAAAGCTTTTTTCTTTGGAATGATGACAAAAACGCACTTTTGAAAAAAAAATGACTTACCTATCCCCTTTTGCACGCGCGCCCACGATATATAATTATATATATATATATATATATATATATATATATATATATATATATATATATATATATATATAATTATATATATATATATATATATATATATATATATATATTACTATTTCTATCGTAAATTCCCTTTAAAGAGAGCGTGTAAACTTGAACAAAAATCATGTCAACTCAGTCATGCGGCGACGTTCTTCCCAAATCCTCTTCATTCGTGCACTATGTTCTTTCTTCCGTTCTTCCGTCCACTTTTTTCCTGGTATCTTTTGGAGCAGTTCTTTATCAAATTTGTGGTGCATTATGGTGTTTCTAAATTTAACCCGATCATTCATATCGTGTATCGTGATGTTTAGCTGCTTGAGGTCTTCTTCAGTTTCCTGTATCCATTTGGACCTATTTTTACTGTTGAAGGTAATTTTGAAAATTTGTTTCGTAATTCTGTTCTGGTCCATTCTGTATATGTGACCAAAAAATTTAGCTCTTCTCTTTCTGAAAGTGTCAGTGATAGGTTCTATGGTTTTATACATTTCTGACGATGGTCTCTTAACACTTATGTCAATACCCAGTCACTACTACGTTGTTCAATACCCGGGTAACCGTGTACCCGCATGGGTTTTTCATTCAATAAAATAATTTTAATACTCGGAGACTTTCACATTACAACTCGGGATTACCCATAGAGTATTCCACTACCCGAAAAACCCTATTTCTATAAATAAAACCGCCGGGTGGGCAAAGTATGGGATCAAAATATGGTGGAAGCGACGCCAAAAATTCATATCCATTGAAAGGTCAAATTTACACTGGCAAAATAACAACTGGCCGTGAAATAAATCAAGGCAAAAGAGTGAAAGAGAGTAAAAGATTTAGCTGCAAAATATAAAGGATCCGGAAGAAATATTACAATGGATATTTTTTTTACTACTTTACCTTTAGCAAAGCATTTATTGTATGGAACCTAACAATTGTAGGAACATTGAAAGAAAAAAGAAAAAATAGATTCTAGTAGACATGCTAAGATCTAAAGATCGCGAATAATTCTTTTCTCTATTTGGGTTTCATGAAAAAGTTACTCTATGCTCTTATGTTCCTAAAAAAAGAAAGTTGTTATACTTCTAGCTACGATGCACTCAGATTTGCAGCGAAGACAAAAAAAGAAACCAGAAATTGTTCAGTATTATAATAAACCAAAAATTGGTATGGATATAATGGATAAGATGTTGTGCCGTTACATAATCCACAGACGGACTTCCACAGACGGAAAATATTTTTTATATCGCCAGTATTGCCAGCTATATCATTTATCATCTAAATAACGAATTTTTACGAAAATTGTGAAAAAGTGAAGAATTATATGACAGCTATTCAAGAACGATCTCAAAATATGCAAATTATGAGAAATTTCACCACTAGGATTGCCATAGAAAGCATATATGGAAAACCAATAGATCCACAAGCAGGGCAACAGCATCAAGTGAGCCAGGCGGGTGTACTGAAAATACAGATTCCACTGGATGAAAAATTGTTGTAGGATCATGTCATATTTGTTATCAGGATGTCTATAAAAAACGAAGAAAAAACGCGAAAATCGTGTAAAGAATGGAACAAATCAGTTTGCGATGAACATTCAAAAGCAATTGTAAAATGTGACACATATTGACAATAATAAATTGAATATAAAAATATTTTATGTATAATTTATAATAAGTTTTATAATAAAATTAATTACAAGTTAAATAAATTCGTTTATTTATATATTAAGTAATATTTTGTATCCCTAGAAATAAGTTTAATTATATATTTATATATGGGTACCCGGGTATTGAACAACGGGGTATTTGACTTTAAGTCCAAAAAGTTTATATATTTTTTGGCACATTTTATTATTTATGTATATGAATCGATGTCAATAGACTCAAATAACGAGGATCTGAAAGGATTTGATGATTTTTCGTTAAATAAAAAAGATATGTAAGTAAGAACATGCAAAAGATACCCGGGTACCCGGGTATTGACATAAGTGTTAATCCATATTCCCACCTTATTCACCGGCCCAAAAAATTTTCGGAGGATTTGAAATCATCTGCAATTAAATCCATTAATTGTGGTTTACAAATAATTTAATTGCAATTAAAATTTTAATTGTTAGTTACAATTAACTTAATCATCAATTGTTTATTATTACAATTAACAATTAATACTATTTGATAAATGTAAAAACTTTTCCCTCTTGTCACCGTGTATCCCTCCCTTGTAACCGTGCTTTCCCGCATTGTGCCAAATAAAATAATTTCCAATATTGTAAATAATCTAAATAGTTGGGAAAGATGGTTCGTTCTGGACCCTTCACCTGCACTTCCGGTCCAGCTCGCTCCCACTTGCGGTTAACACCCCACTTCCGGTTCCCACATCCACTTCCGGTTCACAGTCACACTTCCGGTTCCCACTTACACTTCCGGTGCCCACCCCACTTCCAGAACCGGAAGTGAGAACCGGAACTGTGAAAATTTTTACAACGGGAAATGGGGGGTGGGAACCGGAATTGGTGAAAATTTTGGAACCGGAAGTGGAGGTGGGAACCGGAGGTGGGTAGGAAACAGAAGTTGGGGTGGAAACCGGAAGTGGGTGGGAACTGGAAGTGGGGGGCGAGGGTAGGGGACCGGAAGTGGTCTAGGGAAATAGACGGTTCCCACCCCCACTTCCGGTTCCTAAAATTTCCCTACTTCCGGTTCCCACTTTTGGTTCGTGAACCGGAAGTGGGGTGGGTACCGGAAGTGTGAGTGGGAACCGGAAGTGTGAGTGTGAACCGGAAGTGGGGGTGGGAACCGGAAGTGGGGTAGGGACCGGAAGTGGGAGCGAGGTTGAGTGCCGGAAGTGGAGGTGGAGGGTCCCGAACGAACCATCTTTCCCAACTATTTAGATTATTTACAATATTGGAAATTATTTTATTTGGCACAATGCGGGAAAGTACGGCTACAATGCGGGAAAGTGACTTTACCGCATTGTAGCCGGACTTTGCAACATAGTGAGTAAAATTCTAGTTTCGCTTGATGTATACACACGATGTCAAAGCTAGCTTTACAATTCAGGAGGCCAAAAAATAATTTCCAATGTTGTAAATAATCGAAATAGTTGGGAAAGATGGTTTGTTCTGGACTCTCCACTTCCGACCCCCAACCTCGCTCCCACTTCCGATTCCCACACCACTTCCAGTTCTAAACCCCACTTCTGGTTCACGCTCACACTTCCGGTTCCCACTCAAACTTCTGGTTCCCACTCAAACTTCCGGTTCCCACTCAAACTTCCGGTTTCCACACCACTTCCGGAACCGGAAGTGGGGGGGGGGGACCGGAAGTTGAGGCGGAGGGTCTATTTGTTTCTTAAATAAAAATTGTCGGCCAAAAAAATTATACAAATTTCGTGCGGAAACGATTTTACAGCGCTCCAGCTAATGCGGAACTCGCCCTTCGGGCTCGTTTCCCAAACGAGCTGTCGCGTTGTAAAATCAAACTTTCCACACTCTAATGTAAATAACTATTTCAGTTACGCATTATGGCAAGTGATACATTGAAGTATAATAAACATCTTCTAACCGACATTTATTAATTGTTAATTGTAATTGTAAAAGTGCATCAGTCAATTAACAATTAATCAATTGTAATTGCAAAATTTTACAATTAACAATTAATTAATTGTTAATTGTGATATATTGCAATTACAATTAATTATTTTAATTGTTAGTTGCAATTAAATCTCGCAATTTAATTGTTAATTGTTTTCACAATTAATTTTTGCCAAACTATGATGGCTGTCCGGATCATTTTTTCAGTTAATATTGATATAATATGTATTAATTATAGT
This sequence comes from Phosphuga atrata, assembly GCA_944588485.1. Lineage (NCBI taxonomy): Eukaryota > Metazoa > Arthropoda > Insecta > Coleoptera > Silphidae > Phosphuga > Phosphuga atrata. The sequence goes on along the minus strand of OX155893.1, from coordinate 67,538,712 downwards.
TTTTTACTAAAAAATCTCAGGCCACCAAAATAACAGTCCCCTGTGCTGTCCCATTCCCAGAATTAACAATTTGCGATTTTATTTCAAGATATTTATTTATGATATAAAATGTTGTGCGTTATGTTTAAAAAGATAAAGATAATAATTATTCCCTTTCCATCATTTGATCAAACTTTGTCCAAGATTTTTAATTACAGTCCCCTGCCATAAGTTGAATATCAAAAATAAAATTATCCACTGTGCCTCTTCATGTTATCTTATGTAGTTATTAATCTAATTAGTTTGAAGTTCGTGTTAGTGGTGCTAGTAGTACTGTGTGACCATTTTATTCAATGTCAATTCATCGTTTGTTGCGAGAGCGTGCATCGGGGTCATTACGACGCTGGTAATTATTTTTTTAATAATTTATTTGTAGAATTTAAAATATTTTATGTAATTAGATAAGGATTGATGTACATATTTCTTAAGAACTCACAAAGTTCAATACATTACAGTAGTTAACTTGATATTTAACCACTATTTAACCAAAATACACAGTCCCCTGCCAACAGTCCCCTGGCAACAGTCCCCTGCTTTTTATTCTGACAGGGGACTGTTGTTTATTTAAGGGGACTGTGTAGAATTGACAGCAGTCTCTCTTTTGTAATTGTTATTGATATATCCTCATGATCAGAATAATTTATTACAAGTTAGTTATCGTCAAATAGGCATGCTTCATAAATTGAAAAAGTTATCCAAAGAGGAATTATTACAAAAAAAAGAGATGCAGAACGTTTGAGATATCAACGTGGAAAAAACGATTCTCAAAAGTGGGAAGAAATGAAAGAAAAGGAGAGGCTAAAATACCAGAGAAAAAAAGAAAAAGGTCAGCGAAAACTTGTCAAAGATATGACTCCACGTGAGCACAGAGCTGCCCTCAAGAATTGGAGAAAAGACTGTACTGGCAAAAAAAACAAATAAATATTGTTAACACTAACATTACACGTGAAAACATACCATTTTCAGATTCTGAACGCCTCACACCAGCTTCAGGACGCCTCACACCAGCTTCAGGGCACGTCACACCAACTGCAGGATGCAGTACACTAGTTTCAAAACAGCCTTTTTCGCTCCAAGTCTCACAGTCACGAGTGCAAATATGCAGCGAAGAAAAATGGCATAAAAGCGAAGGGAGAAAGAAAACAAAGAGAAAAATGAAAAGATTAGAATACTGAAAAAAAAAACTTGAGAAGTACAAGAAAAGATTAGCTAGACTTGAAAGCAAGAGAAGAAAGAGTATTGAAGATACACCGAAAAAAAATGAAAAAAATGTTAACTCAACCTGATGGTGGAGAAGAAGTTGTCAAGAAAGCATTATTCGGTGAAGTTCTTAATAAACAGCTGAAAGAAAATTATTCTAGACTCAGACGTATCGAAGATAAGCAAATATTTAAAAAAGCTGTGTCTGGGCAGATGATTCAAAAGTATAGACATTGGATACCTGAAGATAGTGCTGCTATTTATAGTGGTATTAAGAAATCGTACCGTACAATTCTCTATCCGTACCTAAATTACGACGAGAGAGATGCCCGAAACGTGTGGAACAGATGATTCAGGAGTTTTATGAAGACGATAGTAACAGTCGTATGGGAGCAGGAAAAAAGGAATGTATTACCAAAGACAAGAAGCTTAAGAAACAAAAAAGGTATTTGCTTGATACAATGCTCAACCTATACAAAAAAATGTTTGCCCATAACTTCCACATTAGTTATCAAACATTCTTACGTCCTTTCTGGGTAGTCAAGCCTAATGGTAAAAATCGTGATACATGTCTATGTATAGTCAGCGCATGTCTATGTATAGTCAGAAGTTAAGCGCATTGTACGAAGCAAAAATATTATCTTACAATAATCATCAAAAGTTACTAGAAAATTTATGTTGCGATCGATATAGCATAGAATGTTTGTCAAGAAGTTGTGTGATTTGCACTAGTAGGACTCCTAGTTTAAAAGAGTTTGATGATAGAAAACTATTGAAGTATAAAATGTGGATTTTTGAGAGGCAAGAGATTCAAGATCTAAAAACCAAAAAGTCACGAACAGTTACAAAGTATTTAAAGAAATCTTTTGATGTCCATCCACGTCAATTAATAATCCAATTGCATGAAGATTTGTAAAAATTCATTGCCCATGAAAGGAACATTGTTCACCAGTTTAATGCGATGAAGTCTCTCAAAATTAACCTTCAAGATGATGATGTTCTTATTCACATGGATTTCAGCGAAAATTACTGCACAAAGTATCCAGAAGAGATACAAGCAATTCATTTCGGTGGATCGCGAGCTCAGCTAAGTCTACATACAGTAGCGATTTATCTAAAGGGACCAATACGTTCGTAATTGGTACAGTTTCAAAGAACATAGCTAATTCACCTGCTGCCATTTGGGCATTAAGCATTAAGTGCGTACACTTCTTGAGCGATGGCCCCGTTACGCAGTATCGTAACAAAAAAATGTTTTTTATAATGGCAACTAAAATCTCTAAAGAAATTCCAGGAGTAGAGGCTTTTACATGGAATTATACAGAGAGTGGATATGGAAAGGGTGCACCAGACGATATCGGAGCAACATGCAAAAGAATGGCAGACTTTGTTGTAAACGTTGCTGGTGATATTAATGATATCGAACAATTTGTACAATCCATCCAAGAACGATGCCCTAGCATTACATGTATCGTAATTGATAGCCAAGTCATTCAGAAAATTATAGATAATATTGAAATGGAAGCTACGAAACAGAAGGGTTTTAAAGGTACCTTGAAAGTTCTTCAAGTCACAGGTGTATTAGCGAAGTCTAGCCTTGGTCCAACCAGCTGTGTGACTTTAACGATGAGAAGTCTCAGTTGCTTTTGCAACAGCAACACTTGTGACCATTTTAAAATAGACAGTATTACATATGACTCAAAACCCAAATGGAGTGTGGATGAAGTATTTACTGAATCGAAAGACGATCTTCATTCGGCTGAAGTTACTAACGCAAAACATACTAACCGAACATACTAAATAAATGATTAACATTGTGTATTATGTGGTTTTGATGTATTAGGTACAGTCCCTTGTCATACCGAACAGTCCCCTGCAAATACTCTTAAGAAAAATGCTCTCAAAAAGTTGCTACAAATCCAATGGACTTTCTATTTCTTATCACTAACTGTTATTTTTATAATCATTGGTAGGTTTTATTTCCCAAAAAAGAAAATTACTATGATCGGACAACTTTGTCCGAGCCGAAAACTTCTTTACAGAGAATCACACACACACACAAATATATATATATATATATATATATATATATAATTTTTTTTCATAACAAATATATCTTATTGTTCTTATATAGTTTTGTAGTTTTAGAGTTAATTTTTTTTATATATTTTTTATATAAATGTTATTCGTATTATATATTATTATTAGTTTTTTTATCTTTTTTATATAAATGTTATACTCATTTTGTTTATATAATTGTGATATTATATTATAAATATTATATTTTTATACATATAAATGTTACTATATGTATGTTTTGCCATAGGAAAAATACTATATAAATGTTATATATTTTTTGTATCAGTACTATCTTATGAATCATTTTATATTTAATATTAAGCAATATTTTTATTATGAATTTAAATTATTTTTCATTAACCTCAAATTTCTAACATAATAAGCGTTAACTTAAGTTAAGAATAATAATTAGTATTATCTTTAAATTGATGTCTTAAAGTTATCAGAAAAATGTTTTCATTCTGAAATGTTTTCATCTTCATGAATCTTGTTCATTCTGACATCTTTTCAAAGATATATATATATATATATATATATATATATATATATATATATATATATATATATATATATATATATATTTATATATATATATATATATATATATATATATATATATATATGTATATATATATATATATATATATATATATATATATATATCTTCCCCTTCTTCGTGGCGCTACAGCCCCATTTGGACCTGGACCTCCCGTATTTTCTGCGTCCAGTCGTCTCGTCTTGCTGTTGTTTTCCAATTACAGACTTTTAATATTTGTTTGGCGTCCTCTTCAATGTTGTTTATCCATCTCTGCCTTGGTCGTCCTCTTCCCTTATATATATATATATATATATAAAGATTACATAATAGCTACTGTACAACGAGCCATGGTCAATTTATTTACTTTTTTTAAAAATTATTATTGTCCGCGAAATGGCGGACACCAAACCGATCGGCACAGCACGAGGAAACCAACAAAAAGTTTTCGTTCTATTGAAATAAATTAAAGAATAAGATAAATTTAAAAAAAAACTGCGAAGGTGCGCATTGGGAACGACAAGGACACCGAAGTCACCAGCACACTGGAAAAGGAATATTTAAAGACGTAAAAGTCAAAAACTGAATCAACCACTACGGAGTTTACCCAAAAAACATAGTAATACGGAAGATACCCTGATCTTCCTAGAAAGAAGGAGCTCAACGACACCCATTTAAGAAATTATATACAGGTGGAACTACTAGAGAACACAAACCGCAGCAAAAATAGAAAATAAATAACAAAACAGAAAACCACCCATCCAATTAACTGTGTCTAGATCAAGACATATATTACAATAACGACAGAGTATGGTAATCAACAAGTCTAAATTGGTCAATCAACTTTTTCTAATCCACAGTGGAAATATTCACCAGGAGGAACTTTACAAATCACTATAGCGGCTCCTGGTGTGTCAAGTATGTGCGAGGATGCAACGGTAGATTAGTAATTTCTTCCAGGTTGGAGGTTTTCAACAATTTTAGGAGTGCACCCACGGCATCGCGTGTAATATTGTAATCATTCAGCCACTGTGCTAGTTTTGTTGATAAAGTTAAATTTGTGTCAGCTGAATCAATCACTAAATTACATATATCAAAATTGTTACTAATTTGACTTTCATTACTGTCGCTACTGTATTATCACTATCAATTGTATTATCACTATTGCTGTCATTCATTTCATCTATGTTGTCTTTTATAATACTGCTGTCATTATGAATAAAGTGACCACACGTCCCGATTTTGGCGGGACAGTCCCGATTTTTGTAGGCCTGTCCCGCGTCCCGCCGATTTTTAAAAATGTCCCGCTTTTTAGAAAATATCTGCATTTCTTATTTTAAATGTACTGTAATATATAATATAATATTTTTCACATATTCCCATAAAATCTCCTTTTTTAATGTCAACCAATGAAAATTTTTAATATCCTCGAATTGAAATGTCCATTCTTCAAGATATTCCAAGCAGGTATTTTGTTATAAAAATTTCTGACTTGTTTCAGAAAATCCGGTCGTTTAATGGCACCTTGATCTGAAATTTTCATTGGGTGACATTAGAGGAGATTTTATGTGAAACAATCTTTTGAATATATTAGTAAACATTTTCCGAAAAATAATAGTTGCGAAAATGATCTTTTTGATGAGGTGTTATTAGTAATAAGTTACGTTACTGATGAAAAAGTTAAATGTTGGTTGTCTGCAAATGTGTAAACAGACAAAACAGTGGATGGAGTTATTGCTTCATTTTAAACAGAATAATATTTTCAAAATATTTTGATAAGGAATATTATTCTCTATGAGAATTTGTATTTGTTTTAAAATGAGAGAGTTTTTTCTAGTATCAATAAAATATGGACAACTGAAAAATACACAGTTGCACATTAAACTTTAAAATCTATATAAGCTATATAAGCGAAAAAAATAATTTGAAAAATTCATATGAGAAATGTCACGACATTTTATTAAATGATCCGAATCTATTGCAGAATTCATCTTAATCAACCAAAGTAATCATTATTTTTTTTTAATAAAAAATTTAAATAAATTAAAAATCATAATGTTCAAATTATTGCAAGAAAAAAAAATTAAGAAATTACTATGTTCTCTAATTGACTCATGACTTGAAATAAATAAATTTGACTTTGAAATAAATAAATATAATTAAAAGTACGATTTGGTTTCCTGCACTTTCGTTCGATAAGTCCATACTGATGAAGCCAAAAGACAGAAACGCGTCTATGTTCATTATTATTATTTAACAGGTTATAGTATTTTTTAGCAACCCACATGGTCTCTCGTAGCACAAACGTGCAGGAAACCAAATCGTACTTGTAATTATATTTATTTATTTTATATGTCATGAGTCATGACTGAATTAGAGAACATGGTAATTTCTTAACTATTTTCTTGTAATATGGAAATTCGCATAGTCAATTTTTTCCCAATTTTATATTCAAATTATTATTTTTTTAAAATATTATAGTTACCAATAATTAAAAATAAACACATTTTTGTATATTTATAGACATGTATATGAACATTATTATGAACATTACATTATTCGTCTGCTTTCATAAGTAAATTATAATTCTCATTTCATCCCATTTGTCCCGCTTTGTCTCAATGAAAATGTGGCCACTTTAATTATGAAGCAATTATCCTGAAAAAAACAAATGGATTAAAAACGATATGAATTGTCATACTCATTAATGCTCTCATTAATGCTCTAAATTATCCTAACACTAATTTTCTGTCGCATTTTCTAACGCGCGAAGTAGCGCTTATAGTAAGATATCCGACTCTCGAAATATAAGACGTGGGTTCAACTCCAGTTCGCAACGTTAATTTCAAACAAGAACTAACAAACGTACGTCTTCTAATGTGTTTGCTGTTTAATATTAATTAATCAAACAACAAAACAGAACTAGCAATCCATAATAGTGTGGAACTATTTTTATTTTATTATTATTCCGGAACTTTTATCTAGTTTTGTTTTTCTTTTTTAATCTGGCTCATATACACTTCAAATATAAATTATGGCAGGATCCAACAATCTCTTGTGTAATACTTGTCATGGTAAAATAAACAAATCAGCTTACAAGGTCTGCTGTCTCAGCTGTAAGAAAACAAATCACATAACATGCGTCAACCTAACCGAGGTTGATGCCAGATTGATGCAGAAAGAAAAGAAATCGTGGTGCTGTAATGGGTACAGTGGTGCTAATCCTAACTTACATGATGCTGGCGGCTTCTCCAAACCTCGCACTAGCATCTCACTTAATGCGGAGGACATCGACTTCAAATAATTCTTGATCTAAAGTCAGACATGAGTGACGTGAAGACCTTCATGGAATTCATCAATGAAAAATTCGAAGAGGAGAGGAGAAAAAATTTCGTTCTCACCGAAATGCTCCAAGAAACCAAGGAGCATTAAAATTACATGCAAAAGGAGATTGACAATCTCAAATCGGCATTAATTGAAATTAAGGTTAACAAGCTGAAGAGGAACTTAATTATTAGTGGTGTCCCTATTGATATTCAGAATAAGGATGATAGTGTCAACTTAATAATGAATATCAGAAAATGTATTCATGGTAACATAAACACCCAGGATATTGTAGACGTCAGAAAACTGAATTCCAAAAAAGGACATTTAGCCATAGTGAGCTTCAAAGAAGTTGTTCATAGGAATGAAATCCTGAAGAAAAAGAAATCCTTTGGAAATTTAACATTGACACAATATGGCATTCTTGGTGCTGACAACAAAATTTATATAAATGAAGACTTGCCACATGAGACCCAGGATCTATTCAGGAAGGCCAGAGCCCTTAGGGACTTTAATTATAAATTCATTTGGCATCGGGATGGGTGTATATATGTTCGCAAAGACGAGTCTACAGACCCTATCAGAATAAGAAGCGAGAATGATCTGGATAACCTATCCTATTATTAGGTTCATGATCTCTTTGTTATATTGTTGTAGTGTATTAATATTGTTAAAGTGAAAAGAACTAAAAATTTCAAACTAATTAATGTTGTACATTTGAACATACGCTCACTCTGTGCGAATTTATGCAATTTTAAATGCCTTATTAACAGCGAGAGATACGAAATAATATGTCTTGCAGCAACCTGGTTATCTCATAGAATACCTGATGATGTGCTGCAATTCGATGGATATAACTTATATAGGCAAAACTTATAGGTTGCAATTCTTGTAGCTGTTACTCCGAGTGCGTGTAATATTGTTAATAAAGGTGGAGAATGTTGTAAATCTTTATGGATAAGGGTTGGAAAGGGTAATAATTCACTTATTGTTGGAGCTGTATACAGACTACCTGGTGGTAGAATTACGGACTCTATTAATGAACTTGAATATTTACTAATTGGGTTGAAGATGCAAAATGACAACATCTTGTGTATGGGAGATTTTAATATTGACATTTTGCGGCTCACAAATATAAGGTCATGGAGTTCAATAACATGATTGATGCATGTAGTTTTCACCAAATAATCAGTGATCCCACGAGAATTAGTCACACAAGCTCGTCCTTAATTGACTTTATTTTGGTTAATAATCACAATATTGTGGAAATTGGCTACGTAATAGATGTAAATATGTCGGATCACTGCTTGGTAGGTTATAAGCTGATGTATAGTGATAGTATCTTGGCGAAAACAACATATATGAGGCGTATACTTAGCAAAATTAACATGAATCAATTTAAAATGGCTTGGATTTTTTGCGTACAATAAATAGATGTTTTTTTACAAATAATAGCTGGAAAAATACAAAATTCGGTTTATTCATACAAAAATCGATTACATCATCAAAAAAAAGTTGCTTCGTCCAAAATAAAATATAAACGCCCAATAATCGATTTATTCTAACAAATAATAATGGTTTAGTACAATAATTGATGAAATTGTACAAAATAAAATAAATTCACTCAAAAATGGTTTAACTGTACAAAAAAGGTTGAACCATCCAAAATTTGTTTGCACTTTACAAACAATTTTTTCATACAAAATACAATTATTTCTTCCAATAAACGAATAAAATTTCCAAAAAAGTCTATCATTGGGTTAAATCATCACCAACCGTTGTGAAAGAAGAATTGAATGGTCAATCAATTTCTTACATCGGTACAAACAGTCAAAAGATATCATAAATCAATATTTCAGAGTACAAAACAAAGAAAACCTGAAAAACTGGAATGGTTTTGAAGAAAATAAATCAATCATCAAATTTCAATGTGGAAAGTGACTCGGAACATTAATAAATGGGAAGAATCTTCCTGTACATAAATGTGGTTTATGAAGAATTACATATGTAAGTACAGTATTGGAATCGGAATTCTCTTGAAACTTGTACAAAGTTCCATTGACACTTAAATAAATTCCATTGAGTAGCGAAAGCGTGAACGACCTGCAAAATCTAAGCCAGCATTAGTTCGTCAATGAAGTTAAAATATATAAAAAATTAACCAACACATAATAAATTACACATAATATATATTTAATAAATTTATTTAAGAAGTAGGTTTTAGGAATTAGTATCGTTATATACTCGCATTGGCCACCGTATCGCTTCTTCTCGTCAACCTCTCAACTGCTGCTTCGGGTCTATCGCCCTCGCCAGGTCCATCAAATATGCCCCTGCGTGTCTCGACACAATCTCAAGTGTCCTCTTCAGCACTCTAGTTTGGATGTAAGCTTCGATGTTTGGTGTTATTCCAATTTGCTGGTTATATCTGCTGAAGCTTTTTGTAACCACCCCGTCCCAAGTCATCACATACGGGATAATCTTGGTTTTACACTTATATTTGTAATATTTCACTCGCTACCATGTCGTACTTATGCAGTTTCGTTGTCTCAACCATTTGCAGCTGATCCTGGCTTGTTATTCCAATTTCAATGATAATAGCTTCATTTCGTTTCTTAAAAATCACTACAATATCTGGCCGGTCGTGTGCTACTCTTATTACAGATTATATAGCATATAATATAAAATAAAACATAATATATTACATACAATAGATTATAGGTAATAGTTATTTGATTATAGTTCAAATTTTATATCAAGCAATTTGTTTTTGTGTAAAGAGCAATCAAATGGATGAATGAAACAACCTTTTTATGTACACGTAAACCTTTTTTGGGTGAATTGATTTTATGTTGAATTAAACTTTTTTTGGATGAAGTAATTTATTTTGTACGAAGTAACCGAATTTTGGATTGATTAATTTATTTTGTATTTATCCAGCCATTTTTTGTAGAACTTCATCCTTTTATTGTATGTTGAGTTTTGTATACTTGTAATCGAATATTGGATGAATAAATTTTAAGCGATTTAAAATGGACTTGTCAGCTTTAAGACTAGATGATATCTATATAGTACCGGATATAAACGCTAAAATAAAAATCTTTACTGAGAGAATAATATTTCTGTTTGATCACCATGCACCTATTAAACGATTAATAATCAATAGGTAAGCCAAAAAAACCTTGGGTTACACCAAATTTAAAAAAGATTTATAAGATGAAGAATGACGCACATTCTAAATATAATAAGACTGGGTGTATTTCTGCGAGAAAATGTTTCAAGGATTTGCAAAACTTACCACGCAAGAATTACCACGCGACAAGAAAAAAGAGCGTATTTGAAAAGTATCACAACTATAGGCTATGAAAAGATTATTTGGCAAGGTTTAAAAAACATCAGCACTACCTGCCCAAAGACTAAACCAGGCTTGCCAGAATCATTGGGTAGTGTCAATGATCTAAACAACTATTTTGTAGGGTCTGCTAACCAACTCGCTCAAGAAGTTGATGAAAATACTGTTCTAAGTTATCAATATTCTTTTATACGGGAAATGTCAGATTTATTGAACCTAAATGCGGTAACTGAAACTGATATTCACAAAATAATTCTCAATATAAAATCTAGCGCTATGGGCTCTGATGGAATAAATATCAACATGATAAAAAATTGCTTACCTCAGATACTTCCAATTATTACTCATAAAGTTAACACTTGCTTACTAGACAGCGTATTTCCGGACGCATGGAAACATGCTTATGTCCACCCAATTGCAAAACACGCATGCGCTAACTTAATTACTGATCTAAGGCCTATTTCTATTTTGCCAACCATTTCCAAAATCCTTGAAAAAGTGGTGGACCTGCAAGTTATGAAGTTTCTTGAAGTAAATAAAATCTTTTCGTCGACTCAGTCCATTTTTAGAAAAGGTCATAGCTCCACTACAGTACTAATGGACGTAGTTGATGAAATAGCTAGGGCGCTTGATAGCCACAATGTAGCTGTATTAGTAGTATTCGACTTCAGCAAAGCCTTTGATACGGTCAATCATCGTATGCTTCTTAGTATTTTATACTATATAGGAATGTCCAAAAACACAATAAAGTTTTTTGCTAGTTTCTTGCGGGCAGAAGTCAAAGGGTTACTTTACAAAATGATATCTTTCTATATATAGAAAGTATAGTTGTAAATGGTGGTGTGCCGCAGGGTTCTGTATTGGGACCATTATTGTTTACTCTATACACTATAAATATTGGAACATCAATAAAGAATGGTCTTCATCATCAGTATGCTGACGACACACATATTTAATATATACTTTCCCTTCTGATAAGCTTGAACTCGCTGAACGATTTATAAATGATGACTTGAGAAGTATAGCTAAATTCACAACTGGACATTCCCTCACGATCAACCCGAGCAAGACTAAAATCATGGCATTTGCCTCAAAAAGAAAACAAGTGGCTATTAAGGAAAAACTGACAATTACCATGCATGATCAGCGCCTAAACATAACAAATTAATCAAAAAATCTCGGACTATTAATTGATGACATTAAAATTTTCATTAAAATCACATGTATCAACACTTTTAAAGCGTGTTTATTTAAAATTGAAAGTGTTGCATTCCTGTAGGCGTGTCTTTAAACTTAAAAAGAAAACTAGTGATTGCCTATGTTTTGTCAATGCTTAGTTATCCTGAATCGGTGTATACTAGTTTCATTAATAATGCAGACCGCGCCAGAATACAACGAGCACAAAATAGGTGTATCAGATTTGTACATGGCCTAAGACCTCGCCAAAAAATATCCACGGAAATTCGATGCAAATGGATTAATATGCAAAAACTTCGAAAATTTCATCTTACATGTCTTTTTAAAAAAATTCTTTACTGCAAATTACCCAGGTATCTGTACAACAAAATAACCTTCAGAACGGACGTTCATACAATTAATATGCGTAACAAGGGCTTGTTGACTCCACCTATACACCATACCTCAAAGTTTAAATCTTCGTACACTTACCAAATAACGTCCATCATTACCAATCTACCAATGGAGTTAAGGCTAGTTGAACGAGCGTTGAACAGTATAAAAATTATATTAAAAGGCAAAGAATACAGTGTGCAAAATAGAGTTAGCATTTAGAAAAAAACCGGCCAAGTGCGAGTTGTGACTCGCGCACCGAGGGTTCCGTACAAACTTGTAAGTAAGGTATCTTTTTTTGTGGAGGACGTTACAAGCACATTCAGTTAACTTGACAAGTGGCTCTCATAAAATCACGACCATCTTAGTACCGCTGCAAGCATAACCTCAACATGTCGTTGTCGTACGATGGAATTCTACCCTCTATTTTATTACCATACATCCTCCATTCACTATGAGTGTTTAGGGGTTCTGGAACTTCACTATTTGTTTTTACTGCTCAATTTTGCTTGTATACCTATATACCCTGTATAAAGGTATACAGGGTATTTTTTTTAAATAACGCGAATATTTTTAAACTTATAAAAAGAAAACTTTATTTTAGTATTAGACTTATACACTAACTTATATTAAGATCTAACTATTTCTAGATCTAATATAAACTAATATATTAACTATTTCTAGATCTATTTCGATACTATTAACATTCAGTTGTTGAATTGACTGCTTTTTGGGCAATTGGACTACCAAAAAATATAGGGCGAACGTGATTTAAGTATAATATACTTAAATCATATTATCTACAACATGTTATGTAGATTATGTAGATTATAGTATAATATTATTATTTAGATTATCAACATAGTATGTAGATTATAAAAAAAAATTAGACGAAATATAATATATACAGGATGTTACGGGACTTGAGTATGTCGCATGTCGGTTATAAACAAGCAAAATTTAGACATAATATACACCCTGTATATATTATGTATATAGAGCAGAGATGTTATGGATATGAAATTTCGGATCTGGATGCGGATACGGATATAGGAATAATGTTATACCGGTGTCGGATACGGTTACGGATAAGAATTTTTTTCGGATAATCCGTTAGTTTCGTTTAGTTTCGGTTACGGATATCAGATTTCTAAGGAATGGTAAAAGTAGAATGCTAATTTGTAAAAAAAATGATTTTATTTCTATGTTATTATTTGTACTACCTACAATCATATGTCATACAACTAAGTACAACAATATAAGTAGGTACTACAATTATATGTCATATAAGATATATAAGTTATTAATATTTATCTACGTAAAAATGCAAAATCATAATTATAATAAACAAAAACAACATTATTCCTTTTTGTCTATTATATATTTTCTATTAGATATTGAAATATATTTATAGGAATTATTACAACATATCAGTAAAAATTATCCGAAATTATTCGAAACTTTTATATCGGATTCGGTTACGGATATATTTTTATTTCGGATATCCGATAGTTTCGGTTACGGTTACGGATCTCCATAACATCCCTGATATAGAGCGTACGTGATGAAATGCATAACGAATATAAACAAAGAAATTTCAGTATAAACAGCTTGGTGCCAACACATACTTTTTAACCTTAGGACCTAACTGTATGCAACCCATATGCTTCTGGAGCCTGACAATACCACTACGACAACATTAGTGTATTGTCACAAGTTTCTAATAGTAAATTCGCATTTTTCTTGTAATTAAACTACATATTTACGGTTTTCAGATTTTTCCCTTTACATGTGCTGTAAGACACCGCTTCTTGCCAAATTTCATGATTCTAGGTCAACGGGAAGTACCCTATAGGTTTTGATTCCCTTGTGAAATCGCAAAATATGCGACATAAACGGTCATATCTTTTGATCGCGTTGACTTACAAGTTTGATTTTTTCGCGGCCGAAAGAGACCGTAGACCCGAGTATTTGTTGAAAATTTCAACTTGTTACCTCTACGCGTTCCTGAGAAAATGGTCTTGACAGACAGACAGACGGACAGACAGACAGACAGACAGACAGACAGACAGACAGACAGACAGACAGACAGACAGACAGACAGACAGACGGACAACAAAGTGATCCTATAAGGGTTCCGTTTTCGGTACGGAACCCTAAAAATGAACGTTAATATTCATCTACTTATTTTTCCTATGTTAGTCGGTGTAAGGTTTACGTAAAAAACCTAAAGGTAACAATAAGGGCTTATTGAAGATTGAGAAATTCTTGTTAATTTCTTGAATAAGTCCTTTTGTTCTCCATTCTGTTCCATTTCTGTACATTTGTATTTAATGTGTAATATTTTTAATTTGTTATTTAATCAGATTGTATATTTCTTTGTATGGAGGACAATAAATGATTTAATAATAATAATAATTGATTAATACTAATTAATTTTCATTTTCGATATCAGGATATGGAACGATTTGAGTATTTAAAAAATTATATTAATACTCCTAAATACTCATGAATAGAGGGCGGATTATATGCACCAAAAAAACGAAATATATGCGCATATATATGCATCGATTTTTGAGGAAATATGCACTCAATTCGACCATATAAGCAGTAGGTACAATATGCAAAACTTTGACAAAAATTGATGAAGAAAAGGTAGAAATAATTATGGCCATCTAATATTTTTATTCACACAACATTTTCTTAATTCTAATTAACAATTATTAAATAAACAAAAATATAGGTACACTATTTAATTGAATCTATATGTAAACTTGGCCACTAATCAATTCACAAACGATACCGTTTTTTTACAAAATATTTATGTAACAATTGATAATCAAATGTTCACAAGTTTCAGAAACAGATTTTAACAAACAGAAATTTTTGTCTCCTGTCCGAAAACATGGAACATATGTTTATAAATCGAAAAATTTCTTTCAACATCTACAGAAGTAATTGGTGCATTTTTCATTTTTACAATTATGTCTAAATCAAAATTAATATCCTCAACTACTTCGTCTTTTAAAATTTTGTTGATATTTTTTAATTTTAAAAATTCCTCATATTATTGTATTACCGCTTTAAATTGTTTGTGTATAGATTCACCTACTCTACCTTTTTGAAGGTTTTCTTCTATAATTCCAAATTCTCAATTAAAATTCTTCTATAATTTCAATTGATTCTGATAGAAGCAACCTTATGTTTACTGTCTGTGAATAGAGTTTGAGACGAGGCAATAGTTTACCTTAAGAAATGCAAGGTGCTGGGTTAGTACTTTTACCTTTTTTTTTGCAATTTTCTAAAACGGCTCTGGAATAACTGATTTAGAGAATTATATCTTTAATACCTGCAAAATTATCAGCATACAAATTTGCTGCGCCTAACCACGTACCCCATCTGGTAGGTCTTATAGGTTCAGGAGGCAATTGAACATTTGGTCACCTTATAAAATTGGACTCTACTACTGGCAAATGAGGTTTTAAAATTATTTTTTTGACATTACTAATTAAATCGTAAACAACGTAAAATTTAGCAGATTTTAGCAACGAGCAAAATTTAGCAACGAGCAAAATTTAGCAACGAGCTAAACAGTTGCGTGAATAATGTAACAATTAAAAAAATAAAATTTTATGCGCCTGAAGGAGTTAAGCAAGTTGGTAAAATTACAAGCACAGAAATGGAGCAAAATGCCACAATTGTCTGTGCCATGAATGCATCAGGAACATCATTCATACCACCCAAGTTTGTATATCCACGCCAAAGAATCAAGCCAAGTCTTAACATTGGAGGGCCCATTGGAGCAATCAAAATCAGGGTGAACCACCAAAGAACTTTTTGGAAAATGGCTTCGTCACTTTGCCAAACATATTAGTTAATTCTCGACAATCATGTCACTGAATGCTTATCAATATTGCCGGGAAAATGGGATTCATATGCTATCTTGGGATTCATATGGGATTCATATACCTCCGCACACTTCCCATAGGATACAGTCGCTAGATGTTACTTTCTACGGCTAATTGAAAGCAGCTTATCATAGAGAGTGTGACTTATATATGAAAAATCGTCCATATGAAAAAATTACTCATGTTGTTTTGGCTTTCATTTTCAACAAAGCCTATTTGGGAGTAGTTCGATGGACAAAGCAGTAAAAGGTTTCGAAGTGACTTGCATTCATTCCATAAACCACAACATGTTTGGTGATGATGACTTTATATAAGACCTAATTGTTGAAGACTTAATCACTCGAGACGAAAATTCAATCAAGAATGACAAAGCAACGGAAGCACTCTCAACACATCTTACAAATGAAACCGAACTTATTGCTCGCATTTCACGTAGTAATATTTTGGAGGTAAATCCAGTGCTTTAAAAAATTCAGAGGACGTTATAAGAAACAACACTGCCAAATTTTGACCGTCACACCCCTAAAAACACAGCTAGAAGATAAGGAGAGAAAGAGGAGATTAAAAGCGGAAGAAAAAAAAATGCAAAAGAAAACATGCAAAAGGAAAAGCTTTAGGAAAGAAAAAATCTGTGAAGAGAAGTGTGTTAATTTCTAGTAGTGAAAAAAGCAGCGATGACGTTCCACTAGCACAAATTATGTAATGACAACGATAGAAATGAGATGGGCATTGATGAAGACAATGACAATACTTGTGATGAATTGTGAAATGTTCAATATATGATGAATTCGGCCGTCACAAGGAAGTCTGGTTTCGTTGCCGCGCTTGTTCAACCTGGATCCACAAGCAACGCAGTGGAAAAAAAAACGGCAGAAAATTATATTTGCGACTTCTGTTAAGGGGTTAGGCCACCCTACAGGCCGAAAAAATAGGCTTTATGTGATTTTTTTTTCAGGGAAAATATCAAATAAATCGAGATTACAAAGTTATAAGTTTTTTGTATATATATATATATACAGTAAAACAAAATTTTTATAGAAACATTTATTTAAAAATGGCGGCTGTTTCTCAAATGCCCTCTTTTTTGAAACTGTCCACGGCCGTACCAACAGCTACTTTAAATTTTGAATTATGATAAAACACCAAATTTTTCTTTATTGTGCATTACACAGTAAGAGAAGTACGTGGGATATTTTTCGTATATTGTTTTTTTGCCGAATGGCGCACTTCCAAAATCAAACTTTCAAAATTCGCTGAAAAATCGCCTGAAATTTGCTAATAACAAATGAACTATGCCATATAAAAAAGAAATTCTACATAATTAGTTAGACAATATATTTTTAAAAACCTAGTAAAAATTTGACGTGGGTTGGTTGAAAATTGTAAGAGTTATGGGTACGGCCAACATGAAAAATGGCCACAAGTTTTGAGATAAACGCGTTGCTAATAGTTACAAAAGCATTAACCGCATATTTACTTTCGTACGGTACTTCGAAAAACAAGCAGGTATTTTCCGGCAATAATCTTTTGATATATCATTTTTGAGGTCCGGGGGGGCCATTTAAAACAAATAAAAAAAAAAGTTTTTTGAAAATGCTAGAGTGGCCTAACCCCTTTATATAAATATAAGCCACTTTACCTAGTAATGTAAAATGGCTGTGAATTTAACATTGTTTTCATGCCTAAATAAAGATTTATGAACCTATATATCGCCTATTATTTATAACGGTATAATCACACCAGGACACGCTATTCTCAAACCAGTTTGATAATGCCGCCCGTTTATAAATTTCCTTTTTCTTTTTGCATAGGTATGTGCTTTTAAATGGAAATATTGTATTTAAATTTGATTGCTAGGTAACCTGCAAAAATAAAAATATAGATTGAGTCGATCTGATCCGCACTAGTAGAACATTATAGCTAATCCTCTTACGGTATTATCTAACCCATATCCCATAATTATTGCATAATCTATTTGACATACTCTATAAGTAATAGTGAAGTAAATTCTTAATCTTGCTAATATGAGTTTTTTTTTCTTCTAATATATAAAATAATGAATAAATAAATGATCATAAATGAAAGTAGAAATAAGAATAACCTAAAATGGTATGTTTTGCTGAACTAAGATCCACCAACATTGCTTAATACTTTCTTGAACTATGCAAAGATTTTTACTAGGTTTCGACAATTCCAATTCTTCCGCCCTCATAATGAGAGTGCTCAACAAAGAAGAAGCAACTTCTGGATCGTTTTTCATCAATTGTTGCATATTTTTGCCACTGATCTCTTGATATGGCAGCTTTTTTAAATTATTCAATGTGGGCCAATTGCCTTCACAAGCCTCACATTTACATAAACAAATATTGACCATATAAATCTTATCTCTCCGATTTTTCTGTTAAGGCGTAAAGAAATCTGAAATCATAAATCAATTAAAATTAATTTTTTTAATTTCATTTAAACATTTTACCGCGTTTCGTAAATATTTCAAATTCGTTCTTGTATCTGATTTTAATTTCAGTTAAAACATAATATAATAAATTGAAAAGTATTCTAAATATTCAATGTTTAACCATTAAAAACCAATTAAAAAAACAATTAAAAATTTATTTTTTTCAATATCAATAATAAACATATTTTAATTTATTAAATACGAAACGACTAAAATTTTATTTGAAGTGTATTACCGTTTATGGCTAAACCTCATGTTTAGACCTTTAAACCTCATGTTTTTGATTTGTGCATGTAAGCTTCAGCGTCTCCATGGTAGATTGTAACTACTGAAAATGAGAAAATGTGGTAAGAACTGTTGGTATAAGCTAGGTTAGATTGGGTTGCACACCGCGAAGCGGAAGATAAATCAATGCCACATACGCGCGACAACGCGAACTATGGATCCAAAATTATAAAATGTGGCAAGAACTATTGGTTTATAAGCCAAGTTAGATTGAGTAGCACACTGCGAAGTGGAAGATAAATCAAGACCACATATGCGCGACACCACGAACTCTCGATCCAAAATGAGAAAATGTGGCTAGGACTGTTGGTTTAACCTAACTTTTGGTCCAGATCGAGGCGTCTCACTGTTAAGGTGCGCGACAAATATCTCGAAGTGAAATCTAAATAACCAAAGTGGCAATAGACCAAAAAATTCTACACTATTCGTTATAGTGTACAGAATTTGTTTGTGCTTCTAAAAACATTAAATTTTTTGTGAGAGAAGACTTGATATTGTGAAATTGTCCCAGAGACAGAGACTCTCGTGTTAATTGTTTTTCATATTTTTCTTTTGTATATATTCACTCGTTAGATGTATATAACTATGTGTAATATTATATACCCCGGACAAATGCTAGTATACAGCTAATTAAGCTAAGTACATATCATAGTTATTAACTAACAACCTCACTTTCAAACTCAAAAAATGGGAGACAAGGAAACCAACGCCAACTGCGAGAAACAGTCTGGAAGCAAGGAACACCCGGATGGTAGAAACCCTTTTTTTAAGAGGGAAGGGGTGCAAAGATCACCGCCCACAAATACTACATATAGGGAAAGGTCCTTAACATTGACGGAAAAACGCGACACTAGGAAAACAGAAATTCAGTCTCATGACGACTCCGAGAGAAAAACCGACGAAAAGACTGGAGATTAGCGAAGAAATGGGTAAGGACCTGGAAACTATTATCATGAAGGCAATAGCGACTACCAACGAAATCTGCATGCTTGTAAAGGCTAACCCAAATATAAAAGCTGATTTAAAAAAGCAACCGACGAAATGTGGACATTAGCTGGAGCCCTGGAGAGAATCTGGGTAAATGAACAGCCGACCCAATATGTTGAGAAGCAGACCGGTCCAAGGGGAGACCCTATGACCAAAGAGGTTGGCACACAGATGGAAGCCGCGAATTGTGATGAAGCAGAAAAGCTGGTAGAGACGCTATGTCAGGAAATAAACAGCTGTAGTGCCTATGACTAAATGGTTACCTGGGAAAAATAATACAGAATCCGTGGACACAGAAACAACTATTAGTTGCCTACAAACCTTAAAGGCTCTGATTACAAAGAGCGGAAAGAACAACATTGCGATATATACTAAGATCTGGCTAAGTATGAAAAAGCAATTGAATTTACATTCGCTGATACCGACATAGAGGTCAGAATATACAGGCCACAGGACCACTTAACAACGAAGAAAGAGCCAAATCCTGAAAAAAAGATACTTGGATAGAAGTCGTTAGAAAACGCATGCATACAAAGGCTGAAGGAAAAGTAGTTAATAGAAAAAAATGTAATACAGAGGCAGTTCTCGTCAAAGAGAAAGAACGCTCATATTCGGATCTTGTTAAGAAGGTACGCAATGAGGTTGATACAATAACAAGCGGAGTAGACATTACAAAGATGAGAAAGGCTAAATCGGGGGAATTACTCATAGAGGTGAAAGGTGGCGAATGGCGCAGGAACTGAGAAGAAACATAACACAAAAGTGCCCAACGATCGATGTTCGCTTCAAAACAAATAGTGTAATAATTCACGTCAAGGACCTAGATACTGTGACTACAGCAAGTGAAATAGAAGAGGTAATCAAAAAACAGCTTGGAGTTGAAGGACAGGAGGCAAATATGGTGGTAAGAAACATGAGACCTTGCTATGGGGAAAATCAAATTGCAACCGTGGCACTACCAAAAACACAAGCAATAAAATTTCTGAAGAGAAACAGAATCAGAATAGGTCTGGTACAAAGTATAATAAGGGCGAGAATACATCTGATAAAATACCACAGACGTTGGCAGATGGGACACACTGAAAAAAAATGCAATGGACCTAACAGAGAGAATCTTTGTATAAGATGTGGCCAAGAAGGGCATATCGCCAAACAATGCAAAGAAGAAAAAATATGTCCCTTATTCCAAACTAAAGGGCATAGGGCAAACTCTGGGACATGCCCTAACTTCCAGAATTCGCTGTGGGAGGCAAGGCCAGTACAAAATATATCAAAATGTTGAATATAATACAACTAAATGCAATGCGGTGCCGTGCGGCGCATGACCTACTTAACGCCACAGAGACAGAGCTAAATATAGACCCAATTATTCTAAGCAAACAAGGGGAAAATCACAGTAGCACACAAAAAAGACATATTTTCTGGAATTAATTTAAATATTTATTGGAATATTTTCTGGAAATAATTAAAAGTAGGTTTTATAGCAATACTAAAAAAGTACAAAATGTAATTTTTTCAATAAAAAACAGTTAAAAATGGCGGCTGCGCAACATATGCCCCAAGGCGCATATTTTTGAAAGCGTGTCGATGGCCGAAGACATAGACTCCTTAATTTTTGACCTGGAAGTAAAAACCAAAATTTTTTAGTTTCCATATAACAACAGCTAGCGAGCTACGTAGGATTTTTTCGATATATTGATTTTTCGCAAAATGGTGCATGTTTGAAAATTAAGTTACATTTTTAACAAAAAAAAACGCCATAAAATCGTCGATAAAAAAAACTAAGCCATATAAAATAAAAAATCTTACATAGCTCCGTGGAGAAAGATATTTTGAAGTTACTGTCAAAATTTCAAGTCGATCAGTAAAGATTTGTTCGAGTTATGTCTTCGGCGAGCTCAAAAAAAGTGGTTTCGAGAAAAACGCGTTTAAAGTTAAGTACTGAAAAACCATATGAAAATTTCATATACCTCTAATCTGCAATGCCTGCACCGTACAGTTGACCTTCTAAATACTCTTTTAAATATTCTTTTTCTTTCCGCATACTTTTCAAGTCGAGTCCGGCCTGTTTTGCGCCATCACTAATAGATTTTTCCGCCTTCTTGATACGCTTTTCGGCGGCCTCCACGCATAGGTTGAAGCTGTTCGGGCCGATTTTCATTCTCATGACTTCGATGAGGTGTAAAACTGACATCAATCCGTCATTGAAAACGGATGTTGCGATGTTCGTACCGATGTCAATTATTTTTTTTCCAGAATTCAAGCCTTTCGGTACCATAGCCCAAACAGTAGCGTTGAAACTTTCATTGTTGTTTTGCGTATATCCCCCGATGCAGCGAGTAAGAAGATCATCCGTGACCAGTTTTTCGTAGACAGGTTTTATCGCTTCGAAAACTTCTTCACGCATTGGTGGTTTATGCGTATAGCGTTGGGAGGCGTTACCGCAGAATGGAAAATTTGGGCACTCGGACACTTTTGACGTATTCCATCATTTGGTATATTATTTTTTTAAGACCCTAAAGCACCTTGGTGCATAACTGCTATTTTCCCGTTAATGACAATGAAATAATTTTTAGTGCCTACTATTAGATGTTGGTAGAATTTACTCCATTTCAAAAGATTCAGTTTATTGTTTTTGTTGCAAAATGTTTGGTAAATCTACAAGTAGTATGTCTGATTTCAACGGTTTTTCGGATTGGCAACATTTTTTATTAGTTGTTAACTTTGAAAAGGCATGAAACGAGCGATTTTCACAATGAAAATGTTAAATCATGGGTGCAATTAAATAATACTCCTATGTTAAAAACTAAAACTACTGTAAACCAGATGCAATTGAGACTTATGGAGTCAGAAAAAAAGCATTGGTGTGATGTATTAGAAAGAATTATTGCTGTTAGAAAGTTTTTATCACGTCAATGTCTGGCTTTTCGAGGTTCATTGAAATTTGTTTTAGGCATGATAACGGTGATTTTCTAAAATCAATAGAAATGGTAGTTTCTTTTGATTCAGTTATGCGAGAACATATTCGCAGAATTGAATTGAAACGTGATTCCAATGGGATGGGTATGGCTTACTATTTAGGAGATCAAATCCAAAATGAAATCATTGAGTTACTCGGTACAGCGATAAAAGGTTATATTTTGGACAAAGTTAGAACATCTAAATATTTTTCAATCATATTAGACTCCACGCCAGATACAAGCCATATAGAACAAATAACACTAATACTTAACATGTTTATCTAAATAATGTAAGTAAAAAAATAGAAGTATGCGTCACTTCATTGGTTTCTGTCCAATTACCAGTTCTAAAGGTGAGGGTTTATTAAATTTTGTAGTGAATTTGTTTTCACTATTAAACCTTGACATTCACAATTTGCGGGGGCAAGGTTATGCTAATGTTTCTAACATGCGCGGAAAACAACGAATTGCAGAAAAAGAAATAGAAATCAATAATCGTGCATTTAACGTTCCAAGTTCAGCTCGTAGTCCAAATTTGGCTGTCAATGATTCGGCAAATATAACCTACAAAATTGTATTTTTTTCGACATAATTCAAGAAATCTGTTTTCTTTTCAACATCTACAAGAAGGTCATCATCATTTGCAAACATTTACCGGATTTAAAATTAAAATCATTGAGTTCAGTAGAATTGACGCAATGAAACCATTACGGTATCACTTAGGTGAAGTATTTGATGCTCTGTTCGAAATATCTGAAAATACATCTGAGTGGGATCGTGTCACAGCTCATAAAGCGCATTTGCTTGCTTTAAAGGTTCAAAATTTAAATCTATTTGCTCTGTTGTAGTCTGGGATGAAATTCTGAACGAAATTAATTATTTAAGTAAAATGATGCCAAAGTCCAACGATGAACTCAAATATACATGATACTCAAATGTGCATTTTACTAAATAATTTGATTGATAAGTTTACAAATCATCGCACGGATGAACACTTTGAAATGTTTTTACAAAAAGGTACGGAAATCGCACATAAACTAAATGCAGAAACAGACTTTCCACCAATAAATACACTTCGCCCAAGAAGAAAACCAGCACAATTTCACTATGAACAACGCGATGAAGTTATATTAGATCCTAAAATCAATTACAAAGTAGTTTTTTTAGAATCTTAGATTAAACATTAATGTCCTTAACAAATAGTTTTGAAGAGTTGAAAATTTTAGCAACGTGTTTAGCTTTTTCAATAGTTTTCATTATTTACTAACCCTAACGAAGAATTGATGACACTTTGTAAAGATTTACATCTAAAACCCAAAGACGATTCAAGAAATAAAGCCGATATTGACGGTATTGATTTGTACAATGAACTTAAAGCTTTGAAGCAGTTTGGTAGTGATCCATATACGCTTTTGCAATATCTTTTACAAATAATTTAAGATCAACTATTCCAAACACATCAATAGCATTTATTCTTAATGCTATTGATGTGTTTGGAATAGTTGATCTTAAATTATTTGTAAAAGATATTGCGAAAGCGGATCACTTATTATTATTATCGTACTCCAACAGTTACAGTTGCATCTGGAGAAAGATCCTTTGGAGAAAGTTAGAGTTGATTAAACATTATTTAAAATCAACTATGCAACAACAAAGACTGACTAATATATCTATTATTTCGATGGAATCTGAAGTATTAGATAGTTTGAATATAAAAGAAATAGTAGCAGATAGCCTAATAAGGAGGGTAAGCAGTGGGGTAAAAAGAGGTCAGTTTTGCACGCGGGCGGTGAAGTGCCCAGCGGCGGACTTAGTGGTCGATAGCCATTTGTTACTGTTGGTGACAATAAAGATTATTATTGAATAAAATATATTATGAATTAAAATTATAGGTTTTAGAAAATCTAAAATTTTATAATTGAAAATAAAATTATCTAAAATCTATCTTAAATAGTAAAAAATTTATAGTTTCTAGTTTATTTCTAGTTTAAACTAACCTTAAAACAATGTCATTTTATTTTTAGAAAACTTTATATAACAAGATGGATAAAAAAATAGGCTCGTCCAATTAAAAAATGCTACATTTAAAGAACATTGACTAAAACCTAAACATCTATATAGCTAGAATTTCAGAACTTTTTATAGCTAGCATTTCAGAAAAAAACCGGCCAAGTGCGAGTTGTGACTCGCGCACCGAGGGTTCCGTACAAACTTGTAAGTAAGGTATCTTTTTTTAAACTTATAAAAAGAAAACTTTATTTTAGTATTACACTTATTCACTAGCTTATATTAAGATCTAACTATTTCTAGATCTAATATAAACTAATATATAACCTATTTCTAGATCTATTTCGATGCTCTTAATATTCAGTTGTTCAATTGACTGCTTTTGGGCAATTGACTACCAAAAAATATAGGGAGTACGTGATTTAAGTATATGTAGATTATAAACAAAAATATATATATATATATATATATATATATATATATTACCATATATAATATATATACCTAATACTTACCATATATATATATATATATATATATATATATATATATATATATATATATATATATATATATATATATGGGAAGTTGCATGCTATATGCACAAAAACAAAAGTCATTTCAAAATGAATAAAGACAACCATACGTACAATACAAGAAGCTGCTTACAACTCTATACCCCGAGAAGCAACCTAACTCTATGTTCTAAAACAGCTAATAGATTAGGAATTAAAATATATAATAGTATACCAGCCAATATAAAAGATGAAACAATATACAAGGTTTTCCGAAAAAAATTAAAAATATATTTAATTGAAAGGTGTTACTATGACATCGATGATTTACAGGATAAATGAACTTGTATAAAATGCCTATATTAACTGTATACACATTTATACTCATATACTCATTTATGTACCTATGTTTTAGTATGTGTTATTGTTTGTTATTTTTTCTGTCGTGTAAGAACACACCCCTTCATTCTTTTCTTGACATATCAATATGTATATCAATGTACATCCTATGGATAAATAAATATTTTGATTTGATTTGATTTGAACCCATATGCTTCTGGTGCCTGACAATACCACGCAACACATTAGTGTATTTTCATAAGTTTCTAATAGTAAATTCGCATTTTTCTTGTAATTAAACTACATACCCGATGAAAAAAGATTTTGTATGATTATATATAATTATATATGATCCATATATAATTATATACAAAAATTGGCCAGATCTGAGTATATATAATTATATATGATCATATATACTTATCTATATATGGTTATATATAATTAGATCTGAAAATTGGCCAGATCTGTGCATATCTAATTATGTATACTTATATATGATCATATATAAATATATATGATCATATATCTTTTCTTTGTTTGGAATTTTATATTGCGTTGACAAATAATACGATCATAATAAACCATACATATTTTGTAGGAAATTTAACGCTCTACAAAAAGGTCTATGATTTTTTCGTCCACTGGTTCAAAAGTTATTCGAAGTCTATTTTTACTATAACTTTAATTTTGACCTCGAATAACTTTCGAACCAGTGGAGTTAGCGAAAAATCATGAAAGACCTTTTTTGAAGAGCGTTATAAATTTCCAAGAAGAATATATATTATTATGATGGTTTATTATGATCGTATTATTTATCAGCGCCCTATAAAATTCCAAAGAAAAGAATTTTCCCCGTGTTATTTCCATTTAAAACTTTAACTCTCGTGTTTTATTTGCCACACTTTATCATGGTCTTTACTTCATGATTTTACTTCATGGTACATATTAATACGTCATCTAACTTCGGTTTGGTTGCTGTCTTAGTAGAGTGAAGTCGTAATATGTCAGTCGTTGTATCAATTCGTTGTAATAAGTTGTTTAATTGGGTGTTTAAATAAATACGTTTTTGTGATAAATATATTCTCTTGCTCCTACTCTACATAAAATTGTACTAACATGTTTTAATTATTAAAAAAAACGAAATTGTAAAGGTCGATACTCATGTGCGCGACACTCGGCTGCGCAAAGTCGCGCGACGTCGTCTGTCAAATAATGATTATAAATAATGTTTTAAATGGACATGTAGTAAGCTGTCGCATGCCGCAAGTGAGAACGTGCCCATTTAAAATAATGTATGTAATTATAATTTGATAGGCGACATCGCGCGACTTCAGGTAGCCGAGTGTCGCGCAAATGAGAATCTACCTTCACTGTTGTCTAGGCAGTGTTTGTTTCTTATTTAAATCATTCTCTTTCGATGTCTTTTCGAGGTGGAGGTCCATTTTTTTTCATTTGCCAATTTTAAGGCATAATCTAGAAAAGAAATCACAATATCATCAAATAAATTCAAAAAGTTTGGGAAATCCAAATGTACATGCCTTAAGCACTTTATATGAATAGTGAAACTATATATATATATATATATATATATATATATATATATATATATATATATATATATATATATATATATATATATATAATATATATATATATATCTATATATACTATATATATATATATATATATATACTATATATATATATATATCCGTTGGTTCACCGGTCCAACTTCTTGCGAAACATTTAGCAAAATGTTTACAACCATACGCTGAAGATTGTGATTCCTATGTCCGCAATGCTGAACACTTCATAGACATACTGAAAAATCACCAACTCCAGCCCGGCCACCTCCTTGTGAGCTTTGACATTGTATCTTTATTCACAAAAGTACCGGTCCCTGAGGCCTTAAACATCATAAGATCAAAATTAAAACCAGAAAAGTACGTATCAGATCTGGCAGAACATTGTTTAAAGAATACATACTTTAGGTACGGTGGTCAAATATACAAACAAGTCCTAGGAGCACCAATGGGTTCACCTCTATCCCCAGTAATAGCCAACATATTTCTTACAGATTTTGAGGAAAAGGCAATCTCATCAGCCACACTTAAACCTACACTCTGGTTAAGATATGTTGACGACACATTTGTAATCTGGCCCCACGGCAGACCAGAGCTGGACAAATTCCTTACCCATCTTAACTCCCAACACAACCAAATTAAATTCACAATGGAGATAGAAAAACATCAACGACTTCCTTTCTTGGATGTTTTGGTACAGAAGAGACCTGACGGCACCTTGAGTCACACTGTGTACCGGAAACCAACCCATACAGACAGATATCTGAACGCTTCTTCGCACCATCATCCCAAACAACTAGCATCTGTAGTAAACACTCTTACCACCCGATCAAAAAGACTAGCCAGCTGAACTTACCGAAAGAATTGAGGAACTTACGAGAAGCTCTTTCTTCAAATGGATATCCAAACAGCTTAATATCCAGAGCTTTTCGTCGTACAGAGAACAGTAGCCAGAGAACTGAAGAACGCCAGAAACCCGTTAGCACAGCATACCTATCATATGTTCATGGATCAACTGACAAAATCTCCAGAATTCTTAAAAGACACAACATCGACACCATTTTCAAACCTAACCAGAAAATATCCTCCATGCTACGCAGCGTTAAAGACACCATCCCGTTAGAATCCCATGGAATTTACGAAATACCTTGCGGAACATGTGAACGAACCTACATTGGACGTACCAATAGAAAAATATCTGCTAGGATTCAAGAACATGTAGTTTCAGTCAGACACAGAGACAAAGTTTCATCGGCACTTGTCCAACACACAAACACCGGTCACTGGATGGACTTTAGAAATTCAAGGACTCTTGCACAGATTAGCCACGAAATGTCACGAGTATACAGAGAAGGCATAGAGATAGAAAAACGAGACTACTGCATGAACACGAGAGACGATTCCTTGAGACTGCCCCCAGCAAGGCGACCGATCATATCCACCCTCAAAATGCAACCCCAGATACCCCAGACTCATGTACGACCAACAAGACAAACAAACAACCGAACCGAAGCACCGCACACAACGCGCATGACCCGAAGCCAGACAGCTATAAGTAGTCGCACCGCACGAACGAGCTCTCAGTATGCGTCTAACCGTTGACCCGCACGGACGCATATATCTCTTGAGAATGGCGAATGTTAGTTCGCCGAAACGTCGAGAATCCGGTTCTTTTCAGAACCAACCCTCAACATCAACGCGGAATCCCCGAGAAAACAATACAACACAGGTATCTATCCGCGAAAACCTCAAATACAACAATATATATATATATATATATATATATATATATATATATATATATGTATATATATATATATATATATATATATATATATATATATATATATATATATGTATATTTATATATATTATAATTACCAATAATCTCATTCTTGGCCGTCTCGTTTAAAGCCTTTACAGGAGCTACCTTTCCTTGGCCTAAGGGAGCTCGTGGAGCTTGGCCGGAAAAGGTGCAATTTAAATAGCCTGATGGCTTGAAAACTCCAGTTAACAATCGACGTGCAACATGTGATGCTACACATTGAGTACACATTGACCGAATGGAGTCAAAGTCTGATTTTTTGCAATAAACTTGACTTTTTTGATCAATTTAAACATCTATTTTATAACAATAATAAATTTTAAATGAAAAAGAATTTAACACGTTATAACTGACATATTGCGTTACAGATGCCATAAGGGCATACACCGGTAAAAAGTATCAATAAAAAGGCGTGAGGTAGGCGTATACAATTTTTTTTCTGGAAATGAACGTAATTATAATCTAGAAACATGAAAAGGAAGTGAAAATTTTTTATCAAACATGCAATTTTTTTTATACCCTCCCTTTTTTGGCTTCCGAGACCTACTCGAGAAGTATAAAAAATGATTTTTTTAAATCAACGTAATTATCTAGAAGCGTAAAAATGAAAAAAAAACTTTAATCGAATCTTTAATTTTTTTTTTGGAAAAAATATTTTGTTTCTTTTTTTAATTATTTTTTTTTTTAATTTTTCAATTTTTACGCTTCTAGATTATAATTACGTCGATCCTCAAAAAATAAAAATTTATATGCGCCCTTATGGCATTTGTAATTTCAGTATAATAGCATATAACAGAGCATAAGTTAAGTAAATACAAATATTATTTTTTTACTGATAAATATAATTACAAAAAAAATGTTTTGGAAAATGGCACACATAAATTCTCTTGTTTATTATTAAAGAAAACATTACATGATCTTCTTCTGGGGGATGATCCTTCATTATCCTTCATTATCAAAAATCACTTCATTATCGTCAACTTGACCATATGAATGGTCCCTCTCGCAATTTATAACAAACATTATAATAGGTTTTGTTATAATTATATATGTAACTAATATTATTTATGCACACGTTGTTTATCCGGCTGCCGAAACACGCTCAAAGATGAAAACTTCTTTGTGGCGGAGTAGGGCGTAGCCAAGGTTGCCGGTGTTCGGTATTTTACCGAACCGTTCGGTATTTCAGCCCCGTGTTCGGTGTTCGGTACGACTAAAATATTGTTCGGTATTTTTTTCGGAACTCATTTATTTCTCTAATTTATTGATTGAATCACAAATTCAACTCAATAAGCAAATGCCAATTTTGTTGTTTGCCAAACAGCCGAAACAAATCAAGCGTGGACATGGATAAAAAGTGGATAAAGCGTGGTTTAAGGCTGAATTATGCATTTGTTGCAATTTCAAAGTGACATGTCGCGAATTACATCTTCAAATCAAAGAGAACACCCATTTGTTATGAGCGTGCATTAGCAATAATAAATACGATTTTTAATATAGTGTGTTCGATTCGATTTATGGTGTAGTTCCGAAATAAAACTTTTCATTAAATGTTTGTTTTTTCTTTTGTTTTCACCCTATGTTCGGTAATTTGGCCGATCTCATCTGGCAAACCTGGGCGTATCACGTGATACACCATATGTTTAGATATTTGTCTCTGGTTTAGTATCATAGTCACCTAAACCGCTGCATATAAATTTTATAGCATAATTTTTTTTCTTTTTTACGAAATTAAAAATAGTATACAAATTGCGCAGGGAGTACAAATGCTTCAAAATCGAATGGATGGACATTGCTAGAAAAATTAATAAATTAAATAACTACGAACTTCTAGGGAACAATATTACAAATATTAAATTTGATATAATCGAATGTAATTTATTTTTATCTAATGGTTATGAAGTAGAAAATGTGTCTGTTTACGATCGTTTAAAAATTGATAAAGAAATTTATACTTCGGAAATTTACAAAGCAGTAAAAACGAACAGCTACGCAGTCGAAATAGACGTTAATGGTTCCATTATTTACGGATCGATTAAATTATTTGTTAGAATTCAAAGTGAAATATTTATAGTCATAAGCGGTTTCGCTGTTGAACATATTGTTCTGTCACTTCTTTTCGAGAAAAACATTTGAGCATGTTATACCAATAGCAGACAATACTAGTTTGATGTTGCTTAGATTAAAAAATATTAAATTAATATATCAACTTGTAAGACTCGGTAGTTATGTTTGCAAACAACCAAATAATAATATAAAAATGGTTTGGTAATTATATTATTGACTAATGTTATGTAGAAAATATTTTTATTTCATAATAAATATTTTTTCTAAAACTACAGTATAATCATTTTTAAATATCTCCCAACAAGAATAATTAAAAATTTACATGTAAACATTTATATTTCTCATAAAATTGACATAATGTATGATTTTACATATTTATCAGTCAGGTCTGATCAGATCTAATTATATTTAGACATATATCATCAAATCTGATCATATATAGTCATGTACGATTATATATATATATATATATATATATATATATATATATATATATATATATATATATATATATATATATATATATATATATACATATATATATATATATATATATATATATACTTATATCAGCGAGATCTGATCAGATCTAATTATATATAGACCTATATATATAATCAGATCTGGTCATATATAGACTTATATATAATTATACATATCCATATATAAGTCAGGTCTGATCAGATATAATCATATATAAACTATATATAATCAGATCTGATCATATGTAGACTTACATATATTTATACGCAGGCATATATCAGTCAGGTCTGATCAGATACAATTATATATAGACCTATATATAATCAGATCTGATCATATATAGACCTATATATAATTATATATAATTATCTATAATTATATATTATTATATATAGACTTAAATCAGCTAGGTCTGATCAGATCTAATTATATATAGGTTCATATATAATTATATATAATCCCAAATATAATCATGTATGATTATATATAACTCCATATATAAGCATGTATAATTATATATAATTATATATAATTTCATATAAAATCATATCTGATCATATATAATTAGGCAAAATCTTTTTTCATCGGGTATTTACGGTTTTCAGATTTTTCCCTTTACATGTGCTATAAGACACCGCTTCTTGCCAAATTTCATGATTCTAGGTCAACGGGAAGTACCCTATAGGTTTTGATTCCCTTGTGAAATCGCAAAATATGCGACATAAACGGTTATATCTTTTGATCGCGTTGACTTACAGGTTTGATTGTTTCACAGCTGAAAGAGACCGCAGACCCGAGTATTTGATACAAATTTCAACTTGTTACATCTACGCGATCCTGAGAAAAATGGTCTTGACAGACAGACAGACAGACAGACACACGGACAACAAAGTGATCCTATAAGGGTTCCGTTTTCGGTACGGAACCCTAAAAACGAAAAAAAAAAGGATTTTTTTTAAATAAACTACATATTCCACTCAAAGACCTCTGGGAAGTTACAACTGATGTCAGCAAGCGACAACGAAGTGGAGGTTAAGTCGCTGGGCACCGCAAATTCATGTATTACAAATTATAACGTAGGATCATTAAAGAACTGGAAAGTAAGAATATTGTTCTCGAAGATAATATTACTCTTCTAAAAGAGAAAATATTTTTTATTGACAATAAGCAGGTCAACCAACCAATACGTGAACCGGCAAATATCCATATTAATAAACAGGTGTCGGAACCAGTACTAGAAGTTCGTAACCGTGGCGCGCATGAAAAAGTCACTGTGCAAAAACCACAATCAAACTAAATTAATTGCGATGCGGAGTCTCAAATCGTCCGCGCGGAAATAAAACGTCCGTGCGCTCAAAACGACGCCGACCGTAAAGCAGTTTGATAAACCAAAAGTAAACAATTCACTTAATGATAATAATGGTCTTACTGTTTATAAAGGGAAAAGACCAAATAAAAGAAACAAAATAATCAGCACTGGTAGTAATACATCGGGAATAATTTCTGCGGAACCCAGAAAGACACTCATAAACAGAGTACAACTGGATGTAACTCTGTCAAAAATGGAAGCTCATATCAATAAAATACTAGTCAACAAACAATTTTCTTTTTGAAGTGAAAACTTCTATAAGCGCGCTGAATGACATTTAGGTAGGGGGTAAACTGATACATTTGCGCCATCATCATCAATAGCTGCGTTCTATAAAAAAATTTCTATTACTCAAAGATGTGCTCAAAAGAACGCAGCTATATGCATATGTTTTAAGTTGGCTCTGAACATCAAACTTAGTAGTCAAAGTTTTTGGCTGGCAGTGTTGACAGAACGTAGAATTTCTAAGGAAATATCAACCTGTAGAATTAGTGTGCAGAAAAAAAGAGTAAGTACTTTTACCGGATGTAATAGTAGATGTACTAGTGCCGGATTAATGGAAAGTAATTGGCAGTGTCGACAGACTTAGAGGCGCTGCGTGCCTCTAAGGAAATATCAACCCCTATAATCAGTGTGCAGTACCAGAGTAAGTACTTTTGACGGATGTACTAGTAGATATACTATTGCCGGACTATTGGAATGTTCAGATTACTGGATTGTATCGAAGAATTCATGGTAAATCACGAATCAGACGTATCAAAGTTTTAGGCAACCTAATGTACTCGCGTGCTCCCCAAAGGAAGGAAACTCCAAAATAAAATTAATAGTCAGCGATATAGAGATAAGAATAAGAAAAAAACTCTTGCAATAGTTAATTCAGAAATTTCTAAACATCGAACAATCACAGCTGAGAAGGAGGAAAAATTAAACGTCGTAAAGAATATTGCAAACAAATAGTTATTTACATTAGAGTGCTGAAACGTTGATTTTACAATGCAATAGCCCGTTTGGGGAACGAGCCCGAAGGGCGAGTATTTGATTTTTTTGATGTATTTGATTTTTTGAGATTTTTTGGCCGACAATTATTATTTAAGAAACAAATAGATTTAGATTGTTTACAATTTTGGTAATTATTTAATTTTATAATGTTGGTACTGACAAACTTTGACAATTTTACTAATTCAAATTTATTAGGTTTTTCATAATATGTCATTTTTCCACATGTCAGACGAACATTAAAATTAAAAAATCAGTCTTATTTTCTACATTATCGTGAGAAGTATGGTGTAAAGTAGCGTTTTCTAAATTATATTTTATTTTCTTATACTTAATTTAGTTTGTAAGTATCCCTGAAAGGTTAAAATTTACTGGTCACTTTACCGCATCGTAGCCGTACTTTGCAACATTGAAAAAATTGTAAAAATGTATTGTAAAAATCTAGTTTCGCTGGACGTATACACGATGTCCAAGCTAGCTTTACAATTCAGGAGGCCAAAAAATTAATTTACATACAGAAAAATCTTCAAAAGCAGTTATAAGGCATGTTTCTAACTCACAAATTGCAGACCCATCAACAAGGAATGTGCCATATATCCTAGCAATTCATTTTGCTGACCTATCCACACATAATCAACCAAACATTCTGGATTCAAATTTATATTATGATGATGACATTAACAGTCATTCTCCTTCAAAAGTTAGATATGTTCCAGAATTACATAAAATAATACTAACAAACTATGTACCAAATTTGATTAATTAACATACTGATAAATCCTCAAAACCGGTTTTAAAGCTGTTTTTTTCAAAAGTTTTCACTTCAGTAGGCAGTGCCTATTTTTTTTCTTCTTTCTTATTTTCTTCTTTTATTTTGTACCTGTTTTTTAATACCTATATAATTTGTATGATATAACTACGATTTTAATGTGTTAGGTACCATAATTTATTCATTTTTTGTCTTCATGTCATCACTTTTACTGATTTTAAAAATGACTGTGCTTTTGTTTCACAGCGACTATCACAGATTGTCTTTACTAGAATCCTAAATTTTTTCGGCCACGTCAGTAGAAGAGATAGACAATAGAGACAACCTAGAAAAACTGGTGATACAGGGAAAAATGGAAGGAAAAAGACCAAGAGGAAGACCGCCGATGAGGTGGACCGACGCTATCAACGCAACAACCAAAAGCTCGATAACACAAGCAACAAGGGAATCTGGGAACATGGAAAGATGTCGGGATAATATACGAAGAGCGACAGTAAAAGAGTAAACCATAATCACCACCTCTCTGAAAAGAGAGAAAACGAAGAAGAAGAAGTGTTTTTGTTACATTTTCATTTCATTTTACTCATTTTCACAATTGTATGTGTATAAGTGCCTATTTTTAATTAAATGTATAAATTGTGTTTTATTGTTATTTTTATTAATTGATTTTATTAATATTCATATTTTTTCTACTGATATATGTGAAAATGGCAATTTTTCCACGGTTTACCCTACATGAAAGTGACATTTTTCATTTTAGAGATGAAAATATTTTCACATCTAGAGATGAAAATGAGCATTTTAAATTTATGATTTTCTCGATGAAAACACTACATTATAACCTAAATTTGGACTTATGGACTTATTAATAACTTCAATTTCAATGAAATGTTTTATGTACAAACCTAAAGCGAACCTGAAACTATTTAAAAAACCGAAATAAAATGTGGAAATTTGACTTGAAAAGTATCACCTTCTATGAGAATACAACATGTTACCGTGGAATCGACCAAACCAACAATTAAATTTGTATTGACAGTTCCGACAGTTCGCTTCGAATTGAATTTATTAAAGTCGAATTAAGGATATCAGTCACATAATATCAGTAGAAAAAAATTGCATTTACTAATCGAGATGAAAGCGTTTTTTAGGTTCGGAGTGAATGCTCACTGGCGCTCTTGAACAAACTCTCACCTCACCAAAAAAACGCCTTTCATCTCTTGTAAAATATACCATTGTATATCTCTCCAATCAGAGCATATATGTATATTTATTTATAACATGTATATCGTGTATTTTATTATATATGTAACTCATGTTGTAAGTTTTCTCCTTTTGACATATGTAATCTGTTAGTGGTAATGGCATCAATAAATTATTATTATATTAGGTTTTTGAAACCTTAAAATTCCTAAAACTGAAAATCAAATCTGATAAAATTTAAGCTTCTCAGTAGAATTCTAGCAAATTTATAGTTTTTTTTTTAAATAAAAATAAAAATTGTCAAAATCAAAAAAAGTCAAAAACCAAAAAATTTAAAAATGTAACAACGAGATTGGTCATTTAATTTATACTATATACTTTGTGGTAATGATAAAATTGCAGATACTTTTGCTACCTTCTTTAATAACATAGGTACGGATCTAGCCGCCAAAATTAACCAAAACAATGTTAATATAACCACGAATAAGATAAAAGTTAATGAAAATACAATTTTCCTAAGTCCAGTCCAGTTTTCCCAACTGGGGGAGTAGATGGAATAAGTAGTAGTCTTGAAATGTCAAGTTAAAGACATTAGTAAACCGATAGAACATATTTTCAACCTATGCTTGACCAATGGCATATGGCCTGAATCCCTTAAAAAAGCTGAAATTATACCGGTGTATAAATCTGGTGATAAGCATTTAACTAACAATTACAGACCTATTTCATTAATTTCGAATATTGCCAAAGTTTTTGCAAAACTTCTACATTATAAACTGATAAATTTTTTAAACTTAAATAAAGTAATATCAGACAAACAATTTGGCTTTATGAAAAATAAAAGTACAAATGATGCGTTAGTGTATGTAACTGATTTCATATTTAAAAACATTGATATTGATAAACCAACAATAGTAGCTTTTCTTGATTTAGCTAAGGCGTTTGATACTGTCAACCACAAAATTCTCCTTTCTAAGCTTGAAGCATATGGGCCCTAATCCCATATGCTTCAAGCTTAGAAAGGAGAATTTTGTGGTTGACAGTTTTGGGTTGCTTATGATTTGATAAAAAGCTATCTATCTGATATAACTCAATTAGTGAGGTATAATGATTGTTATAGCAAAACACATATTTTAGTAACATTAGTTCCCCAAGGAACTATCTTGGGTCCTTTACTATTCATATTATATATCAATGATATTTTTAACATCCTACCTACTGGCAATTTAGTTTCATATGCTGATGATACGGCTTTGTTATGTTCGGGTCAATCCTGGGAGGAGGTAGCTGCGAAAACTAGGGTATGGTTGAATAAGATTCATATATGGCTTAGAACTAATCAACTATGACTAAACATTAATAAAACTACTGTTATAACTTTTGGGTGTTATCGCAATAGTATACCTGTTAATATCAAGCTATATATTGAGGATATGGAAATCATGAGAGTCGACTCCTGGAAATATCTTGGAGTATATCTTGATTGCTTTATGAGATGGGACTACCATATTAAAGAAATTTAAAAAAAGACTATATACTTGATCTTTGTGTTTCATAAACTAAGTCATATTCTAAAACCAAAAGCTATCACGGTTTTATACCATGCCCTATTTGAAAGTATTGTCAGCTATGGTTTAATAGCTTGGGGTAGTGCCTGTGCTAATGTAAATAAACCACTTGTCGCTATACAAAATAGATTGATTAGAATAGCAAAGGTTAAATCTGTATTAAGTATTAATAAACTCTATATAGTGAATATTGTGGTTTATTTTAATGATGAATGTAAAAGAATATATATGATACATATTGGAAAAACAAGAAACAACTTGATTATTTTGCCAGAGACTAATAAATCCATTAACCAAAAAAATGCGCGTTATACGGTTACTAACAATTTTAATAAATTACCGAATAATTTAAAAAACCTGATGGGAAATAAACTAACTGTCAAAAAAATATAATTAAATAGATCAATTCCTGGTAATTCTCTATGAACTACTGTGATAATCTACGATTGAATCTTGTGTGTTTGAAACTTTCTTGGTACTTAATGAGGTTGACATGGGATATGTGTGTTTATGTTTCAATATGTACTGTTTCGATTTTCTGTGGATCTATGATATCTATGGTTATTAAGCTTAAGTATGAACTATTAGAAGGATTATGTTGATATTTATGTTGATTAGTAATATTATGTTGAATTAAAATTGTTTTTTTATTATTTTAAGTACTTAATTTTTGTAAATTCCAATTGTTTGGAATCCAGTTCTATGTACAGATATTTTTTTATATATCTCTATAGGACACAATGTATCTAGTAGTATCTATGTACTTTGTATATCATTTGCTGGATAAAAATAAAATAAAAGAAATAAAGTTAGTTTGAGAACCCTGGAGGAACTGCAACTATATGTTTACTATTTTTTTTTAATTTAAAGTCAATTAAGAAAATTATCAATAAATTAATCGAAATTATTCGAAATCTATATATTTAAAATTGATTGAAACAAGTTTTATGAAATCTTGAAAGGTAAATCCATTAGAAAAATCTTTTTTCTAAAGATTAAAAAGCAACACATATTAATTATTTAAATTAAATTGCCATTATTCGAAACAAAAAAAATTTATCATAAAAAAATTGTTGCATTAATTTCTAAAAAAAAAATACAATTTAAACAAATAAAAGAAAAACTATATTTTAAGTTGAAAATAAATATGCAAACGGACTAAAAAATTCGATGTTTTTATTAAACAATATATATATATATATATATATATATATATATATATATATATATATATATATATATATATATATTGTTTAATAAAAACATCGAATTTTTTAGTCCGTTTGCATAACGGACATCATGTGCTACTAAAACTAGTAGCACATGATAAAATATTATTATTTTAATATTTACTTAGTGTGTATAAATAATTGATTTGGTTTGATACAACTAGCTTTTCGCTCTGACTGTATCACATCCTCCCACTCTCGAATTCACTGTTGGCTACAAAACCTACCTACCTGCAACGAGCGCTGCCTCGTCGCTTGTGCGGGCAGCGAGAGACGACCCAACGGCAGAGCAAACATTAGTTAAAACCCGTACCTACCAATCGCAATAAAGCGGCGGAGTCTGGTAATGGCGCCAAATTCAAAAATGTAGTTTAAGTTATGGGCAGTGTGTGCGCGAAGTGTGTTCCTTGTTTTTTTGTGTCGAATAGCTAACATATTGCCGCCCAATTTTTTAGAGAATCTTGAGTGTGGTTATCCCGATTAAATCAGCAGTTCTTATTGCTATAATATATATTTTATCATTTCGCTGAAATATCTTTTTTATTGTTTTAATAAAAATAATTACTATTTCTTTTTCAGTTTTACATTAGTTAGGTTAGTGTTACATCCAGCATGGAAAGGTAATATATATAATCTTTTAACGTATACATATTTGGACATTCTACTTTCATGTTTTAGTGTCAATAAACTGACCTGTCATGTATGTCAGAAGACATTTGTGACTGTTTCTTCAAAGAATCGACATTTGAGAAATATGCATAATATGCAAGTGGGGAAAAATATGTTACAACGCATTCGTTGCTCCTTATGCCCAGAAGAAAAAAAGGAGGCATTTCAATACCATGAGCTTCTGCTTAATCATTTAACAGAGATACATGGTGTAACTATTAAACAATCTGATTTAAGTTTTAGGAACATTGCAGAATTTGAATCGTGGATGTCAAAGGAAAATAGACAAGTTGATTATGCATGTGTTAGAAGAAACAAACTTAAAACTCTTTTAACTCTTAATAGAAAATATTCCAATTAAGTAGATTATAATTTTCTTATCTATTGTAGATTTTGGTGGTGCTTTGTTGTACTGTGACCTGCATAGATCTATTGAACCTCTTCCTCTATCATCCTACATCATTGGTGTACATACCCATTTAGTTATCTACTATTACACTAAGCTCTATCTACTTTCTATTTTATATATTTTTGTTCCTCTTACATAAATTAGAAGGTATTGGTATAGCTTTTTTGGGGTTTTCAAAAACTTGAGGGGTTTCATATGGTGTGGGTGTGGTGGTGGAAATAATAATAATGTTGTTGGAGAAAGTCACCCTGACTTAAGTGTTGAAGATTTCGCATTGGGGTACATGAATGAATTCATGGAAAAGAAACTTAGAGATAACCAACATGTGATTTGTATGGATGGGACGCATGGAACAAATCGCTGTAAATTTGAATTGACAACTGTATTAATTAAAGATGAGGGAAATATGGGATTCCCAGTGGCATTTTTGCTTTCCAATAGATTGGATCAGGTGATTCAAAAAGTTTTTTTGAAGGCATTTAAAGAAAGATGGGGATGCAGCATTAATGCCAAATATATAATGAGCGACGATGATCCAAAATATTACAATGCATGGACAGAGGCCATGGAGACTGTGGAAAAGCCAAGGAGATTGCTTTGTACATGGCATGTGGTAATGAATTGGAATATTCAAGGCAGATCGAAACTGACGAAGCCAGAAAATAAGTTGCAAATGAAGACTGAAATGAGAAAAATTTTGAAGGAAACGAAAATTGAAAATTTTGTTGCACAGAAGGACAAATATTTACAATATTTAAAAGATGAAGGGGAATTACAGTTTTTAAGTTAGAAAAGTAGGACTTTAGCATAATACACTTCATAAATTTTGGAATGACTTAATTTTTATACATTTGTAGGTACTATTTTCAGGAAGATAGAATTAAGATGTGGGCTCATTGCCATAGAATCAATGCCGGAATAAACACCAACATGGCAATAGAAAGTTTACACAAAGTTTTAAAACATAACAAAATGAGAGGAAATCAAAATATAAGGTGAAATCAATAATATTTTATCTTATATTGTAATTGTTAAATATATTATAATTGTTATTTATAAATTTTTAGAGTTGAAAAATTATTAGACATGTTGGAAGAGCTTGTTGAGGAGAAGATGTGGAAAAATATTGTAAATCAAGAGCGACCAAATGCCAACAATTACTGCCATAGAATAATCGTTGAAGCTCATAAGAAGGCAGAAAAAATTACAGATTTTGTGGAATCTGTTGAATTTGGCAAATTTAGAGTCAAATCAACAACAGGAGACATATTTTATAGTATAACTTACAATGAATTGTGTGATGTGGATTGCCGAATGGGATATTGTCATAAATGCAAAGTTTGTTTGCATCAGTATATTTGTGAGTGTCCGGAGTTTTCTGTGAAGACTACCTTGTGCAAACATATACATGCAGTTGTGCTGCATGAAAGGAGGAATAGTGAGTCTGCTGCATGTGTTCATGGTTTGGGAGAAGAAGACTCCGAAGGAATGTTATACATTCATGAACCCACAACAAGTAAAGTAAAATATGAAGAAGAACTATGCCAGTTTTTAGAAGAGAAAAATAATGAACCAAGCACATGTATTGATAGCGAAAGAATGAAATAGGTGTGTTGAAGAAATTATACACAAGATGTGGAATTATTTTAATATTAAATTTAAATATTTTTACAGATTGAACATGAAAATATTGTCAGTAAAGTGAAGGCCTTACAAGGGGAATCATTAGATGACTTTATAAACATGTGGAATGCTTTTGAGAATTTGCAGCGAGACAAGAACAATGAAGTATCCAAGAAGAGAAAGATAGAGAAGCAGACATACTTTCCTAATAAAAAATGAAATGCTGGTAAGCGGCTTTCTTATCTAATTTTGTAAATTATTCATTTAACCATTCGATGTAACAGCCGTAAAAAAGATCAGTCATTTGGGGTTGTGAAGGAGGTTGGCGGAGGATTAAAAAATTCTACTATACAATCTTCAAATCGACATTTGGAACTAGAGAATAATAGATATATTATGTATTGTAATTTTTTAAAGTATTATGTATTTAGCAATGTATTTTAATTTATTTAAGTATTATGTGTTTAGCAATGTATTTTAATTTATTTAAGTATTATGTATTTAGCTATGTATTGTAATGTATTTAAGTATTATGTATTTATCTATTGTATTTCCTGTTTAAGGATGGATCAATCGTAATTACAATATTACATAACTTTCTTTTTTATGCTTGACAGTAGCATTCTCATTTACGTTAAATTCGTATATATATATATAAATATTGTGCAAAACGATTTATCCAGGGGTCAAAAATCGTTTCAGCACCTCCACGTGGTTTACCCCGGGTAAT
Source organism: Phosphuga atrata (assembly GCA_944588485.1). NCBI lineage: Eukaryota > Metazoa > Arthropoda > Insecta > Coleoptera > Silphidae > Phosphuga > Phosphuga atrata. The sequence continues at coordinate 67,496,633 of OX155893.1, read as the reverse complement.
GCTAACGCTGAACGTAAACTATTTTGTAGAATTATAATTTCGTGCAAATTAAAAATAAAAAATTATATGTATCAATAAAAGGAAAATGTATAATAAATTTCATATAATATTATAAAAATCATATAATTTTCTTTTTATTTTCAGAATAGTTGATTCTTCTGAAAACAACTATTCGACCTAGCATGCTATTCGACCCAAATCAACAATTACCCCCAACACTAAAAAATATACCTTAAATATCAACAAATTGATATATGGCAGACTTGATATATAGCGTGCAAGTTCCAAACGGTTCATTATTTCAAATATATTTTTGAATTTGGCGCCATTACCAGACTCCGCCGCTTTATTGCGATTGGTAGGTACGGGTTTTAACTAATGTTTGCTCAACGGCAGCCCTACCTCCTTGTCTAGCCAACAGTGAATTCGAGAGTGGGAGGATGTGATACAGTCAGAGCGAAAAGCTAGTTGTATCAAACCAAATCAATTATTTATACACACTATGTAAATACAAAATATTAAAATAATAATATTTTGTCATGTGCTACTAGTTTTATATATATATATATATATATATATATATATATATATATATATATATATATATATATATATATATATATATATATATATATATAAGAAAAAAATATTTTTTTTCCTTTAGTAGAACTTCGTTTTCTGCTAAAAGAAAAAAAATCGACCCCTTTCAATTCGGATGAAATTTGGTGGGAAGTTTTCTTTTCTTTTTTTTTTCAAAAGTTATTCAAAATTCCACTATTTTCTAAATTGTTCAATTTTATTTTTTGAATATCTCAAAAACTATTCTAGCTACGAAAAAAGACCAGGGTTCGTTTTGAAGAGGATACTTGAGGCTATGAAAAAAAATTATTTCGAAAAAAAAAATTGAAAAATGCCAAATTTATAGAATTTTGAGTTTTTTAAAATCGTCAAACTTCACGATGATCATTAAATTTTTGACTCATTTTTTTGTAGAATACCTGTAACTGGTCTTAAAAGATTCTGAAATTTTCAAAATGATGTTATTTTTTCAAAATTATAATTTTTTTAATTTTGGCAAATAATATAAATGATATTAAATATCATAAATAATATTGGTACCTTTATGTTAAGTTAAGTTAAGTTTGTTTTCAATCCTTTTTCTGATAGTGCCTCAGTTCTTTTTCTTAATCTGAAAAAAGTTAGTTTCATTAATCTTTAAGTCAAAATTTGATATCAATACATTAATAATACACAATATTCCCGTCTTTTTACCTGGTTTTAATTGCTGACTCTTCGACGAAATCGTATGTCCTTGTTTTTTAATAAAAAATCTTTTCCTTCCTCAGACGATGATAGGGTTTTCATTTTTTAATAAAAATGAAAACCCTATCATCGTCTGAGAATGAATGAACTAATGTTCATTCGAAATAGGAACGTCGGCATGACAACTACGTATTCCTTGTATTGGCACAGCATTTTTAAATCTGCTGTACAGTTTCTTTTGAGTGCACTGAATCTGCACATCCGAGACGAAGTCGAAAATGATTCCATTTTTGACATTTTTTTGGCCCATTTGCAAAGCTCATGGGGTGTTTGAATTTGATCTTCAGTTTTTAATTGAAGATTAGCTCGACTAGCCAATCGCTTTATTGTTCCGCCCAAACCATCGCTTGGACCTTTTCCATGCGAAGTTGCAAAAAAATGCCATTCAGCTTTGATTTGAAAATCTTCTTCATGATATAGCAAGTTGACCAAATTATAGCGATTTTTATATTGAGCTACTGCGCCATACAAAAAATAGATTATTTTAGGAATGTTCGGAACTTTATTTTTTAGAAATAAAGTTAAAACTTCTTGGAAACTGTAAACTGCAGTTGTGTTGTGCGTCAAGCAATCTGAAATTATTACCAAACTTAAAGGTACTATTGTATCATCGCCATTCTCAGTAATAGATCTATAATAGCAAGCGAATGGATGGATTGTTGCTTGTTTATTATTCCAATAAACTCCTTGGACACTGTTTTGAAGTAAAAACGAGTAATTTTCAGAAAAGTCAGCAACAACAAGTACTTGTCCAACTTCCAGGTTTTTTTTTGTAATTTGAAAATATTTAGCCTGTTTTTGAGCAATGAAGTCATGCTGAAGTAATTTTGGAATCGATTCTACCAAGTGATCAACAAAGTCATCAGTTGTTTTTATAACCGTCTCCAAAGAACATCGATCCACTTGAGTCCATTCTTTATACATTACTTCATCTACAAAATTATTGATGAAACGACTTTCGATTGTACTTCGCAATTTTGTCGAGCCGGGACAATTACTGCATGTTCCAAAGTAGCAGTCATTCGTTGGTTGTTGACAAATAACAATTTTTAAACAATCCCTATATGACGAAAATGGCTGACTTTCGTCTTCAAGTTTCGGTTTTTCGAGTTTTGCACCATTAAATGTAAGTTTGAAATTTTCATGAATGAGACAAACACATACCACATGAGTACCAGATGCACCAGCAAGAACACAGTCAGGTGGCCTAAGACTTGTAAATTTTGAAAAACTGACTTTTTCGAATGGGTATTTTTGCTTGAACGAATAATAAATTTCGTTCAAGTTAGCTAATATTAGCCGTTTTTGTTTTTGTACTCGTTGACCATTTTCATGAACAGATTTATACTCTTTTTTACCCGGTAATTCTCTGCTGACATCTTGATTTCTATAAAATTCTTGAATTTTGTCTTCAGTACTTTTTAATAGTGGATGATCTTTGTTTTTGACAGGAGTAAATAAAATGCCGTCTTCTGTTACTTTTTGTTTTACCTTGATGCTCATTATTACCTAAGTTGATGCTCCAAAAACGTCAACAATTTTTTGTCATGATATTTCCTTTGAACGTAAGTTTTCGATCGATCTATGTTTTTCTTTTTAATAGGAGATAGATTGAATGTTTTGGCGACAGTATTGAGGCGATCAAGATTAATTTCAGTAGGAGTAAAAGTTTCGCTGGTTGAGCTGCAGGTGTCAGATGTTGAAGTTGTAGCGTTTGATCATTGCAAATTCTCACATAAATTAGAAGACATTTTTTCCTGCAAGCTTTGAGTCAGTAGTGGGGTTTCCTCTTGGTCAGGTGTTTTATGTGGTTCAGATGGAGTAAAACTTAAATTTCCAGAGACACTTTCTGAGCCACTGTTCTCAGCAGTTATAGTTTGTTTAGATGCTTCTAATTTATTTTCATGATGTTTTTTCAATTCTTCATAGATTTTTTTCATACACGAAATACACAGTTTACTTCCTGGTATAATAGAAGGTACACTAACCTTACACTGTTCAAACAAATCAAAAGTAACTGGTCTTAAAAATTTACGTACTTTAACACCATGAATTTTAAATGGATCAGCACAAAGTAGTTGCTTCAAACTGTAATTGATACGATACAACTGGTCATGTTCGCTGCAAATAAAACGAACAATTGTACCACTTCTAGTATTCAATGAAATACGATTTTGATCAGAAAAATCTTTACAAACTATTAATTTTCCCTAGGAGCATTTTTAATTTCTAAATAATCCAATTGAACACTTTTTTTTCTCCATAACTATTTTTTTATTATTGTTACCTTAGCTATTATTGTTATTCTTTACTAGTAAATCACGATCTAAATAACCTCTAAAAATGTAAATATTACAAAAAATACAGACCTCTGGTGAGGTCCGATGGCAATTTGCTCGATACAAAATTTTAACAGTAGATACATAGATATCGGAGTGTAACACTTCTTAACTGACTTAATTTTCAAACTATTACCAAAAAATGTTAATAGTTCTTTTCTATATATATATATATATATATATATATATATATATATATATATATATATATAGAAAAGAATTATTAACATTTTTTGGTAATAGTTTGAAAATTAAGTCATCAGTGTTACACTTCGCCATCTATGTATCTACTGTTAAAATTTTTATCGAGCAAATTGCCATCGGAGACCTCACCAGAGGTCTTTATTTTTTGTAATTTTTTTAATGTATATATATATATATATATATATGTATATATATATATAGTCATTTTTAGGTAGCTGTCAGTGGGCTTGATGTTATGTTGCATTGTTTTTATTAGTGTTCAACAATTAGTGTTCAACAAAAAAAGTTCAACAATTTTATTAGTTATAAATAAAACGCCTTCTCATAAATTTAACACTGATTTTTTTTAGTGTTGTGAATTATAAAATTAACAAAGAACAACAAACATTACAGCAGATATTGAATGTATTGTCCATTTTCACGAATACACAAATTAATTCGCCGTTTTATATTATTTCTACCGGTCTTACTTAATTTATTTGATTTAAAAATGTTTACAAAAGAGCAGAAAACTTTATTGTCGAAAGTTATTTTCATAATGGTAGACGAATGGCAAATTGTGATTGCGAATACAGTATCGACCCATGCATTGAAGAATTTAGGCAACATTTTCCTATGGCTGTATATAATAGGACTCAGTTTAGAAGGCAGGTATTACGATCAGTTGTTTGCTTTCGAAGTACTGGTAACATTAACAAGAAACAAAAAAGTTGAAGGCCTCGTATTAATAATGAGAATATTATAAACAACATCAGAAATGCAGTCCAAGATGAACCTACCACTTAAATTAGGAGAATAGTACAACAGTTGAATTTAAGTCATACTACCACTCACAGGATTATTCGTCAAGATCTTCTCATGAAACCATATAAGATGCAAATGTACCAAGAAATTTTACCACTCGATTATAATAAAAGACTGGCTTGTTGTCGGTGGTTCAATGAAAATATGAATGATAAAGTGTTAAATTTAACATTTTTCACTGATGAAGCCTGGTTTCATCTAAACGGATACATTAATTCCCAAAACATGCGCATGTGGGGTGTTGGCAACCCACATATTTTAGAGAGACCCCACTGCACCCAATCAAAGTTGGTGTGTGGTTAGCAATGTCAACATGCAGAATTATCGGTCCAATATTTTTTCTATGGTAATTTAAACACTGCAACTTATAGAGCCACTATTTTGCAACGAAATTCATGATGATGAACTCCACAATGGCTTCTTCCAACAAGATTCTGCTAGACCGGACATTGCCTGTGAAACATTAAATTATCTTAAAGAATTCTTTGACGACAGGCTAATAAGCAAAGACCAATTTCCACCACGTTCTTGTGATCTAACTCCTCTAGATTTTTTTCTTTTTCCATATTTAAAAAATTCAGTATTCAGCAGTCCAGTGCATACAGTAGAAGATCTGCGAAACAATGTAATAAGAAAATGTAAAGAGATTAACACAGTATTACAAAATGTGTTTAATAACATGAAACGGCGAATAAATTTGTGTATTTGTGAAAATGGACAACACATTCAAATCTGTTGTAATATTTGTTCTTTGTAAATTTTATAATTCACAACACTATAAAATAAATCAGTGTTAAATTTATGAGAAGGCATTTTATTTATAACTAATGAAATTGTTGAACTTAACACTAAAAACAATGCGACATAACCTCAAACCCACTGACAGCTACTTAAAAATGACATTTGATAATTTGTTTATTTTTATGGCTGGAATTAAGAAATGACCTACTTCTTCAAATTCATGGCAAAAGAGGGTTCCAAGACTTTTGAGACTCACGTTATATTACATGTATAAAACAATATATAGTTCATTTTTTAAGAATGCAGTAACTAGAAACCTGATTTACTCTATGACAAATGTTGAATCTAGTTACAAAATTTGGCGCAAAATTCAAATATAGTTACTTGAATATAAAATTGGTAATTTATTAATGGTTTGATTAAATATCTATTAAATACACCAAATGGCAACAATGGTAATAAAATACAAACAAATAAATGGAGAAAAACACAAAAAATCTAAATTAATAAGTACATATAAAATACATATAAAAATATATATTTACCTAAAGTCTTATAACAAAAATTATAATACATAAATAATAAATTGAAAAGTTTTAATAACATCCACTTTGGGACAGCTTTACTAATTAAATCAAGGGAGGGACACGGAAATCTTCTGTTACTCTTTAGCACACAGCGCTCAAGATGCATTGTGTGAGCCTTTCGCTACGTCAAAGCAAGTAACGGAAAGGTCAAGACCTAATATGTCAGAGGCTGAAGGCCATAGGTTTATGTATTTGAGCGCTGTGTGCTAAAGAGTAACATTAGATTTCCGTGTCCCTCCCTTGATTTAATTAGTAAAGCTGTCCCAAAGTAAATGTTATTAAAACTTCAATTTTGAGTAGGCATTGTCTATATGACTGTTATAAATAGTTGTCAATTAAAACATAAATAATAAAAAATTACTAAATTTTTAATTAAGATAAAAACATATCATATGACAATTGTGAATTGACACGGCAGTCATTGACAACCTAACCTAACTGCTCAGCATGCATTGGCGTACGAAAAAAAAATACTTGGAGTTAATTAGTGTTTTTATTTTAATTTTATAATATAGTACTTATTAGCCGTATTATATTTTAAAGTTCTAAATATCAACATAAATAGCACATCCTAAAATATGTGATATTATATTTATTAATTATTCGTAATATTACATTCTTTTAATTACATATCTAGGCCATGGACCGCAAATTTATGTGAAAAGAGAGAGATGAGTATAGAGAAGGTCGAGAAATATCGTCGGTGTGAACTTCTCCTCCATTTAAGCCAATCAGAGAACAGGGTCAAATAAACACTATCTTCCCTGAACTGCATTCTTAAAAAAATGGACTATAGATATATTTATACTATACACTAGGTTCTTTACTAAGACTGTACTAGACGAAGACACAGCTCTCTCTCTCTCTCTGCTCGCAGAAGCGACGAGGCAGCGCTCGTTCCAGTTAGTATATATTTCAGTGCATAACGCACTAAAAACAACACGCTACGAAAATATCACATCCTAAAATATGTGATGATAATAATGTTTAGGCACTGAAATATATACCAACTGGGACTAGCGCTGCCTCGTCGTATGTGCGGGCCGACAGAGAGCATCACAAGCGGTCTCTCGTATTGCTCTGTCTTCGTCTAGTACAGTCTAAGTAAAAAGAACTTGTGTATAGTATAAATATATCTATATTATTTTATACATGTAATATATAATACAAAAAGAAAATTATTCAATATTTAATAATAGTAGCACATGACAAAATATTACTAGTTTTAAAATTTTGTATTTCCATAGTGTGGATAAATACTTGATTTGGTTTGATATAACTAGCTTTTCGCTCTGACTGTATCACATTCTCCCACTCTCGAATTCACTTTTGGCTAGACAAGGAGGGCGGGCTTCCCTTGTTTCTCTCTGCCCGCACAAGCTTAGAAGCCAGCGCTCGTTCCAGTTAGTATATATTTCAGTGAGTTTAGGATGTGATATTTTTGACGTGTATTTTGTCAACCATTATTTTTGACCGTCTTATATAGGCTGTGATATTTTCGTAACGTGTTGTTTTAGTACAGTGTTATTATGTCGCTGTGGTTTTTGGGAAGTGTTGTTTAGTCGAAATTCATGATACATAGTTGAGAAAATAGTATATTCATTATATTTCATACATTCGCTCGAGCGGGCAATTTACAATACAGCCCGTGTTACAAACAATATATTTTATTACTCATGCGGGGGGATGTACCTTTAAAGTTTGGGATCTAGGGGCCATAAGAAAAATGGAATCAAAAATGAAGAATTTGCTTTTGAAATTACTCCGGTGGTGTGGATTCGTCATAAGAACTCTCCTCAGTCTCCGGTACAACCATATAATGTACACACTTTTTAAAACGTTTTCTTTGTTTTTTATTATTTAAATTAATATTGAATATGTGAGTGCGTTACCCAGGTTATGTCGAAATACAACGAGACGTGACATTTCTCATAATAAATAATGTATGTCAATAAGTAGTTTTCGCTCATGAGTAATAAAAAATATATATTTCAAACTTAATAATTAAAAAAAAAAAATGGACATACACTTTGTATTTCATAAAGGACCGCCGATCTGTTTCCCTAAGCTAGTCCTAGATTTTCCCCATTGGGATCTGCCGAAGCAACGCTGTAATTATAACACCTTAAAGCTCTTTCAAAATCCATCGTTTTGTAAAAATTGTTTCCTTTTGAACGAAACTGTGCGATTAAAAAGTCGTTCTTGGTATATTCAAATTTCCATTGCGGCATTATATCGAACAAGTCCATCCCATCCAAAACGACATCTACCAGAACTGCGTTCGTGTGTGCATTAGCCAAGTTTATCAACTCGACTAACTTAGTTTCGCTCGTGAGCATCAGGCAGCGACACAATCGTCTAAAAATATTTTTAGTCGTCCTAACGCTGTCCCATAGAACTTATACTAATGGAATAGGAATACCGTATTACTTACGTGTACCGAAACTGTGTCCAACATCTGTGCGACAAGGAAAGATATAACATTTCTTTTGTTCGCTATGCGCATGCTCCAAATGAAATAAACATTTATTTTCTAACCTTAATTTTAACCATAAATATGGTTGAACTTTAATTTAGAAATATTTTTATTGTTACTTATACAATTTTTATAGCATTAGGTGGTTTTTATTATTTAGTTCTATAATTTGTATCTGTTGTATGTACCTGTTGTATTTGTATCTGGCTTTGTATATTAAAGAAAAAAAGTGTTTATTTTTTAAAAGAAAAATATTTAAGTTTACATAAAAAATAAGAGATTTATCAAAAGATAATAAGTATTTTTTTTATTATTCTAAGTACTAGTATAGTACGATTTAATAACAATACAACTTGACACTGTAACAAGAAAACTACTTCTCTTATTTTATTTAATATTACATTACAACTTTATTACAAATTTACTTAATATATATTACAACTTTTACAAAATAAAAATAAATCTTCTGTAAACTTAATAAAGTCGGAACACAGCTTGAATATATAAATATATTCAACCTTTCCAGAGCTCTATAACACTAATGAGTCTTTTTAGGACAACCAAAAACAAATCTCATGTGAAATTTGTCAGTTATTTTTTAGCTTTCAGGCCACCTTCGTGGCACTCAACAAAAACCAGAAAAATAACATTGTTTTTTAAGATCATGTCATTCCGATAACTTGTTGATACATGATCTTAACAAACAATGTTATTTTTCTGGCTTTTGTTGAGTGCCACGAAGGTGGACTGAAAGATATAAAATAACTGACAAATTTCACATGAGATTTGTTTTTGGTAGTCCTAAAAAGACTTATTAGTGTTATGGAGCTCCAGAAAGGTTGAATATATTTATATATTCTGACCGTGTTCCGACTATATTAAGTTTATAATAATAATAATAAAGGCCTGTATTCGTAATAAACACAAAATATCAATAAAACATGCAATCCATTGGGCGAGGTTCAGTTCGCCCTGTCTACAATAATAGTAGACAAAACGTCTGTTCAACTAACCCAAATAATTAAACTAAAAATAGCCAAAATAATGAAAATAATAACATTTGAAAGTTTGTGACAGAGAAAATGCTAACCAAGCCAAATAATTACTACAACTTTCCTGAATTTTCGAAACGGTTTTATTACGAATGCCGCATTGTTAGCAATATACACCCATTTTGTTGATTAGCGATATTGATATTATCAAAAAAGAAGTAATATACTCTTAATAAACTGGATTAATAACATACATCTAACAAGATGGCAACTGTAAACAACATCGAAAAATACGTGTAGGCCGCGCATGCGCATTTCGAACCAAAGAAATAGAATGAGACTTTGCATCTCACTTCTTGGACACAATTTTATGATTTGTATTCCTGTTCCATAAGTATATGTTCTAAGCGCTGTCCTCGTACTCGTCCTCGTACTAACGCTGTAATCCATTATTTTATTTTAAATTATTAAGTTTAAAATATATATTTTTTATTACTCATGAGCGAAAACTACTTCTCGACATTATTTATTACGAGAAATGTCACGTCTCGTTGTATTTCGACATAAGCTGGGTAACGCACTCATATATTCAATATTAAAAAAGTGACGTAAAGTGTCAGAATTTTTTTTCATTACAAAATATTTTAAATATTCATTACAAATTAAGATTAAAAAAAAACAAAGAAAACGTTTTAAAAATTGTGTAAATTCTATGGTGGTACCGGAGACTGAGGAGAGTTCTTATGACGAATCCACACCACCGGAGACAATTTAAAAAGAAAATTCTTCATTTTTGATTCCATTTTTTTTATGGCCCCTAGATCCCAAACGATACATCCAAATTTAAAGATACATCCCCCAGCATGAGTAATGAAATATATTGTTTGTAACACGGACTGTATTGTCAATTGCCCACTCGAGCGAATGTGCGCACTATCGCCCTAGTTACAGAATATACTATTTTCTCAACTATGTATCATGAATTTCTGGTTCTATGACATAACAACGCGCCACTAAACAACACTTCCCAAAAATCACAGCGACATAATAACGCTGTACTAAAACAACACGTTACGAAAACATCACAGATTATACAAGACGGTAAAAAATAATGGTTGACAAAATACACGTCGAAAATATCACATCCTAAACACACTGAAATATAACTGGAACGAGCGCTGGCTTCTAAGCTTGTGCGGGCAGAGAGGTGCCAAGGGGAGCCCGCCCTCCTTGTCTAGCCAACAGTGAATTTGAGAGTGGGAGAATGTGATACAGTCAGAGCGAAAAGCTAGTTATATCAAACCAAATCAAGTATTTATCCAAACTATGGAAATACAAAATATTAAAAGTAATAATATTTTGTAATGTGCTACTTTTATTAAATATTGAATAATTTTCTTTTTGTATTATATATTTCATGTATAAAATAATATAGATATATTTATACTATAAACTAGGTTTTTTTACATAGACTGTACTAGACGAAGACAGAGTGATACGAGAGACCCCTTGTGATCTTTTTGTCCGCCCGCACTAACGACGAGGCAGCGCTCGTTCCAGTTAGTATATATTTCAGTGCCTAAACATTATTATCATCACATATTCTAGGATGTGATATTTTCGTAGCGTGTTGTTTTTAGTGCGTTATGCACTGAAATATATACTTACTGGAACAAGCGCTGCCTCGTCGCTTCTGCGAGCAGAGAGAGAGAGCTACACAAGGGGCCTCTCGTATCGCTGTGTCTTCGTCTAGTACAGTCTGAGTAAATAACCTAGTGTATAGTATAAATATATCTATAGTCCATTTTTTTTAAGAATGCAGTACAGGGAGGATAGGGCTTATTTGACCTTGTTCTCTGATTGGCTTAAATCGAGGAGAAGTTCACACCGAAGATATTTCTCAACCTTTTCTATACTCATTTCTCTCTTTTCACATAAATTTGCGGTCCATGGCGTAGATATGTAATTAAAAGAATGTAATAAATATAATATCACTTATTTTAGGATGTGATATTTATGTTGATATTTAGAACTTTAAATTATACTACGACTAATAAGTACTATATTATAAAATTAAAATAAAAACACTAATTAACTCCAAGTATTTTTTTTTCGTACGCCAATGCATGTTGAGCTGTTAGGTTAGGTTGTCAATGCCTGCCGTGTCAATTCACAATTGTCATATGATATGTTTGTATCATTTAGATTTTTTGCGTTTTTCTCCATTTACTTGTTTGTATTTTATTACCAATAGTAATTACCAATTGCCATTTGGTGTATTTAATGGATATTTAATCAAACCATTAATAAATTACAAATTTTATATTCAAGTAACTATATTTGAATTTAGCGCCAAATTTTGTAACTAGATTTTGTAACTAGAACATTTGTCATAGTGTAAATCAGGTGTCTAGGTACTGCATTCTTAAAAAATGAACTATATATTATTTTATACATGTAATATAACGTGAGTCTCAAAATTCTTGGAATCCACTTGTGCCATGAATTTGAAGAAGTAGGTAGGTCATATCCTAATTCCAGACATAAAATTAAACAAATTATCAAATGTCATTTTTAAGTAGCTGTCAGTGGGCTTGAGGTTATGTCGCATTGTTTTTAGTGTTAAGTTCAACAATTTCATTAGCTATAAATAAAACGCCTTGTCATAAATTTAACACTGATTTATTTTATAGTGTTGTGAATTATAAAATTTACAAAGAAGAACAAATATTACAACAGATTTGAATGTGTTGTCCAATTTTCACGAAAACACAAATTTATTCGCCGTTTGAAGTTATCAAACACATTTTGTAATACTGTGTTGTCTATCTCTTTACATTTTCTTATTACATTGTTTCGCAGATCTTCTACTGTATGCACTGGACTGCTGAATACTGAATTTTTTAAATATGGAAAAAGAAAAAAGTCCAGAGGAGTTAGATCACAAGAACGTGGTGGAAATCGGTCTTTGCTTATTAGCCTGTCGTCAAAGAATTCTTTAAGATAATTTAATATTTCACAGGCAATGTCCGGTCTAGCAGAATCTTGTTGGAAGAAGCCATTGTGGAGTTCATCATCATGAATTTCGTTGCAAAATAGTGGCTCTATAAGTTGCAGTGTTTAAATTACCAAAGAAAAAAAAATGGACCGATAATACTGCATGTTGACATTGAACGAAGCTGTGCGCTTAAAAAGTCGTTCTTGGTATATTCAAATTTCCATTGCGGCATTAGATCTAACAAGTGCAGCCCATCCAAAACGACATCTACCAGAACTGCGTTCGTGTGTGCATTAGCCAAGTTTATCAACTCGACTAACTTAGTTTCACTCGTGAGCATCAGGCGGCGACACAATCGTCTAAAAATATTTTTAGTCGTCTCCATGTTCCCCTCGTTTAATGTAAATCGATTTTATTTCAGTTTCCACAGTTGGAGTTTTCCGTGACGATATGTCTCGATACGTTACTCCGTTTTTGGTGATAAACTTGGGCGCAGAAATGGTTTTCGTCGTCGCCCAAAGACTCCAAGCACAAAATATTCCACATGAACGTGCAACCGCCGGTACTTTTCAATCACAACTAAATATATTAAAGACGCTTTCTACTTCACACACACTTTATTTATATACACTTATGCTGAAGCGACGATTTTTAAATGCATGCACACTGAATTTATGTATTCTGTTTTGAATTAAAGCTTTCTTATATGATTTTTTTTTTTTTTTTTGCAAACTTTGTTATATCCTTGATTTATTGATTTTTATGGTCATGCAGAATTATCACCTATACTTGAAAAGTAAGTAGAAATATTCTTACAAAAATATTTTTACCACAGGCAGTTATAACATAAATATCAGACAAATATTTATATGATAATAACATTTGTAGTTTTAGTTTAATCTTATTTTCCAAGAATAGAAAATCAGTATCAGTATTATATTATTTTCAATCCTTATTTAAAATTCCAAATTTCCACATCGTATTTGAGTCATATGCTTTGTTTGTCTAACTGTTTTTGCAAACATTGCTAGTATTGAGTCATCAATTTCACCACAATATCGATTTTTTCTTGTACCATATAAGTATTTAATTATTTTATTTTATAAGAATTATATTCAGATATAAAGCAATAGCTACAACAAGGTCCATAAAGCCACCTCTTCAAAATTCAAGTTTTATTGAACCAGAATTTTGTGCTCTTTATGTGCTAATTATGTGCCGCAATCGCAATTTTTGTGCTCGAAGCGTTCAAAGAAAAAATAAAATTTTGCTAGTGGGGGTGCCTACTTACAGTCAAGCTAGCACCCACTAATCTGTAAATTGGGAGACCGATACCAAATAAGCACTACAATTATGTGCTATTTATGTGCTTTTCAGGTACCTCGGAGCAAATTCGCTAACTAAACCCCTTGTGCGAGAAACTCACCCTTAAAGGAATGAGCCATAAGAGGTAAAATGTATAATAATCGAGCACACAAGTTTTAACCAACGAGATATTGTTGCAATAATCAAGTGTTCTCCAGATATGATATTCCCGATTTTTGTGCTCGCACCCTTATACGAAAAATTCACCCCGAACTGTATGAGTCATAAGAGGTGAAATCTTTAATAATCGAGAAAACAAATTTTAACCGACGCGAAAAGGTATGTGCTCTCCAGATATGATATTCGCGGTTTTTGTACTAGCACCCTTCTACGAAAAACTGATCCCGAATTGTATTTGCCTTATGAGGTGAAATCTTTAATAAACGAGAACACGAATTTCAAATGACACAAAATTGTTGCAATAATTATGTGCTCTTCAGCTATGCTATTTACGATTTTTGTGTTCGCACCCTTGTACGAAAAAATCACCCGTACTGTATTTGCCTTAAGAGGTTTTTCTGGTTATTATTTTAATGCTTTCAAGGCAGCCGGTAATCTGAGAAGACCACCCATTCAAAAATTGTTTTATATCTTCCTACTGGTTTTCTCAACTAGTCACGACGTTAAATATGTTATCTATATGATACTTTTAATGCGTACTATGCGTTTCGCGTAGTATTTTTATTGTGAGCTAGTTTAGGTTAATGTCAACACATGTTCTCTTGCATAGTTGGAATCACTGCCGTATAAAAGATATACAAAGGTGTTATTGTGAATTTATAGGACGCAATTGCCAGTAAGTCTACCCTATTTGTATTATTTCATCATCTGAATAAGTATTTCACATAATGTTAATTCAATTTTTTTTTCAAATTGTAATTTTTATGCGGTCGTCTGACAATACCACCAAACTGCAAACTGGTAAAATAGTTTTTTATTTCTTAGAAATGGAAAAACGACTGTACAGTTCTATGAATCTGGAGAAAATGGATCAGGATGAATTTAATCGTTTTAGAGACGATATACCGTTTGATAACGAATCCATAAACTCTGTGGAAACCGGTCAACTTTTTGATACAGAAAATATAGATATGATTTTAGAAAACGAGACAAATTTTATATCGGATTGGGGTGAGGAAGACAATATTCCACTATCATCATTGAAAAACAAGACACGAGATAGTTTGGTTTACTGGACAAATGATGAAAGCTATGTTTCTCAGCAAACTGTAGTACTAAGGATAATGTTACTCGCACAATGTGGAAATGTGCAACATGCAATGTTGGATTGTGAATTAAACACGACAAAAACTGTTTTGCAGCTTTCCATACAAAATAATTAAATGTTCATCGAATTTTGAAATTTTATTTTTTGAATATAAGGTATTAAAAAATTCATCTCTTAATGCTAATACGGATCGGGGTGAATTTGTCGTACAAGGGTGCGAGCACAAAAATCTTAAATAGCATATCTGGAGAGCAAATAATTATTGCAACAATTTTGCGTCATTTCAAATTCCTGTTCTCGATTATTAAAGATTTCACCCCTTATGGCTAATACAGTTCAGGGTGAATTTTTCGAAGAGGGTTCGTGCAAAAAAATCGCGAATATCATATCTGGGGAAGACATAATTATTGCAACAATATTGCGTTGGTTAAAACTTGAGCACACGAGCACAAAAATCGCGAATATCATATCTGGATAGCAGATAATTATTGCAACAATTTTGAGTCATTTAAAATGTCTGTGCTCGATTATTAAAGATTTCGCCTCTCGTGATATATTTCGGGGTGAATTTCTCCTACAAGGGTGCGAGCACAAAAATCGTGAATATTATATCTGGAGAACACATTATTATTGCAACAATTTCGCGTCGGCTAAAATTTGTGTGCTCGATTATTATAGATTCACCTCTTAAAGCTGATACAGTTCGGGGTAACTTTTTCGTACAAGAGTGCGAGCACAAAATTCGAGAATAGCATCAATCTAGAGAGCACATAATTATTGCAAATATTTCGCGCTCTTTTAAAGATTTCGCCTCTTATGGCTCAAACAGTTCGGGGTAAATTTTTTGTAAGGGTTTGAACACAAAAATCGTAAATAGCATATCTGGAGAGCACATAATTATTGAAACAATTTTGCATCATTTAAAAAATCTGTTCTTGAGTATTAAAGATTTTACCTCTTAAGGCTAAATACAGTTAATATTAGATTTCACCTCTTTGGGCTCATGCAGTTCGGGGTAAATTTTTCGTGCAAGGGTGCGAGCACAAAAATCGGGAATATCATATCTGAAGAACACATAATGATTGCAATAATATCGAGTTGGTTAAAACTTGTTTGCCCGATTATTATAGATTTAACCTCTCATGGCTCATTCCGTTTCTCGCACAAGGGGTTGAGTTAGAGAATTCGCTCCGGGGTACTTGTAAAGCACATAAATAGCACATAATTGTAGTGCTTATTTTGGTATCGGTATCCCAATTTTTCAGAGGGGCTTGAGAGGAGCTTGACTGTAAGTTAGAACCCCCACTAGTAAAATTTGATTTTTTCATTGAAAGCTTCGAGCACAAAAATCGCGATTGCGACACATAATTATCACATAAAGAGAACATAATTCTGGTCGTATCAAATTTTAATTTTGAAGAGGTGGGGGTGCCAGCTTTATAGACTTGCTACAACAGCATTATCATTGGCTCCTCCATTTATTGTAATGAGTCTTCAAATAAGAGGTTTCATTTTGATATGTAAAAAAATGAGTATTTTTAAGCCAAATTATCGTCTATTTGACTATATGTCTATTTGATTCTAAAGAGGAGGGTAATAATGCAAACAATATTTGCCAAATGGCCACGCTTGCAGGCCATATTCATTTCAATTTTCCATCACCAATTCGCACATTTACGGCTGTAACCCTCGATAACTTCACGAATTCCATCTTTGAGGTCTAGAATCGATTGTGGTCCATTGGCATAGTCCTTATCCTTCACGTAGCCCCAAAGAAAAAAAGTCTAGATGTGTTAAATCACAAGATCTCGAAGGCCAATTGTGATCGCCTCTTCGAGAAATCACACGGTCAGGAAACGGCCAGGAAAAGAACGATGGTATCGTTACTTGTGCGCCACGTAGCGCCGTCTGGTTGAAAATAAACGTCGTCCATATCCATATCTTCCAATTCCGGCCATACAAAATCATTAATCATCGTTCGATAGCGCAACCCATTCACCGTTGCACCAATTGCACCAGGCTCATTTTCAAAGAAACTAAGGCACAATGACCTTGTCAAACCAAAAACCGAATCAATCTGTCACGCGTTGAGGATGCACAGGCTTTTTAACAATAATTCTTGGATTTTCCGTGCCCCAAATGCGATAATTCTGCTTGTTAACGTAGCCTCCCAGGTGAAGATGGACCCCATCACTCAAGATAATTTTTCGATGAAATTACAAATCAATCCAAAATACAATTCCAAAAGCCTCCCTTTGGCGATTGGGTGCTTGAAATGCATAAACATTTTAAGAACCCATTCACCAAAGACAGGCTTTTCAAAAATAATCCTTGAGTTTTCCGAGCCCAAAATTCTGCTTGTTAACGTAGCCTCCGAGGCTACGTTAACATGAAAATGGGCGTCATCACTCAAGGTGATGCATTTCAAGGACCCAATCAGAAAAGGCACGACGTTGTTGTGAGTTCTCGTGTTAACTGAACCTTAAAAGCCTTAACACGCAAGTCTTTATGTCTTAAGACCTAAGTGTTTATCTAATGTCATTTATGGAATGCCCAATTCCAAAGATTGTCGAGAAATAGACAAACTTTAGTTTTCTTCAACAGTATGGGCTACAACAGCAATATTCTCACAAAAATTTAGTTTTGCGAACTGTGACCGCGAAATTTACACCATTTTTGTAGTGAATTTGAATAATTTCAATGCGTTGTTCGAAGCGTATATCGTTTAATTTTTATTATTGGCACTATTAAAACTTGTGGAGTTAAATAACTCTACACACTTGTCACGACTCAAGTTTCAACTATTGAAGGTCATTTTCAAATGGATTACAAATTGATGAGATTGATTTTATACGAAGAGTTCTGTAGGTGAGAGGAGGTGTCTGTCTGTAGTTGGGTACTTCTGGATACGACTGCCTTAGATTAAAAAAATTGAGAAAAGATGAATCCCCAACTACAGACAGACACTTCCCCTCCCCACCAAAACTCTGGGTATAAGTTCAATCTCATCAATTTGTAATCCATTGGAAAATGACAGTCGAAACTCGATTCGTGAAAAGTGTGTAGAGTTATATAATTTCACAAGTCATATATTATCACAAAAATAGTGCTTAAAACATAGTGACTTTTTCAATTCAAGTAAAAGGTTTTTATTAATCTTAAATTGTCAAAAAAGTACAAGCTTTTTTAGGGATGCAATTTCAATATTCGCCCAAGGTGCAAGAATTTCCTTGGTCGGCCCAGCTATAATACAATTTAAAGTAACCACTTTATTTTGGAAAATTTATAGCTATATTTATATTAGAATTTATTATTGTATCTGTTATTAAGGAGAATAAGTAATGAATAATTCACAAAACCGAAGAAAACAACATGGAACGTTTTAAAAAAAGCAATATAAAAAAACAGTCGTTTTAAATTTGATGAAAAGATGTTTGACTTTAGCAGTAACATCAACCAATATTTGAATAGTAGTTATTACTTTTAGTTGAATAGTAGTATTATAACTTTTTAACACAATAGCTTAAATTTACAAAATTTATTTATAAATTTTGAGAATCCTTCAAATGACTGTCAAGAAAAGAACGTGTAAATTCAATGATAGTATTGCAAAAGAATGTTTGCTTTCACAGAGCGGACAAAAATTGATTGTAGTGTTCTCTGCACTCAGTGCAATTCCACATTTTCAATTACTTCCGGTGGACGAAATGATATTGTACGACATATTGAGTCCCAAAAATGTAAGCAGCCAAATCAAGTAGCAGCAACTCCTCATTGTGTCACGTAATATTTTCGCAAACAAGAATTTGGTGAAGAGGATCGACTGTTTGCACTGGTTTATACTAGTAGTATTTTCATTTCACACAGTCAGTCATTTAGATATATGAATTGCACGTCAAAATTAATCAAACAATTTCTTTGAGAAAAAAATTTCTTGCGCACGTGCTGATACAAAGACGATAGTTAAAAATGTGATAAAGACCTTTGCAATCTCCACTATTAAAATCAAATTAGAGAACATTCGCTTATTACCATTTACACAGATTCTTCCAATAACAAAGTTTTCAAGTTATTTCCAGTCCTCGTTACATATTTTCGTCGCAAAGAAAGAGTTCAAGCCAACAATTTAAATTTGATCACTTTTCCCGAAGAAACATCGGACATAGTCACGAAGTTAGTTATTGATACATTGGATTCAAATAACTTGACAAATAAGTTGATAGGTTATTGTGTATATAATATATAAACCCATTTTGGAGGTTAATAGAAAAGGAACAAATAATATTTTTTGACGATTAAATAATCAACTAAATCGTCCAATATTTGGAGTAGGTTGCGCAGCACATATAATCCACAATGCAGTTCAAACTGCAACAGATTTGCTACCTTTAGTCGTTAAAGGAATAATTGGGAAATTTCATTTTTATCATTTGAATTCATGGTCATTTTTACATTTATGCAGTCCGAGTTGAGAAACTGAAGCAATTTTGTATTGGCTCAGAGGTGGAATACAAGTTAAGTATATCCAAAACAAGATGGCTAGCTCTGCTACCCGCAGCCAGAAAATTGTTACAATCATTTAATCCTTTATCACTTATCTTATTCATATTTTCTTTCAATTGATAAGTGTCCGATAGTAAAAAAAAACATTATTGCACAACTCGATAAAAAGAATGGAGGGAGAGAAAAGTACAATTATTGAAATTTCAGAAGAACTGAAAAGAACTCATTTTTAGGGTTCCGTACCGAAAACCGAACCCTTATAGGATCACTTTGTTGTCCGTTTGTCTGTCTGTCTCTCTGTCTGTCCGTCTGTCCGTCCGTCCGTCTGTCTGTCTGTCAAGACCATTTTTCTCATTAACGCGTAGAGGTAACCAGTTGAAATTTGTATCAAATACTCGGGTCTGCGGTCTCTTTCAGCTGTGAAAAAATCAAACTTGTAAGTCAACGCGATCAAAAGATATGATCGTTTATGTCGCATATTTTGCGATTTCACAAGGGAATCAAAACCTATAGGGTACTTCCCGTTGACCTAGAATCTTGAAATTTGGCAAGAAGCGGCGTCTTACAGCACATGTAAAGGGAAAAATCTGAAAACCGTAAATATATAGTTCAATTACAAGAAAAATGCGAATTTACTATTAGAAACTTATGAAAATACACTAACGTGTTGCGTGGTATTGTCAGGCACCAGAAGCATATGGGTTGCATACAGTTAGGTCCTCCTAAAGATACCTTACTTACAAGTTTGTACGGAACCCTCGGTGCGCGAGTCACAACTCGCACTTGGCCGGTTTTTTTAATTTAAAGAAAGAATAGATTGTACATATCTACCACCAACTTTAAACACTATTTTAATCAATCTAATTGAAAATGGAAATATAAGCAACAAATAGTTTATTCTTCTTGTTTCGAATTGGCCTACTTTGGACCACGCTTGTTCAACTGTTGGGCTTTGATCTTTGCCCATTTTTTGCCGGTGTAACTTCTCTCTTCTGTCCAGGGGGTACCTTTCCTTCGAGGTTTTTCCTGAAAACCACGGACTTCCTTGAGGGTGCGTCTCACAGACTATCTGTTTTGGAGATCTGTTATTCCCAGTTCTTTAATATCCTTCGCGGTTTCTGTGAACCAAGTGGTACGAACCTTCTTGTTTTGCCAGAAGGTGGATAGACGGTTGGTTAGTCGGTTTGGAGGCAACATTGCAACGTGACCAAAGAAAGCTACCCTTCTTTTACTTGCACAGTCAAAGAGTAATATGTTCGTAGAGCTCGGAGTTATGTCGCCTTCGGAATTCCCCATCTTACTTTACCGGGCCTAGGATCTTCCTGAGGATTCTACTCTCTCTGACTTCCAATTTCTCTACTCATACCTCTTCGGTTCAAGGAAAGATACTCCATGGCATGCAGGGCTTCTGGATGTATGACACAAGTGTAGTGCTTAAGTTTCAGGTTGCGTGACAGGCATTTTTTGTTGTAGGTGTTCTTAGTCAGTCGATAGTCTAGTTCTAACTTGTTGACTCTCATGGATAATAGGTTTTTTAGGTCAGTAAAATCTCAGATCAGTAAATGGATTAATTTAAAACATTAAGACTGGAACAACATAGAAGAAACATTTGTTTTTATGAAGATATATTTGCCTGAAATCGAATATCTGGAACTGGAAAATGGAATATTCTATGAAATTTGGTTATTATATTACCAATGGAATATTCTATGAAATTTGGTTATTATATATTTGGTAAATAATCGTTCGATTCAAACTTTCAATCATGTCAAAGAAAATCAATTTCCTTGTGTTAATCTCACAGAAGTTGTAGAATTCGCGCTTTGTTTACCTGGTACCAATGCGGTTACCGAACGAGTGTTTACTATTATAAATAATTTGTGGACATCAGATAAATCGCAGTTGAATGTTGATACCCTAAAGGGAATGGTTATAACAAAATGCAATTTCGAGTACAATACTTGCGAAGACTTCAGTAGGGAAAGATCCTTCGTTCTAAATCCACCTCCACCTCAGCCATGCGCATGCGCGATGACAAGGTCAGGTTAGGTTTTTTCCGGTTTCGACTTCCGGTTTTGACTTCCGGTTTCCGGTTTCGACTTCCGGTTTTGACTTCCGGCAGCCATTTTTGGAACTTCCAGATGCGCTGGAAAATTCAAAATATAGACGCGAGGCGGGAAAATTCAAAATTAGGTGCTAGCGGAGGCAAATGAGATGTGTAGTTGGTTGCATATATCAATGGGGCTAAATAAATGAAACTAGATAGACGGGCTAGATACATGAGACTAGACAGACGAAGCTAAATACATGAAACTAGATAGATGAGACTAAATACATGAAACTAGATAGACGAGGCTAGATACATGAGACTAGATACACGGGGCTAGATACATGAGACTAGATACACTGGACTTGATACATGAGACCAGATACATGGGGCTAGATACATGAGACTAGACAGACGGGGCTAGATACATGAGACTAGATAGACGGGATTAGATACATGGGGGCTTGATACATTGGGCTAGATAGACGAGGCTAGATACATGAGACTAGATATATGAAACTAGATACATGGAGCCAGTCAGACGAAGCTAAATACATGAGACTAGACAGACGAATCTAAATACATGAAACTAGTTAAGACTATACTAAAATATAACGTTTAGGATTATAAATTGAACATCAATGAAACCCGCTTATATCATTTCTCATGTTTTCATGAAACAAGTTCAAACTAAAAATAAATTATGTGATATTTCTTACTACCCCTTGTTAATTATTATCACTCAACCCCTGGGTAATTAACGTTTTTTATTTTAAATAAAAGGATGTACCATAAGAAAATAATATATTTAAGCATCCACACATTAATATTTTTAATTCCATTAAAACATATTTATAATTATGAAAATTAGGAATTCCTAACGGTATTGCTGGTATTATAGTTATCTACATTTCCATCAGATATCGATGTTGGAAACATCTGTGTGAGTACATATTACTGTATCCATTCCGTCAGTATTTAAACCAACTAAACAATAAAAAAAACGATTAGAATTTAATATTGAGAAAAAACCAAACTCTAATAATTTCTATGAAAACATCAAAAATACTTACAGGTATAAATTCAATATTGTAGGCTCGGCTACATTTCCCGGGGAAGGCCTGCAGTCCTCTGTATATCAATGCACTACCGCTGTCGACGAGCTGCTGCGCGTCTTGAACTGATATCTTATCAGCATATCGTGTTGATAGAAAAACATAAACGTCTTCGCCTCCGAATTTAATGCTTGCTAGTAGACTCTTCCCATACTTTGTTTCAACGTTTTTTAATTCAACTAGTTTATATGGGATGTCTATGGTTAAGTCACACACCCTTTTCACGGGCGTCTCAGGAAAATCCACAGAATTATTTTTTATTGTATAGGTCCATGATAATTTTTAGGACTTCTTTGTTAGCGATGAAAGTGACGACTAACTGCAGAATATATTTACGAGTATAAAACGGATTTATCGATCTAAATGAAAACCTCAACATCCTAAACAAATATTTTTTATAGTTCAGGAGTAAAACCACTACTAATCAACGGCCACACGTGGAATTTAATCAGTTTTTTTACCAAACCAGAATTCTCGTTTAGACTTTAATCTTACATTGAAAACGTATATTCACATTCATATTAAATTATATAAGGTATAAATAATTTCCTCAAAACTTTATGAATCTTATATTGAAAAACGTATATCCACATGAAATTATATATAATATAAATAATTCCTTTATTAAATTGAGGGTAATCGTAAAAATTACTCTATTATGACGGCTTCACTTAAAGCGTTTTCTATAGTTTGAATCTCATAAGCCTTAGATGTGTTTCCAAATTTGTGTGACTTTTTTAACAGCCATAATCGTTCAACCAACTTATTAGGATCATTCCATTCAATAAACGAATTAAACGACTCGCTTGCAATTTTCTCTTAGTATCCGCTTGCGACAGCTTCACCATAACTTTCCACCCATCAGCTAAACGAAATAGAAGCAGATATATCACATTACAAAGCAGAGGGGTTCAATTCGATCTAGATCAAAAGGCAGTATGCAAGTTAGATGGTTTTTTTAAATTAATTGACTATCGTTTGGAACGTTTGAAAACCTTAAACTTTGCCGATTATTACAACGAGTGACTGCTACATTTTATAAACCTACCAAAAGATTGTGACATCACATCAACGCTTGAAAACCTACTACAAACATCTTCAGCTAGCCAGCAGTTTGAAAGCCTAGAATATATGTATGAGATATTGGCGCACAACAAATGTAATTTATTTAAAGATATAGAATCAATTCAGCTGTGTAATGATTAAGATCGATGTAGACAATGCAGTAGAACGGTTAGTATAAAGAAAAGCATGCTTGGAACAACACATTAAAAAAATTCAACGATTAAAATTAACAATTAAAAGATATCAAGATGCTAAAAAGTGCTATCAAATTTTTTCTATTCTGTATATCAACGGATAGGTATCGTGCTTGCCGTAATTAGTATAAACTACATTTAATGACACATATAACATCCAGGGAACTACTATCAATGTGGGAGGCACTTCCATCACATTTTCAAGAAGATGAAGATATAGCCGCCTGTCTCCCATGCTACAAACACTACAATCTACCAACTGATGCTGTTCATATTGATGGACCCCCAACTCCCCGATATAAATGTTATAAATGTATTGATGAAAAAAGATTTTGTAATCTGCAATGATTTTTTACTAATTATAATAAAAATAATAATTTAACAATGTATACCGTTTTTCTTAACCATTTTATTCAGTTTCAGGATTACGGGTAAAAATAAAACCAAGTTATTAGTAGAATAAAAATATATATTTATTTACAATTACAAATAGAATCACTATTTTACAATAAGTACATATTTTTTTAAATAACACCTTCGATCCTTTACGACAGCTGATGTTAATTAAGAAGATCATCGTCAAATATTACTCGATTATGTCGGCTTCTCTTAAAGCGTTTTCGATAGTTTGAATCTCATAATCCTTGGATTTGTTTCCAAATTGTTGAGACTTTTTTAACAACCATAATCGTTCAACCAACTCGTTGGGATCATTCCATTCAATAAACGGATCAAACGACTTCCCGTTTGCAATTTTTTCATTGAGGTAAGGTATGTTCCCTTCGAAATCATAGTCTGTGAAAACACTTTCTTCATCTTGTTCTCCCTTATTAATGCAATTTCTTGGAAACCCTGCGGAGATGTTCTGTTTAGATGTTTGAGAATTACTAATAATTACTAATCAAATTGACGTCCCCATAAATCCAGGTAATTTAACAACTCTTTAAAGGAGTCAGCTAATATTGAGACGTTTATTCTGTTTTCTTTTATCCCCGCCATTAAGTCATTATCTATAGCATGATCTTTAGATATATCTGCTTCAATATCTGTAGCATGGTCTTTAGATACATCTGCTTCAATATCTTCAGCCACACTTTTATCCAAACTGTTTTCTTCCATTAAGTCATTGTCTATAACATAATTTTCAGGTACTTTCGCTTCCGCTTTCTTTACTTTACTTTCAATCAAGCTGTCATCGTTTTCCGATTGTTTCGCTCGCTGTACTTTAATATTATATCTCTAAATTCTTTCGATTTTTCATTTTCAATTACTAGATCATCATTATCAAGTATTTTGATACGTTTTTCTTTTTGGATTATCTCGTCATCTCACAAATTTCTAAATGCGGCTTCAATTAGAGTGTCTTGCGATTGTTCTTCGAGATCCACCAGCTTACTCATCTTAGCTGCAGAATGTTTAGTCGACAAATGGCGATTATATATATCGCGACGAGAAAATATTTTTGCGCTATACTGGCATACAAAGTTTTTGTTGTGACCTCTTTCATGTCTGCGTAAATTTTGAATCAATGAATATCGTTTGGTACACTCGTTACATTTTAACATGATGTATTCACACCAACGTCCAGTATTACAATGGAAGAATGATTGACAATCAAGTTATACAATTCAATAGATAGAGAAGAATAAAAAGTGGATGGAAAGTGGATGCAAGTGGATGGAAAGTGGATGGGAAGTGGATGCAAATCGTACCTGAAAGTACCTGAAAATCAAAATTTTTTATATAATTTAATATGAACGTGAATATACAATGTTATAGACAATGACTTAATGGAAGAAAACAGTTTGGATAAAAGTGTGGCTGAAGATATTGAAGCAGGTTTATCTAAAGACCATGCTACAGATATTGAAGCAGATATATCTAAAGATCATGCTATAGATAATGACTTAATGGCGGGGATAAAAGAAAACAGAATAAACGTCTCAATATTAGCTGACTCCTTTAAAGAGTTGGTTAATTACCTGGATTTATGGGGACATCAATTTGATTTTAGTAATTCTCAAATAGAACATCTCCGCAGGATTTCCAAGAAATTGCATTAAGGCGGCTATATCTTCATTTTCTTGAAAATGTGATGGAAGTGCCTCCCACATTGATAGTAGTTCCCTGGATGTTATATGTGTCATTAAATGTAGTTTATACTGATTACGGCAAGCACGACACCTATCCGTTGATATACAGAATAGAAAAAAGTTGATAGCACTTTTTAGCATCTTGATATCTTTTAATTGTTAATTTTAATCGTTTTTTAATCATCATTTTTTTAATGTGTTGTTCCAAGCATGCTTTTCTTTATACTAACCGTTCTACTGCATTGTCGACATCGATCTTAATCATTACACTGCCGAATTGATTCTATATCTTTAAATAAATTACATTTGTTGTGTGCCAATATCTCATACATATATTCTAGGCTTTCAAACTGCTGGCTAGCTGAAGATGTTTGTAGTAGGTTTTCAAGCGTTGATGTGATGTCACAATCTTTTGGTAGGTTTATAAAATGTAGCAGTCACTCGTTGTAATAAACGGCAAAGCTTAAGGTTTTCAAACGTCCCAAACGATAGTCAATTAATTTAAATAAACCATCTAACTTGCATACTGCCTTTTGATCTAGATCGAATTGAACCCCTCTGCTTTGTAATGTGATATATCTGCTTCTATTCCGTTTAGCTGATGGGTGGAAAGTTATGGTGAAGCTGTCGCAAGCGGATACTACGAGAAAATTGCAAGCGAGTCGTTTAATTCTTTTATTGAATGGAATGATCCTAATAAGTTGGTTGAACGATTATGGCTGTTAAAAAAGTCACAAAAATTTGGAAACACATATAAGGATTATGAGATTCAAACTACAGAAAACGCTTTAAGAGAAGCCGTCATAATCGAGTAATATTTACGATTACCCTCAATTTAATAAAGGAATTATTTATTATTGGATTGATTTATTATGTGGATATACGTTTTTCAATATAAGATTCATAAAGTTTTGAGGAAATTATTTACACCTTATATAATTTAATATGAATGTGAATATACGTTTTCAATAAGATTAAAGTCTTAACGAGAATTCTGGTTTGGTAAACAAACTGATTAAATTCCACGTGTGGCCGTTGATTAGTAGCGGTTTTACTCCTGAACTATAGAAAAATATTTGTCTAAGATGTTGAGGTTTTCATTTAGATCGATAAATCCGTTTTATACTCGTAAATATATACTGCAGTTAGTAACTTACATCGCTAACAAAGCAGTCCTAAAAATTATCATGGACCTATACAATAAAAAAATGATTCTGTGGATTTTCCTGAGACGCCCGTGAAAAGGGTGTGTGACTTAACCATAGACATCCCATATAAACTAGTTGAATTAAAAAACGTTGAAACAAAGTATGGGAAGAGTCTACTAGCAAGCATTATATTCGGAGGCGAAGACGTTTATGTTTTTCTATCAACACGATATGCTGATAAGATATCAGTTGAAGACGCGCGGCAGCTCGTCGACAGCGGTAGTGCATTGATATACCGAGGACTGCAGGCCTTCCCCGGGAAATGTAGCCGAGCCTACAAGATTGAATTTATACCTGTAAGTATTTTTGATGTTTTCATAGAATTTATTAGAGTTTGGTTTTTTCTCAATATTAAATTCTAATCATTTTTTAATTTTTTAGTTGGTTTAAATACTGACGGAATGGATACAGTAATATGTACTCACACAGATGTTTCCAACATCGATATCTGATGGAAATGTAGATAACTATAATACCAGCAATACCGTTAGGAATTCCTAATTTTCATAATTATAAATATGTTTTAATGGAATTAAAAATATTAATGTGTGGATGCTTAAATATATTATTTTCTTATGGTACATCCTTTTATTTAAAATAAAAAACGTTAATTACCCAGGGGTTGAGTGATAATAATTAACAAGGGGTAGTAAGAAATATCACATAATTAATTTTTAGTTTGAACTTGTTTCATGAAAACTTGAGAATTGATTGGAAATGATATAAGCGGGTTTCATTGATGTTCAATTTATAATCCTAAACGTTATATTTTAGTATGGTCTTAACTAGTTTCATGTATTTAGATTCGTCTGTCTAGTCTCATGTATTTAGTCCCGTCTATCTAGTCTCACGTATCTAGTCCCGTCTAAAATGCTTCGTATGTGTCACGTGATCCAGATAAGTTGTGACGAGAAATTCTTATCTGCACTAGACGACTAGTTGCATCTAACCGATCGCAAAGCCAGGGCAGTAGATTGAAATAAACACAAATACGAAAAACATTTAGAAGAAATTGATTACACTGACATGCACAAACATCCGGCTATGCTTAACCGAATACTGAAACTTTATTTAAAGTAAAATCTTATTACGTTTATAAAATTAAACACGGAATAATTTCAATAAATTAATTAGACCGCGCTTCTTAATTTATTTGTTCACATATGTTTACAGACAGGTCGAGACAGGTTGAAACAGGATTGTTATCAGTGCTAGACGCTCGGTCCTATCTAGACGTGCGGTTACATAAACATTTTCTATCGTGGAAGTTGTAATAAATATTGGATGTTATTTCATTCTCAAACATTTAAAAGCTTCAAATACTAAACTGATTACGTAAACTGAAAATAAACAATATATTCCATTTCTCACTCAAAATTAAACCTAATTGCTGAAATACTTTTTTATTTATATTAAATAATTAATACGGTCTAAATCACAGACAAGTTTAAGAAATTTTACATATATTTTAGTTGAATTAAACAATCCCTTATATATTTTAGTTCAGTCTCTCTAGTCTCTTTCTAACTAGTCTCATGTATCTAGCCTCGTCTATCTAGTCTCATGTATTTAGCTTCGTCTGTCTGGCTCCATGTATCTAGTTTCATGTATCTAGTCTCATGTATCTAGCCCCGTCTGTCTAGTCTCATGTATCTAGCCCCATGTATCTAGTCTCATGTATCAAGTCCCGTGTATCTAGTCTCATGTATCTAGCCCCGTGTATCTAGTCTCATGTATCTAGCCTCGTCTATCTAGTTTCATGTATTTAGTCTCATCTATCTAGTTTCATGTATTTAGCTTCGTCTGTCTAGTCTCATGTATCTAGCCCGTCTATCTAGTTTCATGTATTTAGCCCCGTTGATATATGCAACCTACTACACATCTCATTGGCCTCCGCTAGCACCTAATTTTGAATTTTCCCGCCTCGCGTCTATATTTTGAATTTTCCCGCGCATCTGGAAGTTCCGAAAATGGCCGCCGGAAGTCAAAACCGGAAACCGGAAGTCGAAACCGGAAGTCGAAACCGGAAGTCAAAACAGGAAGTTCCAAGGTCAAGGTCAAGGTTAGAGGTGAAGGTCAAGGTTAGGTTAGGGGTCAAAGGTCATCGCGCATGCGCATGACTGAGGTGGAGGTGGATTTAGAACGAAGGATCTTTCCCTACTGACTTCAAGCAGCAAATAGAAAACTGCGATAAACTTCTTAAATTATACCGTTGAAAAATACTCTTAACTACACTGAAAAACACTTAACTACACTTTAGTCAAAAGTTTTAGTCCGAGTTATTTATGCTTTGAATTGAAATTCTATTGTATTTGTTTCTTCTTCTTTATTTGTTCCACCCAACTATGGGGTACATGAAATCAATCATTTTTTATTGTTCTGAGCTTTCCTTTTAGCCCAGTATTGCCTCATCTTTTGAGATCTTGCTTCCGTTTCTTCGGCAGAGATGTGGATTGATTTTAACTTGGAACCGTTGCTTCTTACCCTTGGTGATGGTTTTGGCTGTTTTGTCTTTGAGCATGGTGTCTGTAATTTTGAGTTCTACGAGGTCATTCACAGCTTCGTTAAACCCAGAGGTTTTGTTTTTTTATTACGAAAGTGGTCGAAGATCTTTTTGGTAAGTCTATTTGAATTCATTCGGAGGACGTGCCCATAAAAATAAACAATTCTCAGTTTCTTTATTGTGTCCGAGAGTTTTTCGGTAGAGAGTTTCCTTCCTGACATGGACTAATTTGTTGTTATGAAATGTGGGGCCTGAGATTTGACGTAATATCTTTCTTTCCTCAACCTCCAGCCTTTCAAGCGGTTTCTGGGTGGTGAATGTTCGGCTGCAATAAGGCTTCTGGTTTAATTACCGTGTTATAATGTCTTATCTTGGTATTTCAGGAGAGAGACTTCTTGTTATAAGTCTCCTTCGTAAATTGGCAGGCCAATTCAACTTTATTTCTCCGAGATTTCATTGCTTTTTCTCTAGCGCATTCCAGCTGATCTATTCCCCAAGATATTTTAATTCTTTGACGATGTCTATGTATTGGTTGCCCACTTGAAGCTCTTTTGTGGGTTTTTTATGTTCGTCATTATTTTGGCCTTTTCAACTGAGACTTTGAGACCCATTTTTAACGCTTGCCTCTGGAGTTCGAGGATCTGTTCCTTAGCTTCTTCCCATGCCTCAGCTAGTAAGGCCGTATCATCAGCAAAAGCTAAACAATTGACCTTAATGCCTTTGTTTTTAGTTCCTATTCTGATTTCACTGTGGGTCTTCACATTCCACTCTCTGACTACTTTTTCTAGGGCACAGTTAAATAGCAGTGGAGAAAGTCCATCTCCTTGCCGTACACCTGTTTTAATCTCAAAAGGGGTGGAGAGTTCCCCCATGAATTTAACTTTGGAGAATGTATTAGTTAGTGTTTCTCTGATTAGGTTTGTAGTTTTGTTATCGAGTTCTAGTTCTTTTAGGACCAAGAATAAGGCCTAGGCCGCACTACGGCTAAACCGACGCGGTTTTTAATCGCGTGATTTTGTGACTCAAGTAAGCTAATACAAGCGACGTTACTTGCGGTTTCTTTCCGCGACTAATTTTTCCCATAGCGTACTGTGTGTTTCACGAGCAGTTTCGCGGTTATAGCGGTCACCATTCGCGGGAAAAAAGCGTAGTGCGGCCTCGGCCTAATGATTCCCTATGTCTTAAGATTTTCCCTATATGTGGAGTCGTATGCCTTTGGAAGTCAATGAAAGTGATACCATACTATATAGCCCGTGATTTTTTGGTAGTTCATGATATGTTTGTGTTGATAATTTGTTCCGGACAGGATCTCCCTTTCCCGCTTGGTATTCCCCAAGTTGATGGTCTAGTTGAGGTTCTGCCCTGTGTAGTAGGACTGTGGAGAATATCTTATATGATACGTCAAGGAGATCTGTAGATATTAGAGTCTGTTTTGGATCTTTTCTTATAAAGTGGATGTATAAGGGCTGTTTTCCAGTCATCTGGAATTCTTTCATGTATTTTAATTTCTTCAAAGATATTTCTCAGAGACATTCTTCAAAGATATTTCGTTTACATTCTTTTAAAGTTCAGCTGTGATTTGATTTTCTCCCGAAGCCTAATAATTCTTAAGATTCGATATTATTGAATATTGAGTTCCTATTGAGTTCCTCAATGATTGGAGGTTCTGAGTCAGGTTTGGTTGATGTGGATATATGAAAGTCCATCTTTTCTATGGGTTCCTTACAGTTAAGGAGATTTTCGAAATATTCAGCTAATACTTTGCAGTTGTCTTTGTTGTTATGGGCAACATTTCCTTCATTCTCCTGGAGTTGTAGAGTTGGGGAATTGTACGTATTCAATTTCTCTTCAAATTCTTATAAAAGTTTCTTACATTGTTTCTGTGAAAGTCTTCATTAATTTGCATAAGTATGTGATCATCTCGAGCTTTTTTGATCTCTTAAGATTTTCAGTCACAAATTTGGTCGTTATGGTCGTTTTTCTGTGGTTATCACTGGTGCCGTGCTTTCCTTAGTTCAATGAGACTATCACACTCTTCCGTAATTGTTTCATTAAGTATATATATATATATATATATATATATATATATATATATATATATATATATATATATTTTTTTTTTAATTAACGGCGAGAGGGGGTGCTCGGTGACCAACCTGACTCACTGCCCTGGATACCACCGCCGAATAAATGGTCACCCTAAACATCCCCATATTTTAAATCAACCATTATACAACATGGCATTGTTGTATTTTTTTACCTTTTTTTGGAACGAAGTTCCTTTAGGGAGGTCTCGGTATGAGCGATTCGGCAGAAAACGTATAAGCCGCGTAAGTTTCTTTCTCTTTCTCTCAGTTTATATTCTCTATACCGCGCGCTCTTACTTTCGTTATACGGAGCGTTACTTTCTTTCATTATACGACGCGATGGTATCTTTCTCTCACTTATACGTTAACAAAAAATCAATAAGCCGGTTCGAACCCGCCAGCGAGCTGGTGTTTTTTCTTCAAACATTTCACATTTTTTACAAATCCATGTGTTTTTTTGTTAACGTATAATGCAGACAAACGCACGAAAAATAATTAATTTCTCAATTAATTAATTTCTCGGAAACGGATGAGTATGGCATCTTACTACTTGCACCTGTTATACTCCTGGTCATCACCTACGCGTGTACTAACAATGAATCGAATCGGTGATTTCCTTATCATACGGTCCCCTTGTCAGTGTATATTACTATAATAGTCCTCTCTCTTTCTTTCGCAGAATGACAGACGAGTATGGTTCATAACCTTAAAACTAAACAAGAAAAAAGATTGTTCAGTTATATTGTTAGTGTATATTATACTCAGTATTTGAATTAGGTTTCGAGAAATGGAAACTCAAGAAAATATACAAAATACTGAAAAAAGAAAGTTAATTACAAAAAAATGTATTATTTGACAATTTTGCAATTGCTAACTGTTTACACATGTTTATCGTACATGTAATTCGAGTGATTGATATATACTATATCTATATATGTATGTTGTAGTCATAAAGTGAAAAATAAGTCAGATTGTGTAAAACTGAGCCATTACATGATCTGTTGGCAGTTCGAGTAGTTCATCTAATTCGTGTACCTCATGAAATCGCCAATTTTATGAGGCACTTGTTTAACTGGGATTTACAATCACTATTTTACCTACTTACTGATTCGATGTTTAAAAAAATGCTAAATTGCTGTCACTTGATAGTATAAAGCAACTTGTCTTAATAAGCACACCTATTAATAAAGAGATAAATAAAGAAACATATTTGATATGGTTTCACGAACTAGCTAGTCATATTTCAAATAGAATACATGAACTGTTTGAACAATCAAAATGCAACACACAAATACATGAACAATGTGATGGATTTCACTATATGACTACGACATATACATTATAGAGAGACAATAGTGAAATCACAAGCTCAGCATCGAAAAGAGTATCGACAGAGAAAAAAAAAAGGAAAAAGAAATAAAAGCAATTATACGAAATACAGAATAAGAAAAGTTACAATTTTATAATGTGAAAAAAATGCTTACTGTTGACATGGGTTTATCGTACATGTGAATCAAGTATTTGCTTTTTTTTAAATTTTACTATAATTAAATTTTATATAGACACCTATATTTATATATTTTAGCTGTGTTCCTCTATAATAAGTTGGTACTTTGTAGTGAGTTTGAATATGGGGATTTAGATTGTTTATTCATATTTTCCAGAAAATTCAATCAAGATATTTGCGTGCAGTTTCATTATTTTAATAATAATTAAAAAAAAAGAAGTTGTTGATTCTTGAAGTTGATCCTGTTAAATGTGCGAGGAACTTCGTTCCTGACGGGGGTCCCCTGACCGCATACGTTTTTTTTTATATTTTTATCATATTGTTACCAAAAACGAAACCCTTACAAAAACTTAAGGGCAATCTTATTGTTTTGTGTTTAACTAGTTAGTGCACCTGCAGTAGTGGCAGGCAAAAAATACCAGAAATGTTTTTCACGTGCGATGTACCTATTTGTCGTACTGCATTTGTTCTTCGATATACAAAATTGTTTTTTTATGAGACTTTCCTTGTCCTGCAATGCATCGTTCGATAAAAATTGAACTAATACGGGTATTTATTTCACTTTTGCGTTTCATAAGTGACAACACTCCTCTTACTACTAAGTTTATTATGAAAAATTAACAAATCGAATCGAATTTCCAAAAGACCTTCCAACTTAGGTAAATATTTACATCTTGAAGGATAATATTGTCGGCAATAACGTATGTTCAAAGCATGTCAGGAAAATAAATGTATAAAAAATCACCTGCGGACCTCACGATTGACATCATAATAACAACTCTTCAATATTCCTCGACATGTTAAGAAATAGATCAATATTTGCAGATCTCTCAAGGTATCTGTACACTGTAGCTGGCGCACAGCGCACGGCTCTTTGCAAAGGAATTTGTGGCTCCTCAAACATAACTCACTCTTCAACACTTCAACTCTTCATTCAAGTAGTTGAGCTTCTAGTTTTTTACCGATTTTTTTATACGTTTTAAGATAGACGAGTAAAAAGAGTTTAAATTGAGATATTACTCTCTGGCATAAAAAATGCAACATTGATCAGCTATTGATCTTGTACTCGAGAATCGGTCTCTTAATGCAATTCATCGAAGATGGCGGACCTGGACCACATTTGTCTGTCTTGGCCGTCCACTTCTGTTTCATCTGTAGACCATGCATGATAACACCGTAATACAGAGGATTGGTTACGGTTTAGACGATTAGCAATTTCTCTGAATGGAAAACCGCCTTCATGTAAGCCAATGTTCATGTTGCCGTATTCTAGGTATAATCGCAACCTCAAAACACAAAGAAGATCTCAAAAAGAAAAGAATTGCATCCAAAAACAATAACGCAATCGACTTAATCTCGCAAGAAATGCACCCGATAATTTCGATTGTAACAAGTAAAACGTCAAATTTGCCATGGCTACTGGGTTATTTTGAATGAAATTTTAATCAATTACTATCTTTGACTAGTAAAACATTTCGGCCAAGGATGGTCCAAGAAATGGTTTTATGTCACAGAGTATAATTATTCAATTTAACAAGTTTAATTGTACATTATATTTGTTTCTTAGTTTATCAGTATTATTTCTAAAGGTGCTCCCTCACTGAGAGCATTCTCAAAATTCTCAAGCAAAATACAGGCTGGTCAAATCACTTACCTGTGAGGGCGGCTAGCGTCTCCGCCACGTGGGATTGTCCTTCCGGTGCCTCTTTTAAGGGAGGAAATGGGGATAGTAGGTAAAGGGATTCCCTTAAAATTGTTGTCTTCAGGACGTTGGGTTCCGCTTCAGCCCTTTGGGCTCGTGATCACCCCCTGGTTAATTTGGCTTGAAAATTATAACGCGTGCATGTGCCGGTCGTAGTGGGCTTCACGTTTCGCTCTTGCTCTACACGCTTCGCACCTTCCAAGCGTACTTGTCGACTACTATATAAATTCGCGAATTAATAAAATTAAATTAAATCGATTAAGTCGACCTGCGATTTCGACACAGGTAGATACACCTTTTCCCCTTCTATTGATCGGTGCCGAAATCTATTCAAATGTTAAATTTAAAAACCTAGATTTGCTAAAATTAGCGCGAACATCCCGCCGCCCCTGAAGTAACCCACTTCAGCACAAAACTGAATAATAATAGGCCAGGATGGGCGAAATCAAATCCATAAAGAGAAAAAACAAACAAACTTCTACCAATAAAATAAATGAAAATGAGGTCAACTTCGACAAAATAGAAAAAACGAAAGGAAACTAACTAAAATAACCTTTGTATTTTAATATATAGATATGTACAACGAACCAAAATAGAACAAAGAACTCCCAACGACCAACTACTGAGACGGAAGGGGACACAACTTGGCGACGGGCCGTTTAAGCAACCCCCTGGTGGTGCGGACCAAAGCTACACGTACAATACCATCCTGTCCCGGGAACACGTCAACGACTCCTGCCAATGGCCATTGAACGGGACGACGAACGAATTGAATGGGACGCTGGTCCTGGTTAATCACTGTCCGCTACCCCCTCAGCGGACAGTGATTAACCAGGACCAGCGTCCCAACGTTTAAATTTGGCTTATCCTGGACCCATTTCGACCTCACCTGGAGCTCATGCAGATACTCTTGCGTCCATTTTTTCAAAAAAGACTGAACAATTTGGTCGAAGATCTGATACCGCGATAATCGTGTAGCCGGCGACACAGATACATCCGAAGCGGGAAGCGCCTTTAAAGGTGTCAAGGTGAGGAAATGTGCAGGAGTAAATGCCAAAGCTTCGGCCAGGTCTTCGCTCAAAGGACAAAGAGGACGAGAATTCAACAAGGCCTCTATTTGGACCAGGCAAGTATTCATCTCTTCATATGTCAACAACTGATCGCCGATCACGCGGAACAAATGAGGCTTGACGCTCTTGACGTTGGACTCCCACAGTCTACCAAAATGCGGAAACCCGGGAGGGATGAAATGCCAGTTAATTTTGAATTCCTCTAATTCCCCCGAAAGAGCGTTGTGAAAATTCGAAGACGCATGAAGCCGACAACTCTTCCAATTCCCGTTTGGAACCCACGAAATTGGTTCCGCAATCGGAATACATGTCGTGCAGGCTCCTCGTCTCGACAGAAACCGCTTAAACGCGGCCAGAAACGCCTCAGTGGACAATGCAGAAACCAACTCCAAATGCAGCGCCTTGGTGGCCAAACAAATAAATAAACAAAGGTAGGCCTTCTGGACGATCGGCTGCCGATGGCGGCCCAAACTTATCTTCCAGGGACACGCATAATCCACGCCCGTAAAAAGGCTTTCGCCTTCGTTATGCTGCACGACGGTAGATCCCCCATTAATGGCATAATCGGGCGGGGTTTAACACGAAAGCAAATGTTGCAGTCCCGCAAGATCTTTCGAACGATAGACCGAGCCGACAAGATCCAATATTTTTGCCGTAAAATGGCCAACAACAAACTGGGGCCCGCGTGCAAATTCTGTAAATGTAAATACCGAACCAACAGCACCACCAAGTGACCGTCTCGGGGCAAAATGATGGGGCGGGCGTGATCAAAATCTAATTTCGCCGCTCCTAAGCGGCATCCGACTCGAATCAGTTCGTTATCCAGGAAGATACATAAATTCCTAAGCCGAACGGAACACCTTTTGCCGCTTTCCAGGGCGTGCAGATCTTCACGAAAAGATTGACCTTGTACGAGGCGACAGAGTTGTAATTCGCTCTCATTCAGGTCCTCCGCGGTGAACCTTGCTGAAGACGTCGCTGAAGACTTTGTATAAATCTCAAAACATATCCCATACTGCGTCGCAGTCTCGACAAGGAGGAGAAATGACTTATAAATTCTTAAAATAAAGTGGGCATTGCGGTGCGGAGGGTCAGGCAACCAATGGAATACCTTTTCTTCGGGAGGGTCCGACAGGTCGACGTCAGCGCCGAGATCGGTCCAGTGGGCTTCGTCGGTATGGAGTCATTTCGGGCCAGTCCACCATAAACTATGACCGCCTAATTCCACGGGAGTCACACCCCGTGACCCGCAGTCCGCCGGATTTTCCTGACCTGTCTACATGTGCCCACTGGGACACCTCAACCAATGACTGAATTTTTGCTACCCGGTTCACCACAAAGGTGGTCCACCTCGTTGGAGACGACCTCAGCCAACATAAAACAATGGTCGAGTCGGTGAACGCACGGATTCTTGGGAACAAGTCCGGCGTGTTAAAATTCTCTACAACCCCATTCAACAATTTAGACAGCAAGAGCGCTGCACAATGTTCCAGGCGTGCTATGGACAGAACCTTTATGGGAGCCACCTTGGACTTCCCACAAACCAGAGAAACCTCAGGGGAGTCGCCGCCTGAACCGACCTGAAGATATACTACGGCCCCATATCCCAATTCAGATGCGTCCGAAAAACCCAGGAGAACGAGACTACCATGTGGGGACGCTCCAACAAACCGAGGAACCGACACCGACGACAATTCGGCACATTGTTCCTGGAAGGTATTCCATTTCTACAATACAATCATAGAAGGACTTTCGTCTCATCTCACTCCTTCTATCCATAATTGTTGGATTAAAATTTTTAGAAACAGCGTGACCGGGGACAAAAACCCGAGTGGTTCAATTATTCGGGCGACAGTGGACAAGATGTCCCGCTTGGTTCCGCAACGCCCCTCGGCCTGAATTTTAAACTCAATTTGGGCCGTTAACGCGACTGGAAACAAACGGAAGTTAAGCAACAACGAAAAATTATCGGTCTGCAATTTAGGCCCTGTATACAACAAATCGTTCAATGAGCGTCCGCCCCGACCTTTGGCACTAGCGTCAAAAACAATACGTAGAGGAGTACTCGAAATGTGAGGCTTGAAGATGGCATGGTGCGGAATAAAGTAAGCCTCTGATGGGGTGAAGACCGTACTGAAGGAAATATAACCTTGGTCAATATAATCTCGCATCACCGACTGGTAAGCCTCTTTCAAGGCTGGCGAGCTTAAGAATTGCCTTTCCAAATTCGCGAATAGTCTACACGAAAGTCCGAAGGAGTTCCCCAAGACTTCTGGATTTTCCCGAAAGGGAAGTGCAACCACATATCTTCCGTCCCTCACATTCTCGGTCCTCTTTAGAGACGATGGCCTCTAGAGAAGAGGGGATCTCCCCGCGCGATTTCGGCACAAGTCGATACACCTTTTCCCCTTTTATTGATCGGTGCAGAAATCTATTCAAATGTTAAATTTAAAAACCTAGATTTGCTAAAATTGGCACGAACACCTGTAATGTAACGTTACAAATTCTATTTTGAGCAATACGTTACAATACAGCATCCCTGACTGATCACCATTCGCCAATAAAATAACATTTGAGTTTCGATTTTGAGTATTTAGTTTCGTTGATTCCACAATGTCAGACGAAGCGGATTTTGTGCTAAGCGTGACAATATTAATTCTATATTATTATTTACGCAAAAAAAAACAGAAGAAACGATATTGGTGCCATGATTTATTCCTGTATCATTACAGGTTGCGTACTGTAATGTTCGTTTCGCCTCACTCATTGATGAATGCACGACTCTATAACGTTACGTTACAGGTAATTGTAAAACAGGAAGCACCTTCAAACTAGATCAGGGGTTCTCAAACTTTTCGATGTCGGGGAACAGTAAACTCTGATATATTTGTAAGCGGAACATCTACAATCTGCAATATAATATAAACGTAAAGACAGGGGGCGCGGGTAGCTAACCATTTTGAAACCAAAAGAGTAATAACAAACAGAATAATGTTCGCAAAATACTCTGTTATAATCAAGCAAAAAAGCAACAGAATCGTGTCGCAGCATGTAGCAACCTCCTGCTTCAAAGTGTTACTTTTAGAAAATATTGATTGATGCAAATATGTTTATTGAAAACACAATTAAAATTGCACTATTTAAAAAAAATATCAAATTTAATGCGATACATGAGCTTTACGATCTTGACAGATCTCAGCGATATTGGGACGAATAAATGATAAAGCCACACGGATTTATTCTTTTAAATTCCCTAGTCTCTCGCGTTGGTTTGTCATTATATTAACCATAGTTGACAATCCTGCTTCGCGAGGATATGACGTGAAAAATAACAATTATATATTCATGGCTTTTTTGCTTATATTCGGGTATTCTTCTTTATCAGATATCCAAATATTTTCTTTCTAAAAACCTTACTATCTGTTCTGAGTTTGTACATATTTTTGTATGTACACGTTTACCTATATAGATACATATTTTATTCTTTCTGAAATACAATTGTACATAAAATATGTAAAATTGTTATTGTTTTCTTTTAATCCTGATAATCCGGAAGTTATTTGATAATCCGGCTTTAATCCGACACAAATTATTGCAGCAATCATCATTTTTTAGATAATTCATAAAAAGTTTTTGATTTTCTATTTAAAAAA
The DNA here is from genome assembly GCA_944588485.1 of Phosphuga atrata. Classification (NCBI taxonomy): domain Eukaryota; kingdom Metazoa; phylum Arthropoda; class Insecta; order Coleoptera; family Silphidae; genus Phosphuga; species Phosphuga atrata. The sequence continues at coordinate 67,456,829 of OX155893.1, read as the reverse complement.
TAAACCGAAAAATGTAATTCATTTTTTAATGTCAACACACGATTAAAAACCTTTCCACGTGACAACCACCTCACTTCGGTATGAAAAACTCACAATCTGCTTCCTTCGATAAACAAAGTTTTTTGAAAATTCGGTTCTTCATCGGTCTCATTTTAGAAAAATTAACCATGGCAACTACTTGATGAAATACGTCGTCTAATTTCTTCTTATGACAAGTACTTCTCGGTGCAAGAAACAATAATGAAATATTATTTGAATTTATGGTTTTAGCTAAAGTCACATATCCTTTGATTGATCCCGTCATGGACGCTGCTCCATTGCGCATCGGTACAAATACTGACACATGATCCCATGATAATTTTAAAGCATTCAAATATATTGCTATTGCATCAAACAAGTCCTGACTAGTTGTACGACGCAAAAGTTCTTTGCAGCATAAACATTGATTTATTATCTCTTGTTCATAAATAAATCGTACAGAGCCTAAGAGCTGCGCCTTGCCACATATATTAGTTAATTCGTCTACTTGTAATCCAAAAGACATATTAACAAGTTTACCTGCGACTTTACTTTCAATGCTGTAGGACATGTCATTATTTCTTCTACGTATTATTTTCATCCGTATCACGGAAATTGTATCACCGGAATCTTCAAAATTTCCTAGTTTACCTCTTCCCCAAACATAATTATCACTATTTCACAGCAGGCAGGGAAAATGAGAGATTCTGCTATCGTGGGTGGATTTAATTTTAGTGCTACTAACTCGGCAATTTTATATGACGCAAGTTGAACTTAATCACTTACTTTCATGGTTTTTCAAATCGCTTGCCTTGCATTTCTAAAGGTCTATTAAAATATGCCTTGTTTTTTGTTAAATGGGCGCCATTGCGGTATTGGTATGATTCTTTCAGCATACAATCCACTAGTTCACCTAGCAAACAAGGGATCCAGTAGCCCCTTTATAGGTCCGGAACCCTTTTGCGGCATGAGTGTGAACACCATCCACAAAAGTTTAGATCAAGAAACAAGAGAACAATGGCTGAAAACCTGGAAAGAACTTCCAGGGCTAAGGCAGTCCAAAGTGATGCTGAGATCTTTTAACCAGAAGAGAACAAAAGCTTGCCTGAAATTAAGCAGGAACAAGCTTAGAATTCTGACAGGCGTCCTGACGGGACACTGCAGAATTAGGAAACATCTCAAGGCCCTGGGCCTAGAGGAGGGTGACAGATGAAACCCCCATACATCTGCTCAAAGACTGCGGAGCACTACTCCGCAAGAGACAGATCTACCTCGGGGCTCACTTCTTGAACACATAGGAGCTGCAGGCCTTGAATCCCGCCCAGATCCTGAAATTCCTAAAGGAATCAGGATTGGAGGAGGCGCTCTAAATGGGTAAGTACACCAACGCTTGGAGGAGGAGGGTGGGGTACAATAGATCTATAAAGGTCGCAGTACAAGTCGTCACCACCATATCTACAATCTACAATCTTTCAGCATACAATGCAGAGAGGTGTTGGACAATCTGTATTTCCGGTCGAGGTAAATCCAAATTTTAAGTATGCTTCGTCATACAAACGATTGATATTTCGAATTGATTTCACAATTTTTTGTTTTCTCCATTTTCTTCAATTCTACTAGCGCTAACATTACTACAAATACTACAAATAGTAGAATTACTACAAATTTTAAAAAATAGTTATATAAAGCAATAAATCATGTAGTTCAAAACTTACCTAAATTTATTTACCTAATTCAAAAAATGCAAATTGAGAGAATAAAAATTCTAACTGAATATGAGTCACATTTAGCAAGCGAATATATTGAAAAAGATTTAATTAAATTCGTCAAAAGCCGATTCTACATTTGGAGTCTTGCGTAGTTGCGGATGTCGGGCCTACTGCATGCTTCATGCACCCTAATAATAATATTGCTACCTACGTTTGTTATTTATTACTTAAAACTGTCCTTATTCGTATTCCTAAAACAGCAAAGAATATGTCATGGCTAAACTCATTCGTCGGAGGGGATTCCCCGTAGCCTTAGCAGGTAGAGGGAGGTCCTAGCGAATAGCAGAATTGACGCAATTGACGCAGATTTTTGATAACTGAAATATTATTTTTTAATATTGATTATTTCGCGGAACACTTTAATGTGCCTCGCGGGACACCTGTGTTCCGCGGAACACACTTTGGGAACCGCTGAACTAGATTACATTATCTACAAAATCGGAAATCACCGGCTACAATCGAGTTGAAACTCATACAGATACAAGCTAAACAATAATAATTAGAAAAAAGGCAATATTTTAGAAAATATACAGAATTTTGAAGTGAGTTAATAAAATCCACAAAATACATTAAATAAGCCTCTAAATTATATATAATGCTTCTACATAGTATTAATTCTTAAGGCGGGATTCCACTGAGGAAACTTTTTAGGCAACATGTAGCATGCTTGCCGTGCCGGATGCGTCACCTATGGACAACATTGAACGTGTCTAACAGTGTGGTCGCTATCCAACAACAATCGGATCGGGCGACTTGTATTGTGAGACCTGGCCTGGAATAATGAAAATACCACAACATTTATTGAAGGTTACCATAATTCACCCGCATTGTGGAATAATGAAATTAGCAAGTCAATAATATTAAAAAGTGACAAGTTAAAGAAGTTGGCTATTAAATAGAATTGTACTGCCCTTGAGATAAAATAATTCGAGATATGCGAAACAGATACATAAGTGACACCCGTCTCAATGTCACTAATAAACTCAAACGATGTGGTATTGCATCACGAAAGTTCTTATCATGACTTTTTATATAGCTGGTGAGATTTTATAAAGCAAGTACTAAAAATCCTCTTTACTCATTCGTGTAAAATTTCGAAACAAAGCTTCATCATCAGCAATCAAGTTGTATAATAATAAAATTTAATATACTCAATAATCGAGATTTTTCAGCAGGCGTTCATGTTTAGAAAACGACGAACGTAGCGAAGAGTTTTCTAATAGACACGTGCGAAAAAAGCTTTATGAACGAGTTTTTAATACTATATTTTCTATTTTGCGCCTTTTTATGCCATTTCTAAATAAAACAATCGCCGATACATATTGAGAAAATTGTATCGCACTCTGCGAGGCATTAACGAACCCATATGAGTGCTTTAATAACTTCATAATAGACGCAAAATAGAAAAATTATCTTGTGTTTCTTCAAAATCATCATCAAAATATAGTTGTCTTCACCACCACCGTTGTGATCTTCACTGTTATTCATTGTGAACTTTAGATAATTCCTTTATGGCCCGTTTTTGCTTTTGTTTTTTTAGTTATTTTGAAAAGCCATTTAACACTTGTGGGTGGCTTTCTTAAGGTGGTGTTGATTCTAAGTTAGTTTCATCCAGAATTATACCTAGATACTTTACTTCCTCACTTACATTAGTAGCCCCTCAATTATCCTGATTTCTGTGAATAGTACTAGAGTGCAAACTTCTAATAACTCTATAACAATTAGTGAGCTCTATAACAATTATTGGGTCTTTTTAGGACTACCAACTATAAATTTCATCTGAGACTTGTTATGGTAGTCCTAAAGACTCAATAATTGTTATAGAGCTCCGGAAAGGCTGAATATATTTATATATTCAGGATGTGTTCCGTTTGTTTTAAGTTTGTATAATTATCTATAACGTAGGATGGTTTCACCAATTCTATCTTATCAGTTCAATCAATAACCTGATAAGTTCATGTCTCTCTTACAAAATGTCAAAATTATAAACATCTAACCCTAAACACCACATGGGTTTTCAAGTTAGTGGTTTACAAATTATTGTTCATGGAAGCAAAGCTGTGCTGATGAGAGATAAATCTCGAATCGCGTCCACAGATGGTTATCGACTTAAGGTATCGGAAAGACATGATCTTAATAACAATGTTATTTTTATGGTTTTTGTTGATTGCCACGAAGGTGGACTGAAAGCTGTAAAATAATTTACAAATTTCACGTGAGATTTGTGTTGTGAGACTCAATAATTGTTATAGAGCTCCGGAAAGGCTGAATATATTTATATATTCAGGCTGTGTTCCGTTTGTTTTAAGTTTGTATGATTATCTGTAACGTAGGCTGCATTGACTATATCGAATTAGGTCTTGTCAAGCGCTCTTTCGATGTCAAGGAAGGCACAAAATGAGATACTACAAATAAAATTGCGTTCGAATTAAAAAAGATATAAACTAAATAAAATCATATTTATTAAAATATCGTGAGTCCCAAAAGTCTTGGAATCCACTCTAGCCATGAATTTAAAGAAATAAGTAGGTCTTTCTTAATTGACACACATAAAATTAAACAAATTTTCAAACGTCATTTTAAAGTAGCTGTCAGTGGTCTTGAGGATATATCGCACTGTTTTTAGTGTTAAGTTCAACAATTTCATTAGTTGTAAATAAAACGCCTTCTCATACTCACTGACTCGCCTTCCCATTTAACACTGATTTATTTTATTGTGTTGCGAATTATAAAATTAACAAAGAAGAACAAACATTAAAACAGATGTTGAATGTGTTGTCCATTTTCACAAATACACAAATTAATTAATTTTATGTTATCGAACAAATTTTGTAATACAGTCTTGTCTATCTCTTCACATTTTCTTATTACATTGTTTCGCAGATCTTCTACTGTATGCAATGGACTGCTGAATACTCAATTTTTTAAATATGGAAAATGAAAAAAGTCCAGAGGAGTTAGATCACAAGAACGTGGTGGAAATTGGTCTTTGCTTATTAGCCTGTCGTCGAAGAATCCCTTAAGATAATTTAATGTTTTACGTGCAATATGCGGTCTAGCAGAATGTTGTTGGAAGAAGCCATTTTGGAGTTCATCATCATGAAATTCGTTAATAAATTGTTGCAAAATATGGCAGCGTTTAAATTACCATCGAAAATTATTGGACCGATAATTCTGCGTCTTGACATTGCTAACCACACACCAACTTTGATTGGATGCAGTGGGGTCTCTCTAAAAAATGTGGGTTGTCAACACTCCACATGCACATGTTTTGGGAATTAATGTATCCGTTTAGATAAAACCAGGCTTCATCAGTGAAAAAAGTTAAGTTTAACACTTCGTCGTTCTTATTTTCATTGAATCACCGACAGTAGACCAGCCTTTTATTATTATAGAGTGGTAAAAGTTCATGGTACATTTGCAACTTATATGGTTTCATGTGAAGATCTTGACGAATGATCCTGTGAGTGATAGTACGACTTAAATTCAATTATTGAGCTAGTCTTCTAATTGAAGTAATAGGTTCGTCTTGGACTGCAGTTCTTATGTTTATAATATTCTCATTATTAATACGAGGCGTTCCACTTCTTGATTTGTTGTTAATGTTACCAGTACTTCGAAAGCAACCAACTGATCGTAATACCTGCCTTTTAAACTGATTCCTTTTAAATACAGCTATAGGAGAACGTTGCCTAATTATTTGCCTATTTTCCATTTTGCCTATTTACCATTTTCCATGCGTCTACCATTACGAAAATAACTCTCGACAATAAAAGTTTTCTGCTCTTTTGTAAACACTTTTCAAATTAAATGAATTAAGAAAGACCGATAGAAATAATATAAAACAGCGAATTAATTTGTGTATTCGTGAAAATGGACAACACATTCAACATCTGTTGTACTGTTTGTTCTTCTTTGTTAATTTTATAATTCACAATACTATAAATCAGTATTAAATTTATGAGAAGGCGTTTTATTTATAACTAATGAAATTGTTGGACTTAACACTAAAAACAATGCGACGTAACTGAAGACTCAAGACCACTGACAGCTACTTAAAAATTACATTGATAATTTGTTTAATTTTATGTGTCTGAATCAAGAAATGACCTACTTCTTCAAATTCATGGCAATAGACTCCAAAACTTTTGTCACTTACGTTAGAACGTATCTTAGATAAATAACGATATTTTTTAAAATATATAAATCTGGCTCTTTTTTTTATCCCATATCATTGACAAATTGGCCCTTCTCACTTGAAACTCTGCCGCCCGTAATTTTTATACGTTTATTTTGCAATCAAAACTAGAAGGTTTTCTATAGTAAAGTATCTAATATTATTGTTTTTATTTGTAGTTTTGGATGAAATAATATCTGTGATGATATCTCAACAGTTGATGATAGAAATAATGAAACCACAAGCGGCTTACACGCACGAATCCGTCAAGAATTTAATCGAGGATATTACGCAGTCATCGGCAATGCGTCTAGATACGAAAAGCATGGATAAACTTTGGGACTTGATCACAATGGTTTTGAAATGGCAGATGCATCTAACTACTGACATCCTCCGATTGACTTCGAGACATCTTTACGAAATTGAAAACTATGTCACAAACGAAGAAACTCAACTTCAGTTACACAAAGTTCAAAATATGTACGACAACTTTGCAAAGATCTTGAATAATGAGGAACAGAATGAGCTGAGGGAGTGTATTAATCTTTGGCTAGCGGATTTAAATGTCAGAGTTTCTTTGTTGCTTCGGCTAGGATTACAAGACTCCGACGGCAGTTTTGTTACTGAAAATTTGAACCCTTTTGCTCAAGACATGTTAAAGAATTTAGGTGAAAATATTTATAGCGTTTCACAAAACGGTAAATATGGTGGCAAGGAAGAAAAAGTTGAGAAGAACGAAACCGAAGGCTTAGAACTCAAATTGTTAGTCGATCAAATCTTAGGGGAACAACAAACGAAAAGAAATTGTAATCAACTGAATTTAATTATAAAGAAAGATTTGTGTTCCGGATTTACTTGTATTAATGCGGAGAGCAATGGGAACGGACTGGAGGGTTTTCTTGAAGATTTGAGTTTAAATGAAGTGAAGAATGAAGATTTCCACGAGGAATTGATTGATATGATAGGAAGTCGGGATTGAATTTTGTGATGCTTTTTATTGTGATGCACTTGGTTAGGCTTAAGTTTAAAACGTGATTTTGTTATTGTGCCTTGCCAATATACTTTGTAATTGTCACTGTAATTGTCAAATTGTATGACAATATGTATGATGCAATAAATAAAAAATCATTTGCAATTATATTGAAATAATTATTGTAGTGTAGTTTTCCTACTAAAATCAACTTTCTTTCACAGATAAATCTTGTTCATCGTTTTGACTCATCACTCTAGTCCATAGGGTGAATAAATCTGGTCTTAGCTGGATTGGAGGAAGCTCACACTAAACCCCATTTCCCATTTGTCTTTTAGTATGCTTCATCCTGGTATCGCTTATTTTGTATTCATTCAGGATTGGCAGCCCGGACGGTTAGTGAAAACCGCCCTAGTCAAAAATGCCTCCTCGACCAAGAATCGAACCCGGGTCTCGCGCTTGTCAAGCGGGTATGTTGTAAACTACATTACCGAGGAGGGCAGACAGACAAGACTAGACAGACATGACTACATAGACAAGACTAGACAGACAAGACCAGACAGACAAGACTGGACAGACAAGACTAGACAGACAGGACAAGTCAGACAAGACTAGACAAGGGAGGAACAGGACCAGGGAAGAATGCCGAGGGAACAGACATCTAACCAAATATTTACTCAAGCCCTACTTTTATTAAGCTAATGGAGCTGTTTGTCAAAGAAGTAAAACCGTTAAAAAACATTGTTAACACCCTTCGAGAGGATATTCAAATTTTGAAAGGAGCCCTTTCTAACGAATGTGATTACTTTGTCAGTTATTCCATAAGTCCAATTTTCATTGAGCAAATGGGTGGATGCATCATTAACCTTAAATTCATAATCAATGATCTTAGCGAAGAAGTTACAATTTTGAAAGGCATTTATCAAGCTCCAATTAAATCAATTCCGGAAATTAATTCTTCAAATCCGGGTATGACGCTCACAAAAACAGCGGACAGTGTCGAATCGGTACATATGCATTTCAAGGATACCGATAAGATAGTCTCAGTACATACCTGGATCTTCCAAAAGCAACTTTGAAAAACGAAAATTAACTTAGATTCACCACCAAACTCTCGCAAAAATAAAGATAGTGAAAACTCTAACCTTGAAATTTTCGACTTAAAATCCAATATAAATAAACACCGTAGCTGCGATAATGAAACAACACCAAAGAAAAGAAGCGAAAAATCGGACATTATCATCGGAACAAACTAGAAAGAATCCGACATTGAAGCGGCAACCCATTATGCCTCAATACCTTTTTTTAAAATAGAACTATCTCTTACAGAGATTGATCTTATAAAATATCTGAAAAAAAGAACTTTAAAACGGCCCTATGTAAAAAATAGTATCCAAATACCCAAATGAATATTCCTCGTTGAAAGCCTCAATACCAGCTGAAGACCAACATGAAATCATGAAACCGGATATTGGGCCAAAAATACATGCATCAATATTTTTTTACAAAATCTAGAAAAAAACGGCGATGCGGCGTAGTTACGGCGAGAACCGAACGAAAATTAAGAAAACCAAAATAACAACCCCCGAGCCAGTCCAGAACAGATATTATCTTATTCTACTTCAACAACCAATCGCTTCAGTGCACAATACTAGAATTGGAACTATCTCTAGAAGAAACGAAGCCATATTTTCTTTGATCACCCGAAACTTGGTTAACATCCGATAATCTATCCCTCATCCACATTAATAACTATCAATTAATTGTTTTTTTTTTGTAGATTACAATCTAGAGGTGGGGGCTAGCAACAATGGTAAGGGCGTCTTCCGGTGTGGTTCTAATTGCTGCTCTTAATTTTGATGAAATGTGCAGTTCAGTGGAAAACCACATAGAATTCTGTGCTGTAGCATAGAAATCCAAGGAATTTTCCGCAGTAATAATATATCTGTATTGTCCGCCTACCGGCTGTCTAGAAACATTCATGAGGACCCTAGAAAATCTATTGGATAACGCTTTTCACAATGACTCATCGTTTATTGTAGTTAGAAACTTTAATAAATTTTAATGTTAAACCATCACATATAATATATCTTACAAATATGTTGTCCAATGGTTTAGTAGGACTGGTATCCCAGCACACACGAATTACAAAGGGTGCATTCGCGTTGGGCACTCATATGCTTTGAGCACCCACGCTTATAAGCTCAAATTATAGGTGTTTATGTTGGCCTATGAGCGCTTAGAATCAATAAGAAAATGTCGTTCGTTTTGGACACTATGAGAGTCAGTTAGCAACAACATGGTGAATGTGAGAAATGTTTATTCATTAGTAAAAAATATATTAGAAATTAAAAAATTCAGGGCAAAAGAAGATACAGGGAAATTCGTTACAAGCTAGTCGATTGTACATTGAACGGTTTCCTAGCCGTAAAATCCCCGACTGAAAAATCTTCGAATCGACGAACATTCATCGACGTCTTCGTGAAACAGGCAAATAGAAATGAAATGGAGGACCAGGAAGATAAATGACAGTAAGAACGGTACAACTGGAACAGAATGTGCTGGACATGATAGAGCAAGATCCAAGTACTTCTACGCGAAAAATTGCCAATACTTTAAATGTAAATCATTGGACAGTTTGGAAAATTCTTAAGGGCAACTTGTTGTATCCATACTACATTCAACGTGTTCAGGCACAACTACCTGCTGATTATCGTCCACGTATTGCGTTATATCAATGGCTTTTGCAAAGATTGGACTAATGTTTTCAAAGGCCATCATTTCCCGACACAGATTCTTTTCAACGATGAAGTCAGTTTCTCTGAAGAAATTCAATAAGGAATTTTCATAACAACTATGTGTGGGCAGAAGAAAATCCGCATGAGGTATGTGAATATTTCATGACGATTCGTGACGATTTCAACATCAGTTCTCCTTGAATGTTTGGGTTGAAATTTTGTAAATACGAGGACTTATTGGCGAGATGTATTGCAACTTTTTGGAATAAACACTGCCCGAAAGTCAAGTTTCTGCAGGATGTACGATTGGCGACAAAAATTACAATGTGGTTTATGCACGATGGTGAACCACCACATTTCAGTTTGGTTGCTCGTGATTTTTTAACAGTAACATATAAAGATCGCTGGATTGGTCGAGGTGAGCCACACGCAAGGCCTGCTCGATCCCCAGACTTAAACCTCCTGGATTATGGGGCTCTCTGAAGTCATTAGTTCACGCCACTCTAGTGGAGATTTTGGACGAATTAAGGAATCCGATTACTGCTGGGTGTAATTCAATTAGAAATAACCCTGGTGTGTTTGAAAGAGTTCGGCACTCAATGACGAGAAGATTGAATGCTAGTATTCAGGCTGGAGGAAGTCATTTCATACATTTATTGTAGATTGAGCACATATACCTTTTGATAATAGAATGTTGTTACCGTCGCAAATTTTGTTCACCCTGTATCTTCGAAACAAAGGGTTTTTTTATAAATCATCAAAAGGGAAAATATTCTTGGAATAGGCCCCTGAATAACCCATTGATTTTTTGCAGCATGTTTACCTAACACCCTGTATAAAACATAGTCTTACTAAGTATATGATTAAATTTATCACACCCAATTTGGATGCTGATTGGGTTGGAGACAGAGAGACTGTAGGTCTTTACCATAAGGGTACACAGGGCCCGTGCCCAGGGCTCCCATCGGTACGGGACCCTGACATTTTTTTCTTCTATTTTAGGTAGATATAACCCGACAAAAATGTTTATAGAGTAAATGAGGGCATTTTTAGCGACTTCTGGGCAACACAGTGCAATGACATTGCCGAGTTTGACAGAAAACGTGGCATTGCCAATTTTTTTTGTAGGGCTGTACAATCGACTTGCTTATAACCTGTTTTCTTTTTCATTTTCAGCAATCTCTATGTATTTATATAATTACAGCTCTATGTATTTATATAATTACAGCTAAAAAAAAATTGGTAAAATTGATAATAGGATAAGCCATAAAATAGGTAGTAGCTTAGCGAATTTTAATCGTATACCAGAACAGTTTCTTTAATCTTTAAACAGTGAACATTTTAATAATTATAAAAGATACCACCCAAAAAGTACCTCTAAAACTAATTAATTACACCATCCAGCGGTTACCTACAGAAACCACTTCGTATGCAAAGTCTATACTATGCCTATATACATGGAAGTCGACATTGTCTGCGGTTGAGAGATTACTCGAAAGTGGAGTGATTTTGTTTTAATTAATACAAATTCTTTAAGATAATAGAAGTGTTCGTTTATTTATTCATTTTGTTGGGTCGAAAAGAACATCTTTAATTGTTTCACAAAAAAGAACAAATTTCAAAAGTAGCTCAAAAAGGAATGAACAAAAAACTTCCTAAACTAACTTCATTTTGTACGGTTGAAGAAACAAACAGGCTGACCAATTCTTCACCCTCATCACCTCAAGTTCGAAATACTTCTGAATATCAAAGGGAAAAGATCGTAGGGATGAGATGACAAAAGTGACCAACACACATCAGATGCTGAACCTCTACTTCAAGCTACTGTGAGTTAATAACTACAAGCTTGGAATATGTATCTCTTGATCGTGGTACGTACTATAGTGAAATTTGAATGGAAGAATTACACGATATTTGGATTCGAAAAGGGCCTAAGTTTTTCCGAAAAAAAAGTTTAGCATACTCCCCTTAATTTCGAGTACGCGGTGTTTAGTTGTCCGTATTTGAAAAACTGAAAAACTAAATTCTATAAAACTCCGCCTTTGACGGTCCCAAGCCCGTATGAGAAAGGAAGAAGGTTGGTTGCTTTAAGGGAAACCAAATCAACCGTGAAAGGTCAACGTCGAGTCTCGGGCGACGGTTAATTAACCCGATCTCGGGCGACTTCTGCAACCCGCAACTTCGTTCCAACTATCCACGTTAAGCGAGATCGGGGGTCTCGGCTTAGCCGCCCGGACCAAGAGGTAGAAAACCTCCATAAGAACTCACCCCAATCCTACGGTGGGACATGCGCCAATAGGATGAATGACTGATGGGTCATCAGTCGCGACAACTAACCTCAATGGACCTGGCTCATTGTTGTATAGCGCCTTCACATGGATTGGGCGGTACCCCGTGTGTGACCTGTTTATATCGACCCTTGTCGTGGGAACACTATGGAAAATAAAGAATTATCGAAAACTGTCTCTCGAGAAAAACCCCAAAATAAAATACCAACTCAACAAATCTTTCACAAATCCTTTTTTAATAAAACAAGAACCCTGTCACTGAATAACCTCGACAGCTTAGCACCAACAGATACGGAAATGGGTACACTTACAGCTGATAGCAACCAATGGACAAAAGTACCTGAGAAGAAAAGGCAGCGCGAAAGTCCTAAAACAAACAAAGCGCAAAACAAAAGAAACATGATACATACTGGCTGAGCCTATAACTATATAACTATAACAACTTCAAACAGATTTTCTGAGCTAGGAAATGATACGCAAGACACTCAAATCAATGAAACCGATGAAATCATTGAAAAACCTGCTAAAGCACCACCTGTACATGTAGACCGAATGAGTAATATCCAACCATTATTAAAGATGCTTGATGAGGTAGCTGCAGATAACTATGAAGTGCAAGTTCTCCGTAATGAACATGTCAGAATACAACCCAAATCTACCGAACTATATACAAAAATAGTGAAGAAACTCACGAAAAAAATACAGAATTTTATACCTACAGGCACAAACAAGATCGCTGTTTCAAAGTAGTCCTCAAAAATCTTCACCCCTCCACTGATATAGAAGAAATAAAAGCTGAACTAGAAATACCAGGACATAAAGTCACTAATGTTTGGAACGTCAAACAAATAAGTACCAAAAAACCATTACCAATATACTTCATAGAAGTAGAGCCTAACAGGAACAACAAACATATCTATGATATTAAAAGCCTATTGCACTGCAGAGTCATCTTCGAACCACTAAGACCTAAACGGGAAATTCAACAATGTGGCAATTGCCAACAATATGGGCACACAAGAAAATATCGTTTTAGGAAACCGAAATGTATAAAATGTGCTGGAGACTATGCATTGTCTAAGTGCGAACGTAAAGAAAGGTCGAACTCAGTTAAATGTATACTTTGCAATGGCAACCATACTGCAAACTCTACAGGTTGCCAAATATAGAAGGAGCTCCAGAAAATCAAACATCCTACTCAACCGGCAAAACCCTAACAGATAAGGCATATCAATCAGCAACCAGACAAGCCTGGCAGCTTAAGGAAACAAAACCAACCTTCATATAAGCAAGCATTAAAACCCAATAACCCTTCGCATCAACCAGCTGGCGAGCAAAGTCCAAATGAATTACCAAAAGTCCAAACAAATAACAATGACATTAAATAAATCATGTCACAAATGCAACAAACTAATGCAACAATTAACCTTCTAATGGAAATCATGACCAAACTGACACATTCGGTTCATTAAATAGCTCTGTGGAATGTCAATGGGCTCTCACACCATGTCCCAGAAATAGAGACATTTTTAAAAACAAACAAAACTAATATTTTACTTGTACCTGAAACACATTTTACAAAAAAAATAATTACCTAAAAGTCTTCAGTTACAAATTCTACCAAACAATGCATCCGGTTGGCACGGCACACGGAGGATCTGTAATTCTCATTAAGAATAATATCAAACATCATGAGACCGGGCAATTTAAAACTCCTGAGATACAAGCCACAAGTGTTGTTATTCAGGATTGGCGGGGAGAGACTTGACTGTCACTGCACTATATTCTCCGCCAAAACATGCAATTAAAAAAAGAAGCCTACGCCAAGTTCTTTAAAATGCTAGGACCTAGGTTCATAGCAGCTGGAGATTATAATTCCAAAAATACCCAATGGGGCTCTCGCCTATCATCTCCCAAAGGTCAACAATTACAGGCAGCTATAAATGATCTACATCTAGATGCAATACCGAACGGGGCACCAACGTACTGCCCTACTGACCCAAAAAAACTCCATGACTTGGTAGACTTCAGTGTCATAGAGGGGATTCCTACTAATTGTTTCAAATGTACTTCCCTTCAGGAAATTTCATCTGACCATAGTGTAGTTCTGCTAGAGGTTTCCCAAAAGATCGTACATGTTAAACGTAAAGCAAGGCTATATAGCCGTAGAACTAACTGGGACATATTCCGCTCCATAGTAGAGTCTACGATTAATACCGACCTGCCTCTTAAAACCGAAGAGGACATTATGACAGCGGTTGATCAATTCAACGAGTTTGTCCAAAAATGCTTTTTGGGATAGCACTCCTGCTGCCAATAAATACACGAAACTTGACTGCTCGAAGCCCATCCGTGAACTAGTAGCCGAAAAAGACAGCCTCGTAAATTGTGGCAAACTACTAAATACCCAGGGGATAAAACACTGAACTACCTAACGGCTGAACTACTGCAAACCGAAAGAAATGAAAATGTACAGAACTACCTGCGTAGATGCTACTGCTGCTAGCGACTATTCCCTTTGGAAAGCAATCCAAAGACTCAAAAGACCCATTGCCTATAATCCCCCGATACGCAGGATGGACGGTTCCTGGGCAAAAAGCGACCCAGAAAAAGTTGAAGCCTTTGCTTCTCATCTTGCTAATGTCTTCGTACCGGCAGTGAAGAACCTGCCAATTGAAATTTAAGAAACTTAAATCAAAACAAAGCCCCAGGATATGATCAAATTACTGCAAAAATACTTCGTGAAATACTTAAAGTAGCAGTACATTTTTTGACACACCTGCTTAATTGCATACTAATCAGAGGCATCTTCCCGCCCCAATGGAAGGTTGTCCAAATAAAAATGATCCTCAAACCCGGTAAAGCTCCATAAGATGTGTCTTCCTACAGACCGATCAGCCTACGCCTTTGACAGAGTCTGGCATGAGGGCTTATTGTATAAAATAAAAAACCAACTCCCGACAAACTATTACATATTCTTAAAGTCATATTTTGCCGTGAGGTTTTTCTATGTTAAGCAAGGAGAAGACATAACCAAACTTCATAGGGTTCACGCAGAAGTACCACAGGGAAGCGTGCTTGGTCCGATCCTCTTTCTGATTTTTACCTCAGACCTGCCCATGACGGACGGAGTCGTGATAGGCACTTTCGCTGATGACACAGCAGCCTTAGTTGTCCATGACGTACCGGCACAAGCAAGTATAATGCTTCAACGCTCCTTAGACAACATCACGGAATGGCTAACCACCTGGCGGGAAAGCAAACGAGACTAAGTCCGTTCAGGTGACCTTTACGACGCGACGCGCAACATGCCCCCCTGTGTCGCTCAATAGAGTACTGATTCCCCAATCGAACATAGTCAGACACCTTGGACTCTATTTGGATCGTCATCTTACCTGGAAAAAACATATATTCACAAAACAAAAAGCACTAGGGATCCAACTAAGGAAATTGGTTGCCTGGCAAAAAAAAGTTGCCACTGGTAAACAAACTGCTGTTATACAAATATATTTTTAAACCAATCTGGACTTACGGAGTACAACTCGGGGCACAGCCTCCAACTCAAACTTGGAAATATTACAGAGGTTTCAGTCCAAAATTCTGAGGATAATTGCAATGTTGCGTGGTTAGTAACAAACCGACAATTACACCATGACCTTGAAAGCACAACAGTTCAAGAAGAGATTAGACAATCAAAGAAGTCGTACAGACTTGATAATCATCCTAACATACTGGCTACGCACTTAATGAATAATAATATAATATTCAAAATACTAAAAATAAAGACCCCTATAGATTTATAGGGAATATTATACATAAAGGGCGCACGTCGTAGGACTGACTGCCCTCCAAGTCAACTGAAAAATTCCTAACCTTATGCTGATCGCACTGATTTGCAATCTGTTCGCACGGAACAGATTGCAAAATACTATAAAATATATGTATATATATATCGTAAATATGCGTGTATCTTGGCGCGTCCCTTGCCCCTCATACATCGGTGCAACTGCATTCTCTCGCCGGACAGGGTATAAACTTCACCAAAAATATTTTCACGCGTAAATTAACACTGAGTGAGTCCTTAGAAATAAAATGTCTCCTTTATACACCGTCGAACAAATTAGTGTATTCTTATTGCTGCCGTCTATTTAATACTATTACTAGTACTGGACATAATTTGAGTTCTCTGGATGGATAAAAAGAATATAAGTTACTTATTAATTGATGAGAACAATTTACAGCACAGGCAATTACTGATCTATTATGTCTCAAGAGGCTAAACTAACGGAGGAGAATTATTAGAAGAACGTACTTGGAAGAATTGTTGTAGTAGTGAATTTTTTTGCAGCTAGAGGTCTTGCTTTTGGTGGCCATAATGCGATATTGGGGTCTCAAAAAAACGGGAATTATTTAGAATGTTTAAAACCGATTAATGAATTTGTTAATTTTCTTGCTGATCATTTAGCAAACTGCAGAAGTCGTGGAATAGTAAGTACACCATATTTGTCTGCATATGTTTGTAAAGAGTTTATTAATATAATGGGACAGTCAGTTTTAAAAACAATTGTTAACAAAATAAAATCAGCAAAATACTATTCTTTAAGAGTGGATTCTTCGCCAAATCTTTCTCACGTTAACCAATTGACCTTTATCATTAGATATGTACAAGACGCCTGAGAGCCTATTTGCATTTTTACCTATAAATAAACATGATCCAGAATATATTACACATGCCTTTTTAAACTCTTTTGAAAGCCTGAATATTCATAAAAAAAATTGTCGTGGACAGAGTTATGATAATGAAAATCAAATATGACTGGAAAGTATTCTGGTGTTCCGTCGAGATTAAAAGAAAATGTGAATTTGCAATTTTTCGCCATCGACCGAACGAAGGAAAATTATGATAAAGCATTTTAGGTGCAAATAAAGTACATAAGTATATCCCAGACATTAGATGGTCTGCACGTTCTAATGCTATTAATGCCTTGCAAAATAGTTATTTAAATATTTCTGAGTACGAATCGGCTGACAAAGAAAAAAATCTAAATGGTGGCTGTAAAGATAAGTCTGAAAGAAAAAGAATTCGCAACACACGCGTCGCTTTTATTGAAAAAATCGTATAGATACGTTTATACTCATAATCGGCCCATTATATGCACATTTAAAAAATCGTTCGGCAGCATATCAATAAATTTACAATCGTTTTAATTTTCTTTGTCGATTAATAACAATCGATTCTGACGAGTTGACAACAAATGCAATGAATTTGAAGCATTATATCACGAAGACATTAATGCATATAAGCTCAAATCAAAATGATTTAATTTAAGGCAGTATTTAAAGAACTTAGCATAGGAATCAGTAGATTTGAGTATCTTATCTTTGCGTAAGGTACACAAACTAATAAGGTTTGATAAATTAGAAGAAAATTTTCCAAATGTTGAACTTATTACATGAATGTTCCTTTGCTTCATGGCTACCAATTGTAGTGGAGAGCGCTTATTTCTACAGCTAATGAAAATGAAAAATGAATTAGAAACAACTACTGATGCAAGGGGACGTATGTTGCAAGTCTGGGATCCAGGGGCCATCCAAAATAAATAGAATCAAAAGAAGAATTTACCTTTTCAATTGTCTCCGGTGGTGTGGATTCGTCATAAGGACTCTCATCAGTCTCCGTTAATACCATAGAATTTACACTCATTTTAAAACTTTTTCTAATATTAATTTTTATTTTGTAATGAAAAAAAAAATTAAGTCACTTTCACGTCACTTTTTTTTAATATTGAGGTATTGATTTTGTTTATTTTATTTATTTTATTGTTTTTTATTTTAATGTAACTTAGATCTATAGATCTTTTTAATGTAACTGAGAACTTGAATATTTGCGTTCGTTACCCAAGTTACGTGGTAATACAACCAAAACTGGCTTTTGTCGCACTAAAAAAACGTGTCCTTTTAGATAGTACTTTTAACGTATGAGTAATAAAAATGTTTTTATAATTCACTTTTTTACTTTCTAAAAGGGCCCCAAATTCTTGTGTGCCCAAAGGCCACGACATAGCCTAAGACGGCGTCGTAGAGAGATTAGAAAAAGTGTGAGGTATGTGGTGTCCACTATCGAACACGCATAAGTGTAAAAATTCTTTAAATAAATATGTTATTGTGTGGGGGTGTTTTATAGGTAACCGCTGCCACCAATGTTGTGAGGCTGCCACCAATGTTGCGAGGCTGCCACCAATGTTGTGAAGGGGGTTATGGTGTGAACCACCGCCGACTTCAATGTTGAGAGGGAAGGACTGCTGGCCAACAATTCTTCGGACTCTGAGATATATCTAAATATTTTGTATCTCGGGATCTTGTAATGTAATGTTCACCGGGATTCGCAATCACCCTTCTCTGGCATCAACCTTGGGGGGTTTAGCAGGTATAAGCCTCGCACTAACACTCGATACTGGTCGGGTTTTGTCCTCCTAAAGAATTTATATCATAATACATAATTATTAAATTCAATTACCTTGTTTTTATGGATTAAATACATAACCTTAAAATAATAAAGAAACAAAAGATGATTTGGCAGATGTGTTTGGAGTAGGCTGTGGGTGAAATAAATACTTTTATTCAATTTTGCCTTATGAAGTCATGTTTAATTCCTTGGATACGGATTAATAAAACAGTAGTTTGTTCACTTGCAAAATAAAAATTTTAGTTCACTAGTGAAATAAAAATATCAATATTTAGTATTACCCTAAACCTTATAAAGTTCACAAGAAAATAAAGCAGCGCATTTTACTCGAATGTAAAACTCAGTTATATAGAATGAAGTAATTCTAGTAATAAATTGAGAAATTAAAAATAACATTTATCTATATATCAAACTGTAAAACAAGGTTACGTAAATTTTATTAGTGACAATTAAATGAACTGCTCAGTTTAGCGTTTAAATAATGAATTTAAGTTTTCGCTTTTGCAAATTTGCAAATCTATCAATATTGTTTTTGATATCTATTGTAATATCTTGATGAACGTGTAATAATGCCAATCCCGTCCATTTATTCTCAGCAATCCTATTTAAAATACTAACGAGCAACGAAACTAACTGGCAACGTAAGTAAGTAAGAAATTTTTAATAGAATGCTACAATTCGGATAACATTCGCAATCGCAATGTTCAGAATATACACGAACAGGCTATAGAAAATTATTTCGTCCGAGTTCAACTAAACGAAAACATTTAGCGCGTCTTAAGTTTAACTCATTGTTAGCTCCAAATATCGATTACGAATTTTAATATTTAACTTTCTGAAATATAGTCTCATATTTCTTCCAAAAAACTTCAATTAAACTTTGAAAGTTTTCTTTGCCAGTTTTGTGTTATGGACTTAAAATTAAAATACATTTCAACAAACACAAACGTGAGTATCTCACTTCTGCGTGCAATGATTGTTATATTGTTGCCTTTGAATTGAGCGCCTTTTTTATGGAAACCATAAGAAACCGGACAAAGAATTGGATATAAAAGAACAATTCGAGTTGCGTGATATTTGTAAATAAAGTTGTTTTGTTTGTTTGTTCTTTGTGTTTAATTTACTTAATTGGATTGCAGTAGAAATTAAGGGAGTTGAATAGAATGGAAAGCGTGAAGAAATTCGAATGAGTTATTGTTGGTTAATAATGAATAAATTTAGTACAATTGCACTTTTTTACTTTTATAATGCAATCTCGTTATTTGAGATAATAAATAAATTTTTAGTAAACATTTCTGCTTTTAAATTTTTCTTTATGGGGCCTGATAGACAAAACTAAATGGACAAAATTGATTTACGTTGACTTTGATAGACAAAACTGAATGAACAAAATTAAGTGACACAAATCTTATAGTCAATCCTAAATGCACACAGTTAAGTTGCGCAAACTTTGATAGACAAAACTAAATGAACTAAATTAAGTAGCACAAATCTTGAGGGTAAAAACTAAATAGACACAATTGAGTTGGGTAAACTTTGATTAGGTCTTCATGCGATACGAGATAGGGCGAAAGTTTCAAGAATCTCGTCTCGGTCTCGTTAGTTGTGAAAAAAATTACTATCGTCTCAGTCTCTCTCTCGTAACCGTTTGTCTCGTCTCGTCTCATTTCGTCAGATATTGTTCTTGCTAGAACTTTTTGTTAAGATAGTTCAAAACGTGGTAATCATTGATTTTATTGTAATTAATAAATGATTGAATATTTGTTATATAAATAATTGTTATATAATAAAATACGATTTTACAATACTTCATTCATACAGGTTACAATATTTGAAGTTACAGGTTATGAAACAATGTACTTTGATTATTTTAGTAACTGAAACGTTAGAAAACACTTTAAGTCACAAGATGACCAAGAATTGAAACACAAAAATGTATGCGTCCTTTAATGATGTGCACGTTTTGATCATAATAGCACCTGCTAGAAAATAATCTTTCAACAGATATTGATGTTGCCATTATGCTCAATAAATCCTTGGCAATCTTGGAGAGAGTGGGGAAAATCGTTCATGAGACTTACATCACTTTAAAATATTTTGACTTAAATCTTCTTTTTTCAGAAGCAAATACTCATCAAAATCAGCTTTCCAATGTTTTGAAGTTTTTGCTACATTGTTTTATAAATTATCAATATCAATTCATTTCTTGAATGATTTACTTCCGTTCGGAAGACTAAATTTTCGGATTCTCTCTCAAGAATAATATTATTTACATACTGTTCGAAATATTGGACTGCCTTGTCTCATTTTTCATTTCCTTTTCCCATTCTGTCTTGTCAAATGTCTCGATTTTATGTCGAGAGTCTAAAATTAAACAATAAACCCAATTTGATTTTCGATTATGTTTTAACATTGCTTGAAAAGCAATCAAAAGAGTTGAATCCAGAACAGTAAGGTTTGGCTTATTAAATCTAATTCGTAAACTGTCGATTCACTTTCGGAAGTAAATTAAAGGCTTTAAAATATCTTTGTAAAAAATCGTATGTATAAAAAGTATGTATATAATTATGAAAATATCTCTCATAACAATGACCGCTGCATTTTAGTGCAGGAAAATGTAGCGATAAGAAACCCTAAATCTCTGTTTACATACAATTTCTATTTGGTTACTATTACTATATTTGAAATTCGCCACCATCCTCATAAACCTGTAGGGATAACAAACCATAAACGCTGTTTATATAAACCTTCTATTTCTTTGACTATTTAAAATTCATAATAAAAACGGACTTTCGGGGTCCCCGGACGAGTTTCTAGGGTAGTGCATGCGCACCGCTCGACAACCGCACGGGAAGAGATTGTCGCATAGCCTCTCCTATCCTATTCCGACTCTCCCATCCCCGTGGTGAACCCTGGTAACCTGAGTAACCTCGCCGGAGAAGCGGTAACCAATCCGTATGGAAGGCGAGGTCAGGGCGAACGAGAGCGGGAGAGGTGGCCCTTCGATTAGGGGTTAAGCTTGGGGCCAACAACCCCATCTTAGAAAAAAAACCGTTACGAAAACTCTAAGAAAAAAGACCGGACTGAATCTACGACGACGAATTGGCGAGAAAACGGACAAAGATCTGACCCTACATACATGGAATATGCGATAACTATACAGGCCCGGAGCACAGCACAATCTACTACATATACTGGACAAATATTAAAAAGATATCATAGCAATACAGGAAATGAAATGGACCGGCAATAAGATCATCGAGAAACGAAAACACACAATATACTATAGCTGTGACCCAAGCCAACATACCTTTGGGACAGGATTTATCGTAAACAAGAGAGTAAAACATCTGATAACCGACTTTAAAACAATATCTCTACAAATGTGTACTATCAGAATGAAAGGGAAATGTTTGACCTACAGCTTTATAAATGTGCACGCACCTACAGAAGAGAAGACGGATGAAGAAAAGGATGAGTTCTACGAGTCTCTAGAAGCAACCTACCAGAGATGCCCTAAAAATGATATCAAAATAATAACAGGCGACCTAAATGCAAAAGTTGGACAGGAAGACATATATGCCCCGACGATAGGCAAACATAGTAAACATAAGGGGTCAAATAACAACGGAATAAGATTTATTCACTTAACAGCCTCATTAAATATGGTGGTCGCGAGAACATGTTTCGAGCATAAAGATACACATAAAGGCACATGGACATCCCCAGATAAAAAAACCGTCAACCAGATAGACCATGTGATAATAGACGCAATACATTTTTCCGACATAATGGATGTGAGGAATAGGCGAGGGGCTTATATCGACTCCGACCACTTTATGATAGAGACACGAATAGGAGCTAGGATATCTAATGCAAGAAAGAATTAAACAATAACAAAAAAAGGCGGTATAACATAGCAGAACTAAGAATCCAACAACAGCCGAGAAGTACCAAAGCACAATTAAAAACAAGATAGAGACACAAGTGACTAAGATACCAGAAACGATCAACGAACGCTGGATAGATAGTAAAAAAATTATCGAGGAATCAGAAATCCAGGTCATAGGAAACCAAAAGAGCCAAAGACGCAGGAAAAAAGATAAGTGGTTTGATGCGGAATGCGAAGAGGCAACTAAGAACAAAAATAAAGCATATCTAAAGCTACAACAGACACATCACACAAGGGGAGCTGAAACTACCTATAAAGAACTGAGAAAGAGAAGAAAATCCAAAAACGAAAAAAGAAGGAATTCTTAAAGCAGGAACTGCAAGAGATGGAAGTTCTAAATACACAGGCAGAAACTCGAAAATTTTTCAGAAAACTGAATTACAGTAGAAAAGAGTTCAACCCAAAGACCACTATGTGCAGAGACAGACAAGGAAACATTATCTGTGAAACAGATGAAATACTAAACCGGCGGGCGGATAATTTTAAAGAACGTCTCAACACATACAACAGGGAAGACATCGATCAAGTTAGTATGAACCCAAATCAAGATGACAGAGAACGAAACAAAATACGAACCATCATAGATATAGGTAAAGCCATTTAATGGTTGAAGAACAACAAAGTACCAGGCACAATGGTATAGCAGCGGAGCTGATCAAGGAAGGAGGTAAAGAACTAGCCACACGCATCCAAGATCTTATAGAGGAGATTTGGCAACAAGAAACTATACCAGAGGAATGGAATACGGACATAATCTTTCCTATACATAAAAAAGGTGACCAGCTAGACTGCAACAATTACAGAGCCATAATTCTTCTCAATACTGCCCACAAAGTACCAGCCAAAATCTTATGCAGAGAAAGAGATCGGCAACAACCAGTGGGGCTTCTATCACTACGTCAGATCCTAGAGAAGACTCGGGAATATAACATTGAGACGCACCATCTATTTGTTTAGATCTATAAAGGTCGCAATACAAGTCGTAACCACCATATCTACAATCTACAATCTATTTGTTGACTTTAGAAGCGCGTATGACACTGTCAATCGAAAAGCACTATTCGATGCAATGATTGATCTAGGCATACCACAACATCTGGTACTTCTTACGAAGATAACTTTTTCAAGAGTGGAAAGCAGAGTTAGGATACAAAATAGTGTATCAAGATCATTTACTACACACACCGGATTACGACAAGGAGACGCCCTATCGTGCATCTTATTTAACATCGCCCTTGAAAATGTAATCAGGAAATCTGGATTAAGTAAAATAGGCACGATTATCTACAAGTCAGAACAGCTACCATCATCCGTGGACGATATAGATATAATAACTAACTCGAAAAATCAGATGATCCAAGCATTCACGGCCATTGAAGCAGCAGGAAAAAGAATGGGTGTAGTAATAAACACGGATAAGACAAAATATATTTCGTAATTTCTACGTAATGAAACGTTATTTCGTTATCTCAATACGTTTGTTTCTACGCGGGATGCACAAGCACAAAACGTAACTATCGGGACACGTAACATCGAAGGCGTATCGGAATTCATATACCTGGGCTCCCAAATTGCGAACACTAACAGCTGCAACAAAGAGATAACAAGAAGATTATACCTTGCAAATAGAACATATTATGGACTAATGCGACACTTAAAATCCGAGACTATATCCAGGAGAACCAAATGACTAAAGTGACCACACGTCCCAATTTTGTTGGGGTAGTCCCGATTTTTGTAGGCCTGTCCCGCGTCCCGCCGATTTTTAAAAATGTCCCGCTTTTTAGAAAATATCTGCATTTCTTATTTTAAATGTACTGTAATATATAATATAATATTTTTCGCATATTCCCATAAAATCTCTTTTTTTAATTCAACCAATGAAAATTTTCAATATCCTCGAATTGAAATGTCCATTCTTCAAGATATTCCAAGCAGTTATTATAAAAATTTCTGACTTCTTTCAAAAAATCCGGTCGTTTAATGGCAACTTGTACTGAAATTTTCATTAGGTGACATTAAAGGAGGAGATTTTATGGGAATATGTGAAATTTTTTTTTGTATATATTAGTAAACATTTTCCGAAAAATAATAGTTGCGAAAATGATCTTTTTGATGAGGTGTTATTAGTAATAAGTTACTTTACTGATAAAAAAGTTAAATGTTGGTTGTCTGCAAATGTGGAAACAGACAATTGTGGACGGAGTTATTGCTTCATTTTAAACAGAATAATATTTTCAAAATATTTTGATAAGGAATAATATTCTGTTTAAAATGAGAATTTGAATTTGTTTTAAAATGAGAGTTTTTCTAGTATTAATAAAATATGGACAACTGAAAAATACACAGTTGCACATTATACTTTAAAATCTATATTAAGCGAAAAAAAAATTTCATTTGACCAATTCATATGAGAAATTTCACAACATTTTATTAAATGATCTATTGCAGTATTCACTCAGATCAAAAATATGATCGTGAAAGAAAATCTTTTTTTTTTCTTGAATAAAAAATTTAAATGAATTAAAAATCATAATGTTCAAATTATTGCAAGAAAAAAAAAAAGAAATTACTATGTTCTCTAATTCACTCATAACTTATAAAATAAATAAATATAATTACAAGTACGATTTGGTTTCCTGCACTTTCGTTCGATAAGTCCATACTGATGAAGCCAAAAGACAGAAACGCGTCTATGTTCATTATTATTATTTAACAGGTTATAGTATTTTTTGGCAACCTACATGGTCTCTCGTAGCACAAAAATGCAGGAAACCAAATCGTACTTGTAATTATATTTATTTATGTTATAAGTCATGAGTCATGACTGAATTAGAGAACATGGTAATTTATTAACTATTTTCTTGTAATATGGAAATTCACATAGTAATTTTGCCCAATTTTATATTCAAATGATAGTTTTATAAAATTTATAGTATATTTATATACTATTATATAAATTATATTTTTATAGTTACCAATAATTAATAATAAATACATTTTTGTATGTTTATAGACATGTATATGAACATTATTATGAACATTACATTATTGGTCTGTTTTCATAACCAAATTATAATTCTCATTTCATCCCATTTGTCCTGTCCCGCTTTGTCTCAATGAAAATGTGGTTACTTTATTTTTGGGGGTTATCTGTTTCTTTTAATTTCATTTCAAATTTTAGACTCTTTTCTTTTCTTATCATCGCCTGATATTTCCTACGTAAATTGTTGTATTTTGTTTTAGTGTTATGGCAATACTTTGAGATAATTTTCAAGAGTTGCAACTGGTTGCCCATTTCAACAATTTGTGAGTTCTTAAAGAGTTGTATCATTGGTTTCTTACCCTTGATTTGTTTTAGTGGAAACCATTTATAAAAGTGGGCTAAGAAAATTTTCATGAACTTTTCCCATTGGTGTTCAACATCCGTGTTTTAACTTTGTAAAATCTCTTCCCAAGTTTCTTCTCCGAGGCATTTATTAAATTGTTGCATATTGTGTTCATTGTAAAATCGTACTTCTAAGTTATTTCTTTTGGGCAGAAAAGATTTTCCCTATGTACAGAAAATGTAAGTGTTTGTGCACAATGGTCTGATATATGGTAATCTGAGGTTTCGACATTATACGTCATATTGGTGTGGATTATTACGTTGTCTATACAGGTTCCTCCTGATGGATGACTTATATTGCTGAATGCAAGTTCTGCATTGAAGGATTTTAACATGTCTATCAGTTGTTGACTTGTTGTTGTAGTTTTTTTTAATATATCAATGTTAAAATCTCCAGCAATGACAAATTGTTTGAATTCCTTGTGTAATTTTTGGAAAAGTTTATATAATTTTTCCAAAAACAAAGTACTGCATGTTTGTGGAGATCTGTAGATTGCAACAATGACAAAACAATATTTTTTAATTTTAGTTTCGACTGCAGGGCATTCAAAATATGTGTAGATCTGATATTTTATTTATGTCTTCTCTTAGATTCCAGCTTGTTAACCCATTACAGTAGATAGCAGATCCACCATGTGCCCATTTTTCTTTACAAAACTTTGTCGCCAACTGAAAATTTCGAAGCTTTCTAATTTCCAGCTCTAATTCGTTCTTCCAGTGTTCAGTAATTATTAAGTATTTACAATGTTTATTTTTTTTCCAACATGTATTCCAGCTTTTCAATTGAATTTCCGATGGACTGTAGATTTTGGTTCATGATCGTGACTTTATTTGACATGTTTCTTAATTGTTTTAAATCCCATTTCTCGTTTTTTTCCAATTTCAGGAGAAACAGTTGATACAAGCATGTCGTGGCCATAGTTCTGGCTTTTTTGGGTATTCGTAATATTCAGTTGGAACTGAAATTTGAAATGATTAGTATTCCTCAGGGTGTTTTGTTCATCTGGATACTGCTATTTTTATGGCCTCAGGTGGTAGTCCATCAGGTCCAGGGGCTCTGTCATTACGCAGTCGGTTACCGGCTCTGGTGAGTTCTTCAGCCACGAATTCCTCAAACTCAGTTACTGGTGGTTGTTGCCATTTCATTTTCTCGTGCTTGATGAATAGTACGTCAATCACCTCCAGTGCCTTCTCCATTGAGATGTGTTGATTTGGGAATCTTTGCTTGAGGTGCCGAGTGGCAATAGCGTAAGCATCCCCCCAGACATTATCATTTAGCTTCTGGCAGAGCTCACTCCAGTGTGCTTTCTTCGCGTCATTTATTTTCCTTCTTATTTCTTTTTTTCCGTTTGTATGTGCCATTTTTAGGGTGGCTTCAATGTCTTTGTTTACATGTTTCTTACACATCCTCTGGTAGATGCGTCTTAAAGAAAGGCACGACGTCCGCAACCTCGAGATTTCGTCATTCCACCAGTAGTGTCGTTTTTGTCTGCTAATTATTTTCTTGGTAGGTAGGATTTCGTTACATGTCTGGGTAAGCGCAGCAACCATGTCCTCAGCTGTTTTGGGATTTTTGTTGTTAAACAATTTCTCCAGGGCATTTCTGAAGGTTTGCTGGTTTATCCTCCTCGTAGACCAACGCCGCGTGTTGCATATGCTGTAACGGGGGGGGGGGATTAGGTGGGGTTTGTCCTAATCGATAAAACAAGTAATTGTGGGTCACTCAGTGACTCCCTCTCCAGGACTTGCCACTCTTTCATCATTCCTTTCATCATTCACTTTTTCAGAGGCAAACGTTACGTCCAGTATAGAACAGGCCTTTCCACGTTCAAAGGTTGGTTTATTACCCACATTGCATACCCGCAGGTCGAGTTCGGCTAGCCAGTCCATAACCATATTGCCACGGTTGCCCATTTTTGGGCAACCCCAATATGGGGATTTCGCGTTAAAATCCCCTCCGACTAGGACTTCCTTTTTTTTGTGACCTTATATGACAGCTAAGGTCAACCAGTGTTTTGTTCAGTTTCTCAATGTTTTCTTTTGGAGACAAGTAGCAGCTGTAGATGACAATCTTTTGCATCTCGATCCATACAAAGCCCACACCATAGCCACTGTCTAGAACTATGGGGTTCTTTCTTAGAACTTTGATAGCGGTGTCTTTGTTCTTGTCAGCAAACCAGTTTACCTCTATTAGTCTTTTGTTTGGTTCACTCACCAGTACCACGTCTATTTGGAGATCTGCAGTTGTCACATTAAGAGGTCATGTCCAGCACGGCACCTCATCGCATTTTGCTGTATTATTCTAAGCTCTTTCCCGATTGTTGATTGCGCCTCGCCTCCGTCAGCGCCTTCCGGAATGCTGGACACGCTCCATTATCTGCCCTATGTCCATGCTATTGACAGATGGGGCAGTAGGGTTCCTGGTTGCAGTCTTTCGCTACATGCCCTTCTTGTCCACATCTCAGACACAGTTTTTGCCTATCTACCCCTTTGCACTCTTTTACTGAATGTCCCATTTCCCAACACCTAGGGCATTTTTTAAGGTCAATTCTTTCCCGGACTCGGCATTGCACCAATCCTATTCTTATTCTTCCTTTTGCGGTCAGTATAGAAGCTTGTTCTTTCGGCAGCGTAACAGTGGCTACTTGGTTTCCTCCGTAGGTAGGTCTTAGGTTCGTCACTTTGATGAACGCTGTCTTGTCGTTAAGCTGTTCTTTGACAGCTTCAATCACCTCTTCCGCTGTGGTTACCGCATCTAGGTCTCTAATATGTAGGACAACATCTAACCATTACTTCAGCCGTTGGCAGTTTTTTCCTAAGTTCTTCTCTCAGGGCGTTTGGTTTGTCTAGTCTTGTCTGTCTAGTCTTGTTTGTCAAGTCTTGTCTGTCTAGTCTTGTCTGTCTAGTCTTGTCTGTCTAGTCTTGTCTGTCTCGTCTTGTCTGTCTAGTCTTGTCTGTCTAGTCTTGCCTGTCTAGTATTGTCAGTCTAGTCTTGTCTGTCTAGTCTTGTCTGTCTAGTCTTGTCAGTCTAGCCTTGTCTGTCTAGTCTTGTCTGTCTAGTCTTGTCTGTCTCGTCTGTCTCGTCTTGTCTGTCTAGTCTTGTCTGTCTAGTCTTGTCTGTCTAGTCTTGTCTGTCTAGTCTTGTCTGTCTAGTCTTCTCTGTCTAGTCTTGTCTGTCTAGTCTTGTCTGTCCAGTCTTGTCTGTCTAGTCTTGTCTGTCTAGTCTTGTCTGTCTAGTCTTGTCTGTCTAGTCTTGTCTGTCTAGTCTTGTCTGTCTAGTCTTGTCTGTCTAGTCTTGTCTGTCTAGTCTTGTCTGTGTAATCTTGTCTGTCTAGTCTTGTCTGTCTAGTCTTGTCTGTCTAGTCTTGTCTGTCTAGTCTTGTCTGTCTAGTCTTGTCTGTCTAGTCTTGTCTGTCTAGTCTTGTCTGTCTAGTCTTGTCTGTCCAGTCTTGTCTGTCTAGTCTTGTCTGTCTAGTCTTGTCTGTCTAGTCTTGTCTGTCTAGTCTTGTCTGTCTAGTCTTGTCTGTCTAGTCTTGTCTGTCTAGTCTTGTCTGTCTAGTTTTGTCTGTCTAGTCTTGTCTGTCTAGTCTTGTCTGTCTACTCTTGTCTGTCTAGTCTTGTCTGTCTAGTCTTGTCTGTCTAGTCTTGTCTGTCTAGTCTTGTCTGTCTAGTCTTGTCTGTCTAGTCTTGTCTGTCTAGTCTTGTCTGTCTAGTCTTGTCTGTCTAGTCTTGTCTGTCTAGTCTTGTCTGTCTAGTCTTGTCTGTCTAGTCTTGTCTGTCTAGTCTTGTATGTCTAGTCTTGTCTGTCTAGTCTTGTCTGTCTAGTCTTGTCTGTCTACTCTTGTCTGTCTAGTCTTATCTGTCTAGTCTTGTCTGTCTAGTCTTGTCTGTCTAGTCTTGTCTGTCAAGTCTTGTCTGTCTAGTCTTGTCTGTCCAGTCTTATCTGTCTAGTCTTGTCTGTCAAGTCTTGTCTGTCTAGTCTTGTCTGTTTAGTCTTGTCTGTCTAGTCTTGTCTGTCTAGTCTTGTCTGTCTAGTCTTGTCTGTCTAGTCTTGTCTGTCTAGTCTTGTCTGTCTAGTCTTGTCTGTCTAGTCTTGTCTGTCTAGTCTTGTCTGTCTAGTCTTGTCTGTCTAGTCTTGTCTGTCTAGTCTTGTCTGTCTAGTCTTGTCTGTCTAGTCTTGTCTGTCTAGTCTTGTCTGTCTAGTCTTGTCTGTCTAGTCTTGTCTGTCTAGTCTTGTCTGTCTAGTCTTGTCTGTCTAGTCTTGTCTGTCTAGTCTTGTCTGTCTAGTCTTGTCTGTCTAGTCTTGTCTGTCTAGTCTTGTCTGTCTAGTCTTGTCTGTCTAGTCTTGTCTGTCTAGTCTTGTCTGTCTAGTCTTGTCTGTCTAGTCTTGTCTGTCTAGTCTTGTCTGTCTAGTCTTGTCTGTCTAGTCTTGTCTGTCTAGTCTTGTCTGTCTAGTCTTGTCTGTCTAGTCTTGTCTGTCTAGTCTTGTCTGTCTAGTCTTGTCTGTCTAGTCTTGTCTGTCTAGTCTTGTCTGTCTAGTCTTGTCTGTCTAGTCTTGTCTGTCTAGTCTTGTCTGTCTAGTCTTGTCTGTCTAGTCTTGTCTGTCTAGTCTTGTCTGTCTAGTCTTGTCTGTCTAGTCTTGTCTGTCTAGTCTTGTCTGTCTAGTCTTGTCTGTCTAGTCTTGTCTGTCTAGTCTTGTCTGTCTAGTCTTGTCTGTCTAGTCTTGTCTGTCTAGTCTTGTCTGTCTAGTCTTGTCTGTCTAGTCTTGTCTGTCTAGTCTTGTCTGTCTAGTCTTGTCTGTCTAGTCTTGTCTGTCTAGTCTTGTCTGTCTAGTCTTGTCTGTCTAGTCTTGTCTGTCTAGTCTTGTCTGTCTAGTCTTGTCTGTCTAGTCTTGTCTGTCTAGTCTTGTCTGTCTAGTCTTGTCTGTCTAGTCTTGTCTGTCTAGTCTTGTCTGTCTAGTCTTGTCTGTCTAGTCTTGTCTGTCTAGTCTTGTCTGTCTAGTCTTGTCTGTCTAGTCTTGTCTGTCTAGTCTTGTCTGTCTAGTCTTGTCTGTCTAGTCTTGTCTGTCTAGTCTTGTCTGTCTAGTCTTGTCTGTCTAGTCTTGTCTGTCTAGTCTTGTCTGTCTAGTCTTGTCTGTCTAGTCTTGTCTGTCTAGTCTTGTCTGTCTAGTCTTGTCTGTCTAGTCTTGTCTGTCTAGTCTTGTCTGTCTAGTCTTGTCTGTCTAGTCTTGTCTGTCTAGTCTTGTCTGTCTAGTCTTGTCTGTCTAGTCTTGTCTGTCTAGTCTTGTCTGTCTAGTCTTGTCTGTCTAGTCTTGTCTGTCTAGTCTTGTCTGTCTAGTCTTGTCTGTCTAGTCTTGTCTGTCTAGTCTTGTCTGTCTAGTCTTGTCTGTCTAGTCTTGTCTGTCTAGTCTTGTCTGTCTAGTCTTGTCTGTCTAGTCTTGTCTGTCTAGTCTTGTCTGTCTAGTCTTGTCTGTCTAGTCTTGTCTGTCTAGTCTTGTCTGTCTAGTCTTGTCTGTCTAGTCTTGTCTGTCTAGTCTTGTCTGTCTAGTCTTGTCTGTCTAGTCTTGTCTGTCTAGTCTTGTCTGTCTAGTCTTGTCTGTCTAGTCTTGTCTGTCTAGTCTTGTCTGTCTAGTCTTGTCTGTCTAGTCTTGTCTGTCTAGTCTTGTCTGTCTAGTCTTGTCTGTCTAGTCTTGTCTGTCTAGTCTTGTCTGTCTAGTCTTGTCTGTCTAGTCTTGTCTGTCTAGTCTTGTCTGTCTAGTCTTGTCTGTCTAGTCTTGTCTGTCTAGTCTTGTCTGTCTAGTCTTGTCTGTCTAGTCTTGTCTGTCTAGTCTTGTCTGTCTAGTCTTGTCTGTCTAGTCTTGTCTGTCTAGTCTTGTCTGTCTAGTCTTGTCTGTCTAGTCTTGTCTGTCTAGTCTTGTCTGTCTAGTCTTGTCTGTCTAGTCTTGTCTGTCTAGTCTTGTCTGTCTAGTCTTGTCTGTCTAGTCTTGTCTGTCTAGTCTTGTCTGTCTAGTCTTGTCTGTCTAGTCTTGTCTGTCTAGTCTTGTCTGTCTAGTCTTGTCTGTCTAGTCTTGTCTGTCTAGTCTTGTCTGTCTAGTCTTGTCTGTCTAGTCTTGTCTGTCTAGTCTTGTCTGTCTAGTCTTGTCTGTCTAGTCTTGTCTGTCTAGTCTTGTCTGTCTAGTCTTGTCTGTCTAGTCTTGTCTGTCTAGTCTTGTCTGTCTAGTCTTGTCTGTCTAGTCTTGTCTGTCTAGTCTTGTCTGTCTAGTCTTGTCTGTCTAGTCTTGTCTGTCTAGTCTTGTCTGTCTAGTCTTGTCTGTCTAGTCTTGTCTGTCTAGTCTTGTCTGTCTAGTCTTGTCTGTCTAGTCTTGTCTGTCTAGTCTTGTCTGTCTAGTATTGTCTGTCTAGTCTTGTCTGTCTAGTCTTGTCTGTCTAGTCTTGTCTGTCTAGTCTTGTCTGTCTAGTCTTGTCTGTCTAGTCTTGTCTGTCTAGTCTTGTCTGTCTAGTCTTGTCTGTCTAGTCTTGTCTGTCTAGTCTTGTCTGTCTAGTCTTGTCTGTCTAGTCTTGTCTGTCTAGTCTTGTCTGTCTAGTCTTGTCTGTCTAGTCTTGTCTGTCTAGTCTTGTCTGTCTAGTCTTGTCTGTCTAGTCTTGTCTGTCTAGTCTTGTCTGTCTAGTCTTGTCTGTCTAGTCTTGTCTGTCTAGTCTTGTCTGTCTAGTCTTGTCTGTCTAGTCTTGTCTGTCTAGTCGTGTCTGTCTAGTCTTGTCTGTCTAGTCTTGTCTGTCTAGTCTTGTCTGTCTTGTCTTGTCTGTCTAGTCTTGTCTGTCTAGTCTTGTCTGTCTAGTCTTGTCTGTCTAGTCTTGTCTGTCTAGTCTTGTCTGTCTAGTCTTGTCTGTCCAGTCTTGTCTGTCTAGTCTTGTCTGTCTAGTCTTGTCTGTCTAGTCTTTTCTGTCTAGTCTTGTCTGTCTAGTCTTGTCTGTCTAGTCTTGTCTGTCTAGTCTTATCTGTCTAGTCTTGTCTGTCTAGTCTTGTCTGTCTAGTCTTGTCTGTCTAGTCTTGTCTGTCTAGTCTTGTCTGTCTAGTCTTGTCTCTCTAGTCTTGTCTGTCTAGTCTTGTCTGTCTAGTCTTGTCTGTCTAGTCTTGTCTGTCTAGTCTTGTCTGTCTAGTCTTGTCTGTCTAGTCTTGTCTGTCTAGTCTTGTCTGTCTAGTCTTGTCTGTCTAGTCTTGTCTGTCTAGTCTTGTCTCTCTAGTCTTGTCTCTCTAGTCTTGACTCTCTAGTCTTGTCTGTCTAGTCTTGTCTGTCTAGTCTTGTCTGTCTAGTCTTGTCTGTCTAGTCTTGTCTGTCTAGTCTTGTCTGTCTACTCTTGTCTGTCTAGTCTTGTCTGTCTAGTCTTGTCTGTCTAGTCTTGTCTGTCTAGTCTTGTCTGTCTAGTCTTGTCTGTCTAGTCTTGTCTGTCTAGTATTGTCAGTCTAGTATTGTCAGTCTAGTCTTGTCTGTCTAGTCTTGTCTGTCTAGTCTTGTCAGTCTAGCCTTGTCTGTCTAGTCTTGTCTGTCTCGTCTGTCTCGTCTTGTCTGTCAAGTCTTGTCTGTCTAGTCTTGTCTGTCTAGTCTTGTCTGTCTAGTCTTGTCTGTCTAGTCTTGTCTGTCTAGTCTTGTCTGTCTAGTCTTGTCTGTCTAGTCTTGTCTGTCTAGTCTTGTCTGTCTAGTCTTGTCTGTCTAGTCTTGTCTGTCTAGTCTTGTCTGTCTTGTCTTGTCTGTATAGTCTTGTCTGTGTAGTCTTGTCTGTGTAGTCTTGTCTGTCTAGTCTTGTCTGTCCAGTCTTGTCTGTCTAGTCTTGTCTGTCTAGTCTTGTCTGTCTAGTCTTGTCTGTCTAGTCTTGTATGTCTAGTCTTGTCTGTCTAGTCTTGTCTGTCTAGTCTTGTCTGTCTAGTCTTGTCTGTCTAGTCTTGTCTGTCTAGTCTTGTCTGTCTAGTCTTGTCTGTCTAGTCTTGTCTCTCTAGTCTTGTCTGTCTAGTCTTGTCTGTCTAGTCTTGTCTGTCTAGTCTTGTCTGTCTAGTCTTGTCTGTCTAGTCTTGTCTGTCTAGTCTTGTCTGTCTAGTCTTGTCTGTCTAGTCTTGTCTGTCTAGTCTTGTCTGTCTAGTCTTGTCTGTCTAGTCTTATTTGTCTAGTCTTGTCTGTCTAGTCTTGTCTGTCTAGTCTTGTCTGTCTAGTCTTGTCTGTCTAGTCTTGTCTGTCTAGTCTTGTCTCTCTAGTCTTGTCTGTCTAGTCTTGTCTGTCTAGTCTTGTCTGTCTAGTCTTGTCTGTCTAGTCTTGTCTGTCTAGTCTTGTCTGTCTAGTCTTGTCTGTCTAGTCTTGTCTGTCTAGTCTTGTCTGTCTAGTCTTGTCTCTCTAGTCTTGTCTCTCTAGTCTTGACTCTCTAGTCTTGTCTGTCTAGTCTTGTCTGTCTAGTCTTGTCTGTCTAGTCTTGTCTGTCTAGTCTTGTCTGTCTAGTCTTGTCTGTCTACTCTTGTCTGTCTAGTCTTGTCTGTCTAGTCTTGTCTGTCTAGTCTTGTCTGTCTAGTCTTGTCTGTCTAGTCTTGTCTGTCTAGTCTTGTCTGTCTAGTCTTGTCTGTCCAGTATTGTCAGTCTAGTATTGTCAGTCTAGTCTTGTCTGTCTAGTCTTGTCTGTCTAGTCTTGTCAGTCTAGCCTTGTCTGTCTAGTCTTGTCTGTCTCGTCTGTCTCGTCTTGTCTGTCTAGTCTTGTCTGTCTAGTCTTGTCTGTCTAGTCTTGTCTGTCTAGTCTTGTCTGTCTAGTCTTGTCTGTCTAGTCTTGTCTGTCTAGTCTTGTCTGTCTAGTCTTGTCTGTCTAGTCTTGTCTGTCTAGTCTTGTCTGTCTAGTCTTGTCTGTCTAGTCTTGTCTGTCTTGTCTTGTCTGTCTAGTCTTGTCTGTGTAGTCTTGTCTGTGTAGTCTTGTCTGTCTAGTCTTGTCTGTCCAGTCTTGTCTGTCTAGTCTTGTCTGTCTAGTCTTGTCTGTCTAGTCTTGTCTGTCTAGTCTTGTATGTCTAGTCTTGTCTGTCTAGTCTTGTCTGTCTAGTCTTGTCTGTCTAGTCTTGTCTGTCTAGTCTTGTCTGTCTAGTCTTGTCTGTCTAGTCTTGTCTCTAGTGTTGTCTGTCTAGTCTTGTCTGTCTAGTCTTGTCTGTCTAGTCTTGTCTGTCTAGTCTTGTCTGTCTAGTCTTGTCTGTCTAGTCTTGTCTGTCTAGTCTTGTCTGTCTAGTCTTGTCTGTCTAGTCTTGTCTGTCTAGTCTTGTCTGTCTAGTCTTGTCTGTCTAGTCTTGTCTGTCTAGTCTTGTCTGTCTAGTCTTGTCTGTCTAGTCTTGTCTGTCTAGTCTTGTCTGTCTAGTCTTGTCTGTCTAGTCTTGTCTGTCTAGTCTTGTCTGTCTAGTCTTGTCTGTCTAGTCTTGTCTGTCTAGTCTTGTCTGTCTAGTCTTGTCTGTCTAGTCTTGTCTGTCTAGTCTTGTCTGTCTAGTCTTGTCTGTCTAGTCTTGTCTGTCTAGTCTTGTCTGTCTAGTCTTGTCTGTCTAGTCTTGTCTGTCTAGTCTTGTCTGTCTAGTCTTGTCTGTCTAGTCTTGTCTGTCTAGTCTTGTCTGTCTAGTCTTGTCTGTCTAGTCTTGTCTGTCTAGTCTTGTCTGTCTAGTCTTGTCTGTCTAGTCTTGTCTGTCTAGTCTTGTCTGTCTAGTCTTGTCTGTCTAGTCTTGTCTGTCTAGTCTTGTCTGTCTAGTCTTGTCTGTCTAGTCTTGTCTGTCTAGTCTTGTCTGTCTAGTCTTGTCTGTCTAGTCTTGTCTGTCTAGTCTTGTCTGTCTAGTCTTGTCTGTCTAGTCTTGTCTGTCTAGTCTTGTCTGTCTAGTCTTGTCTGTCTAGTCTTGTCTGTCTAGTCTTGTCTGTCTAGTCTTGTCTGTCTAGTCTTGTCTGTCTAGTCTTGTCTGTCTAGTCTTGTCTGTCTAGTCTTGTCTGTCTAGTCTTGTCTGTCTAGTCTTGTCTGTCTAGTCTTGTCTGTCTAGTCTTGTCTGTCTAGTCTTGTCTGTCTAGTCTTGTCTGTCTAGTCTTGTCTGTCTAGTCTTGTCTGTCTAGTCTTGTCTGTCTAGTCTTGTCTGTCTAGTCTTGTCTGTCTAGTCTTGTCTGTCTAGTCTTGTCTGTCTAGTCTTGTCTGTCTGTCTAGTCTTGTCTGTCTAGTCTTGTCTAGTCTTGTCTGTCTAGTCTTGTCTGTCTAGTCTTGTCTGTCTAGTCTTGTCTGTCTAGTCTTGTCTGTCTAGTCTTGTCTGTCTAGTCTTGTCTGTCTAGTCTTGTCTGTCTAGTCTTGTCTGTCTAGTCTTGTCTGTCTAGTCTTGTCTGTCTAGTCTTGTCTGTCTAGTCTTGTCTGTCTAGTCTTGTCTGTCTAGTCTTGTCTGTCTAGTCTTGTCTGTCTAGTCTTGTCTGTCTAGTCTTGTCTGTCTAGTCTTGTCTGTCTAGTCTTGTCTGTCTAGTCTTGTCTGTCTAGTCTTGTCTGTCTAGTCTTGTCTGTCTAGTCTTGTCTGTCTAGTCTTGTCTGTCTAGTCTTGTCTGTCTAGTCTTGTCTGTCTAGTCTTGTCTGTCTAGTCTTGTCTGTCTAGTCTTGTCTGTCTAGTCTTGTCTGTCTAGTCTTGTCTGTCTAGTCTTGTCTGTCTAGTCTTGTCTGTCTAGTCTTGTCTGTCTAGTCTTGTCTGTCTAGTCTTGTCTGTCTAGTCTTGTCTGTCTAGTCTTGTCTGTCTAGTCTTGTCTGTCTAGTCTTGTCTGTCTAGTCTTGTCTGTCTAGTCTTGTCTGTCTAGTCTTGTCTGTCTAGTCTTGTCTGTCTAGTCTTGTCTGTCTAGTCTTGTCTGTCTAGTCTTGTCTGTCTAGTCTTGTCTGTCTAGTCTTGTCTGTCTAGTCTTGTCTGTCTAGTCTTGTCTGTCTAGTCTTGTCTGTCTAGTCTTGTCTGTCTAGTCTTGTCTGTCTAGTCTTGTCTGTCTAGTCTTGTCTGTCTAGTCTTGTCTGTCTAGTCTTGTCTGTCTAGTCTTGTCTGTCTAGTCTTGTCTGTCTAGTCTTGTCTGTCTAGTCTTGTCTGTCTAGTCTTGTCTGTCTAGTCTTGTCTGTCTAGTCTTGTCTGTCTAGTCTTGTCTGTCTAGTCTTGTCTGTCTAGTCTTGTCTGTCTAGTCTTGTCTGTCTAGTCTTGTCTGTCTAGTCTTGTCTGTCTAGTCTTGTCTGTCTAGTCTTGTCTGTCTAGTCTTGTCTGTCTAGTCTTGTCTGTCTAGTCTTGTCTGTCTAGTCTTGTCTGTCTAGTCTTGTCTGTCTAGTCTTGTCTGTCTAGTCTTGTCTGTCTAGTCTTGTCTGTCTAGTCTTGTCTGTCTAGTCTTGTCTGTCTAGTCTTGTCTGTCTAGTCTTGTCTGTCTAGTCTTGTCTGTCTAGTCTTGTCTGTCTAGTCTTGTCTGTCTAGTCTTGTCTGTCTAGTCTTGTCTGTCTAGTCTTGTCTGTCTAGTCTTGTCTGTCTAGTCTTGTCTGTCTAGTCTTGTCTGTCTAGTCTTGTCTGTCTAGTCTTGTCTGTCTAGTCTTGTCTGTCTAGTCTTGTCTGTCTAGTCTTGTCTGTCTAGTCTTGTCTGTCTAGTCTTGTCTGTCTAGTCTTGTCTGTCTAGTCTTGTCTGTCTAGTCTTGTCTGTCTAGTCTTGTCTGTCTAGTCTTGTCTGTCTAGTCTTGTCTGTCTAGTCTTGTCTGTCTAGTCTTGTCTGTCTAGTCTTGTCTGTCTAGTCTTGTCTGTCTAGTCTTGTCTGTCTAGTCTTGTCTGTCTAGTCTTGTCTGTCTAGTCTTGTCTGTCTAGTCTTGTCTGTCTAGTCTTGTCTGTCTAGTCTTGTCTGTCTAGTCTTGTCTGTCTAGTCTTGTCTGTCTAGTCTTGTCTGTCTAGTCTTGTCTGTCTAGTCTTGTCTGTCTAGTCTTGTCTGTCTAGTCTTGTCTGTCTAGTCTTGTCTGTCTAGTCTTGTCTGTCTAGTCTTGTCTGTCTAGTCTTGTCTGTCTAGTCTTGTCTGTCTAGTCTTGTCTGTCTAGTCTTGTCTGTCTAGTCTTGTCTGTCTAGTCTTGTCTGTCTAGTCTTGTCTGTCTAGTCTTGTCTGTCTAGTCTTGTCTGTCTAGTCTTGTCTGTCTAGTCTTGTCTGTCTAGTCTTGTCTGTCTAGTCTTGTCTGTCTAGTCTTGTCTGTCTAGTCTTGTCTGTCTAGTCTTGTCTGTCTAGTCTTGTCTGTCTAGTCTTGTCTGTCTAGTCTTGTCTGTCTAGTCTTGTCTGTCTAGTCTTGTCTGTCTAGTCTTGTCTGTCTAGTCTTGTCTGTCTAGTCTTGTCTGTCTAGTCTTGTCTGTCTAGTCTTGTCTGTCTAGTCTTGTCTTCTAGTCTTGTCTGTCTAGTCTTGTCTGTCTAGTCTTGTCTGTCTAGTCTTGTCTGTCTAGTCTTGTCTGTCTAGTCTTGTCTGTCTAGTCTTGTCTGTCTAGTCTTGTCTGTCTAGTCTTGTCTGTCTAGTCTTGTCTGTCTAGTCTTGTCTGTCTAGTCTTGTCTGTCTAGTCTTGTCTGTCTAGTCTTGTCTGTCTAGTCTTGTCTGTCTAGTCTTGTCTGTCTAGTCTTGTCTGTCTAGTCTTGTCTGTCTAGTCTTGTCTGTCTAGTCTTGTCTGTCTAGTCTTGTCTGTCTAGTCTTGTCTGTCTAGTCTTGTCTGTCTAGTCTTGTCTGTCTAGTCTTGTCTGTCTAGTCTTGTCTGTCTAGTCTTGTCTGTCTAGTCTTGTCTGTCTAGTCTTGTCTGTCTAGTCTTGTCTGTCTAGTTGTCTGTCTTGTCTGTCTAGTCTTGTCTGTCTAGTCTTGTCTGTCTAGTCTTGTCTGTCTAGTCTTGTCTGTCTAGTCTTGTCTGTCTAGTCTTGTCTGTCTAGTCTTGTCTGTCTAGTCTTGTCTGTCTAGTCTTGTCTGTCTAGTCTTGTCTGTCTAGTCTTGTCTGTCTAGTCTTGTCTGTCTAGTCTTGTCTGTCTAGTCTTGTCTGTCTAGTCTTGTCTGTCTAGTCTTGTCTGTCTAGTCTTGTCTGTCTAGTCTTGTCTGTCTAGTCTTGTCTGTCTAGTCTTGTCTGTCTAGTCTTGTCTGTCTAGTCTTGTCTGTCTAGTCTTGTCTGTCTAGTCTTGTCTGTCTAGTCTTGTCTGTCTAGTCTTGTCTGTCTAGTCTTGTCTGTCTAGTCTTGTCTGTCTAGTCTTGTCTGTCTAGTCTTGTCTGTCTAGTCTTGTCTGTCTAGTCTTGTCTGTCTAGTCTTGTCTGTCTAGTCTTGTCTGTCTAGTCTTGTCTGTCTAGTCTTGTCTGTCTAGTCTTGTCTTGTCTGTCTAGTCTTGTCTGTCTAGTCTTGTCTGTCTAGTCTTGTCTGTCTAGTCTTGTCTGTCTAGTCTTGTCTGTCTAGTCTTGTCTGTCTAGTCTTGTCTGTCAGTCTTGTCTGTCTAGTCTTGTCTGTCTAGTCTTGTCTGTCTAGTCTTGTCTGTCTAGTCTTGTCTGTCTAGTCTTGTCTGTCTAGTCTTGTCTGTCTAGTCTTGTCTGTCTAGTCTTGTCTGTCTAGTCTTGTCTGTCTAGTCTTGTCTGTCTAGTCTTGTCTGTCTAGTCTTGTCTGTCTAGTCTTGTCTGTCTAGTCTTGTCTGTCTAGTCTTGTCTGTCTAGTCTTGTCTGTTTAGTCTTGTCCGTCTAGTCGTGTCTGTCTAGTCTTGTCTGTCTAGTCTTGTATTTCTAGTCCTGTCTGTCTAGTCTTGTCTGTCTAGTCTTATCTGTCTAGTCTTGTTTGTCTAGTCCTGTCTGTCTAGTCTTGTCTGTCTAGTCTTGTCTGTCTAGTCTTGTTTGTCTAGTCTTGTCTGTCTAGTCTTGTCTGTCTAGTCTTGTCTGTCTAGTCTTGTCTGTCTAGTCTTGTCTGTCTAGTCTGGTCTGTCTAGTCTTGTCTGTCTAGTCTTGTCTGTCTAGTCTTGTCTGTCTAGTCTTGTCTGTCTAGTCTTGTCTGTCTAGTCTTGTCTGTCTAGTCTTGTCTGTCTAGTCTTGTCTGTCTAGTCTTGTCTGTCTAGTCTTGTCTGTCTAGTCTTGTCTGTCTAGTCTTGTCTGTCTAGTCTTGTCTGTCTAGTCTTGTCTGTCTAGTCTTGTCTGTCTAGTCTTGTCTGTCTAGTCTTGTCTGTCTACTCTTGTCTGTCTAGTCTTGTCTGTCTAGTCTTGTCTGTCTAGTCTTGTCTGTCTAGTCTTGTCTGTCTCGTCTTGTCTGTCTAGTCTTGTCTGTCTAGTCTTGTCTGTCTAGTATTGTCAGTCTAGTCTTGTCTGTCTAGTCTTGTC
Source organism: Phosphuga atrata (assembly GCA_944588485.1). Classification (NCBI taxonomy): domain Eukaryota; kingdom Metazoa; phylum Arthropoda; class Insecta; order Coleoptera; family Silphidae; genus Phosphuga; species Phosphuga atrata. Next base: position 67,416,733 of record OX155893.1, on the reverse strand, counting down.
TGTCTAGTCTTGTCAGTCTAGCCTTGTCTGTCTAGTCTTGTCTGTCTCGTCTGTCTCGTCTTGTCTGTCTAATCTTGTCTGTCTAGTCTTGTCTGTCTAGTCTTGTCTGTCTAGTCTTGTCTGTCTAGTCTTGTCTGTCTAGTCTTGTCTGTCTAGTATTGTCTGTCTAGTCTTGTCTGTCTAGTCTTGTCTGTCTAGTCTTGTCTGTCTAGTCTTATCTGTCTAGTCTTGTCTGTCTAGTCTTGTCTGTCTTGTCTTGTCTGTCTAGTCTTGTCTGTGTAGTCTTGTCTGTGTAGTCTTGTCTGTCTAGTCTTGTCTGTCCAGTCTTGTCTGTCTAGTCTTGTCTGTCTAGTCTTGTCTGTCTAGTCTTGTCTGTCTAGTCTTGTCTGTCTAGTCTTGTCTGTCTAGTCTTGTCTGTCTAGTCTTGTCTGTCTAGTCTTGTCTGTCTAGT